>VZTH01003638.1:15414-42284 GCA_013397815.1 Aleadryas rufinucha
GAAAAGGAAAAGGAAAGGAAAAGGAAAAGGAAAGGAAAAGGGAAAAGGGAAAAGGGAAAAGGGAAAAGGGAAAAGGGAAGGAAAAGGGAAAAGGGAAAAGGGAAAAGGGAAAAGGGAAAAGGGAAAGGAAAAGGGAAAAAGGAAAAGGGAAAAGGGAAAAGGGAAAAGGGAAAAGGGGAAAAGGGAAAAGGGAAAAGGGAAAAGGGAAAAGGAAAGGAAAAAGGGAAAAAGGGAAAAAGGAAAAAGGAAAAAGGAAAAAGGAAAAAGGAAAAAGGAAAAGGGAAAAAGGAAAAGGGAAAAGAAGGACTCGAGAGAGCCCAGGGTAAGGGAGAAAATGGCATTTAGTAACAGATGCAAAGTTCAAACAGTGCCAAGTTGTAGGGAACGACTCGAGTGGCAGCAGTTGTGAAACAATGCAGACCCAAGGGCTGCAAGTTGAAGCAGTTTGCAATCAGCTGCTCCAGCTGAGAGCAAGAAGTGACAGCACTTGTTTAGGAAAAAACCAGATTAAAGAGCATCCTCTATGAACCCATTGGGATCTGATGGTTTCAAGTGTCCTCAGGAAAAGAGAACAACTTAAATCATCCTGAAATTTCTGCTTTCCAACGTCCTTTAAATCCTTCCTACAGCACAGAACACAGGACTAACCCTAAAACATACAAGAAAAGAAAATATAAACCTCAACCGCTCGCCGGGTCTGTCACGTTGATTTATAACAGTTATTTCGAAGACAGACAAAAACACCCAGATGCAAACAATTACTCTATTTTTGTAGGCAACAAGTGAGGTGGGTGGTAACTGAGAAATTTTGAAAAATCCTGTCACAATATTCCAGTTTTTTCTGAAGTAACCCTCAGCACACAACAAACGCTCGCCACATCAGAGACTTTGCAGGGCCTGAAGGGCCACTTTGATTCCAGACCGCTGCAGGCATTAGTGGGGACGTAATTAGGGTAAAAAGTTCAACCACAGCTCCATGTCTAGAGTGCTGCCAGAAATAAATTTCCTCTCATTCACTGGTTTCTACTGTACCCTCCCTGAGAAACATATTGAAAACACATTTATCTCTGTAGAGTTTGTTCCTCTTCTAATTAACTTTATAGCGTTTACAGCGTTTAATAATTTAAAGTGGAATTTCAAGTGGCCCTGGAAGCGGCAGCCCTGCCTGTAATGGTGCTGTGCATTATCTTTTCCCTGTGGTGCTTCTTTTGACAAGTTACTGGGGGCAGCTTTGTGCTCCAGCTGGTTTTATCTGGACTTCCTTCCCTCCATCCCTTCCATCCCTTCATCCCCTCCCTCCATCCCTACACACACAGGGGTTGGAACAGCAGTAAAATCGTGCCTCAGCTCGGAAATCTGCTCTCCCAAACCTCCACTCCATCCCAAGGATGCCTTGGAAAAGGTTTATCTTTTCACAGCTTCATAAATCAAAGCTTTAGAAGGTCAAAACTACCCCTGGTTCTCACCAGCTGGTCAAGGTTTGACCCCAAATACTCATTTTCTCCCAGTTTTGATCCAAGATGAACAGTTTATTATAGTTCAAAGGTTATTTCTTACTCTGGGTTCACTGAGACAAACATTTGGTGTATCAGAGGAACTCCAGAGCTTTCCTGCCTTGGATATTTCCACATGGAAACATCACCTTATTCCATTAAAGCTCCACCTCCTGGCATCTGAATCTGAGAAAATTCACAGAATTACCAGCAAACACCACTTCAACATTAGAAAAAAGTCCATTATTATAATCAACTTACAAGGGAAAAATGCTGGGATCTGAAGAGCTCTTTTTAAGATGGAGAACATTCTACCTTTAGCACGTTCCTTTTAAATTTAAAGGAATTTAAACTACTTTATTCAGGGATCTCTCTCAGGATCTTAAAAGCTACCACACAACCTGCTAAGGCTAAACTGAATTTTCCTAAAAGAAATCTGAGAGGAAAATGTTTTTCATCTGCTGGAAGGGAAGGAAATCTTTGCAAGGCAGCTGACACCACACAGCCCTGCAGTTAATGAGGCTTTGCAGTTATTCAGCAGCACAAGAACCTTTGGGACTCAAATCCTCAAAGGTAATAGAAATGAGAGAGTTTTGCCCAACTTTAGAGGCCCTACTGGACTTTTTAGAACAAAAACAATTAAAGCTTGAGAGCAATCTAGGCTTGAGAGTCTTCACAAAATCTGAGTTTTATGCAGTCTTCAATAAAAGCCAACAAATATTTCACAAACTTCATGAAATCCATTTCATGGTGCCCAATACAATGGAAAATCACAACCATCTGGCCTGGGCACTTTTCTGTGTGATTTCAGAAAACAAACTGCATTTTATATCTGGAGTGGCTACACCCTCTGCACACCCCATGGCAGGACTGAGCCAGGTGAGTCCTTCTGCCTTTGCAAGGGCATTCCAGGAAAAATATCCCAGGGAGAGTTCCCCTGAGCTGTGTGAGGACTGGGAACAAGAGCTCCCTTCACCAGAGCTCGTTTCCTCCTCCTGGGTGATCCCTGCAGGAGCTTTGCTGCTTGGGTCTGACAAATCATTTCCCAGCCAGCTCATTTTAAGCATTAAAAGCCACGGACACTTCGAAGTGGACACTAGATTTTAGCACTGCCCAGTGGCTTTGCCAGCCCCAGAGCAGGCTCATGAGACTCTGAAATATTAATTGAGAAAATATTAACGCTTTAATTGTGCTGTTACTCATGGGAAGCTGCTTCCTAAACCTGAGCACTCCCATAAACACATTGCTGAGCTGAAGTTGGGTTAAGGTTAGCAGGATTTAATCTACAGTAGCCATCAGAATAAAGCACAGGCTTCCTGAAAATCTGCTGCCAATTGATTTGCCTTGTAAACAGATCAGCAGGGGAAAAAAAAATGCTGGCTAGCCAAAGTTACACATTTTGTTTGCTCCAACTACTCCTCCTTCTTTAATTTACCCTAATTTCCTCTCTCCTCCCATGATTAATAAAGATTACCTCTTGCTTCTCATGGCCTTGAATGACCTCCATCCAATTCTTCAAGTCATCCAAAATTTTCCACCACTTGGTATCATTAAATTAATTCATCTTTCTAAACATACAAGCTGGAAAGCCAACACAGGCTAGAGGCTGCTGCAGGGGCCACTGCCTGAGCTCCTGCACTCCCCCTAAAGGCTGCTGGCCTCAAACTCTGACTTTTTAATCTTCTAGTACTGATTGCTTAATTAGTTCCACTTGCATCATTAGCTGATTATCATACTTGCCTATGTAAGATTCTGGCAGAATCTGCTGATATTTCAGCGAAATAATTTGGCTATTTGGGCACAGGACAAGGGAACCAAAATATCACTTTTATCACAAAATATTACTTTTTGTAAGTAGAGGCTTAGAGGTCCAGTACCTGGAGAAAGATGGAGAAAGGCTGTTTATAAGAGCATGTAGTGACAGGACAGGGGCTCTGGCTCCCCTGCCCCCTTCTCCCTGTCCCTGCTCCTCCTTCATGTGCTGTTATTTCCCTCCTGGAATGGTCATTTCTGTTATTTTCAGCTTTCTTGCTACTTATATCATCTACTGAAGGGCAAATTAGCAATCTCACCATTTATTCTCAACTATGTTTTTAATAATCTATAATAAAACTAAATTATCCTGCTCGGTTTCCCTTTAAATTTCTCCATTAGTTAAAATGAAGTATTTGTTTAATTTAAAGGTATTGGTGCATTTACATTTGAAGAGGACAAAAGTAATGGATTTTGGACCTCTCTGGTGTATTTGAGAGTGTTTTTACAGATCCAGCATATTCCAAACTACGGCTTCAATGACCCATGTGGGGAAAACAGAGATATTTTAATGTTTCACCACCTAGAAAATGCATTAACGTACTCCAAACCCATCAATTAATTTTGTGTGTGTATAAACATTTGTTTGTCTTATCACCAGGAACAAGCAGGCATGTCTTTACAAAGCTCCACAACCCCAACATTTAGGCAGATATTCTTTCTTTTTTGGTTTTCCTTTTAATTTGCAAACCTTGTAATCTAAGACTGAAGTTGACTGAACCAACCTCTAAAGCAGCAGAGAAATATCAGCCAAAAAACACAATCTGTTTCCCATTTCTGTGTCAGGACTGCATCGTTTTGGGGGGCTGTGAAAACAGTTGTTTTGAAAAGATTATTGAGTGAATCGTGGGCTGGTTTGGGTTGGAAGGGGACCCTTAAAGCTCATCCAGCCCAACCCCCCTGTGAAACATCTCAGTCATCCTAATAGCTGGAAAAATGTGACTTTTCAAAGACAAAAATGTGTGGACCAAAAGCCAGCCAGAAAATCAGATAAGAGGCAAAAGTTCCATCTTGTTGGTGAGAATAAAATGATCACACACAACAACAGAAAACAAAATCTATTATCAGCAAATTCGTCTGGGAATTAATTAATAATGGTAACAATGACAAATTATTTGGAAATGATAATGTTATGGTGTTGAAAACACATGGGGGGCTTTTTTGGGGAAAGCAGAAACTGCCCATAACCTCTGAATTATTTTCTATCAGCTGAGGAATACAACAGCACAATGAAAATAATGATCCTCGGGGTTGGTTCATTTCCCAGGTGTCTCAGCTTCTACAACAAGGCTGTGAAGGAAGATTTTTACCAAAGCAACATATCCTTTACATATATAAATACAGTGCTTGGATAAAGAGAGGAACTCCTGTGGGAGCAGTATTTGCATCTCTAATTTATAAATAGTTAAACTTACAGGGCAGGGAAGAAAAGGAGAAAAATCACCATAAACTGGTTTTTGCAAGTTTAAAAGGAAAGGGAAAAAAAGGGGGAAAAAAAGGGGGAAAAAAAGGAGGAAAAAAAAGGAGGAAAAAAAGGGGGGAAAAAGGGGGGAAAAGGNAGGGAAAAGCAGGGAAAAAGGATGGGAAAAAGGGGGAAAAAGGGGGGGAAAAGGGGGAAAAAGGAAAAAAAAATCACTTATCTGCCTTACATGGATTTTAATTTCCACATTTAAGGCAGGTAACATTAATATTGCAATTTAACACAGTAATAACAGAGAAAGTTGAAGATTTGACAGTTCTTCCCTCACACACACAGTGATTAAATTCTTAATTGAAAAAGGTGTGGCACAGAATTAGCCTTACAACTGTAAGAAGATTTACTTCAACTGCTCAGCCATTAAATGGCTGTGTAGAGGATTACCCCTGAAAAGCAAATATTTTCCTGTAGGTAGAGATACAAATCCTGTGCATTGTCTGAATCAAACGTAAAATATCTTAAGGGCCTCTTTTATAAGAGCAGTGATACAACAATTCTGGCCAGAGAGCACAGAACAAGACTGTAAACTGATTTTTCTAACTCAGAGGAGGAGATTTAACATGTATTTTGCTAATAAACAGTGTGTGGCTGCAACAATGAAATGCTTGGTATTTGTAATTCATTTGCTGCTTGAAAATTCACTTTTTAAGGCACAGAGATTGCTTTAGACACTTCACAATAACAATTCTGACCTGGTTGAATATCAGAAAAGGTTAATCATAAAGTTGTGATTCCACTGAGAATAAAACAAACTTTAAATACCTCTTTATTTATTTTATATCAAGAGTCTCTTTTTTATTCCTTTCCAAAAGCTTAAGTCATAGGAAAATGGATGCTGACACACCAAAAAAAAAAGCTGAAAACCACATCCCAATGTTATCCCATGAAGAAAAAAGGGACAGAGCTTTAAAGATGTCACCTACCAGGCTTTTTAGATGACATTACAATTTATATATTATTTTATACACAGAAAACATTCTTACCCAGAAGATCCAATGCTTTTGCACACACCAAGCAGAGGCCGCTTCTCAGCAAAATTATCACATTTCTGAGCACCTGAGAAGAGGGAAAACAAAAGAAAAGCAAAAGCAAATCACTATGAACTGTTTGTACAGTTTCCAGGTTCAGGATGGGGCCCAATATGTGGAATATATAACCCAAAACTCACAGCCTGTGCAGGATGAGTGATAGAAATTCAAATTACAGGCAGAGCTGTGAGCACTGAAGGGCTGCTCTGGACAGAGATGGAAATGAGAAACAACCCCAGCAGCAAAACGTGGCCAGGGAGGTGATTTTTGGGAGTGATTTTCTGTTCACCCCACTTGGGGCTGGGATTCTGTGAGTGGAACAAGTGATTCTTGCTCCCTTCTCGTTGCTCTTTACAGAGCTGCCTGCACTGGGACCCCCAGCAGCTCTGCCTGGGGCTCACACCTTGGCTTCCAGTTCCACCGCGAGTGGAACACGGCAGTGCCAGCCCCAGAGCAGCCTCTGCGGCCCCTGCCCCGTGCCCAGGGAAACAGGAGGTGAAATCCAAACCACATCCATCTCTTCCACCGGCAGGAGACTGAAACCTTTAAGGAAACAACCTCCAGTGAGACTCCAAGGGGAAACACAACCCCTACACCACATCCCATCCATTTTTAGGGGTGGTTTCACCAGGTGGCACCAGCAGAGCTGGTTTGTGCCACGCTGGGCCAGTTGTCCCTGCCCTGGGGTCCATTCCCATGATGCCCAAAAAGGACAACCTGAAACAGAGACTGGACAGGGGTTGAGGAATAAAGGAGATATTTATTCCAAAGGCCTTCAGAGGTGCACCCTGGCAGGCCAAAGGCTACCAAGATGGACGACCAGTCACGAGTTCTTCACACTGTTGTAAGTTTGGTCCATTTGCATATCAGCATAAACTCGCTAATTAAACTTTAGCTAATAATGTAACCACCCCCCCAGCTTGCCCCCCTTCCTCAAGATGCTGGTTTGCACATTTTGGCCTAGGATGGTGGGAGTGTCCTTGGAGAGCAAGCCTGGAGAGGCTTTGTTGTGTCTATCTCAGCATGAGAGAGCAGCAGCTCACAGGCTGCAAGGCAGATCAGAGTTACACACTGGGAATACAGAGAGTACAGGATTTGAAAAATATGAAAGCTAAAACCTAAGGCATCACCCACACCAGTGGCACCAGCCCTGGCACTGGAACCCAGCCCTGGCACTGGAACCCAGCCCTGTCATCCCCCCAGGCTCAGTCACACCTTCACCCCAGCACAGGCAGACTGTTAAAGACGCCACACTTCTTAAAATGGGGTTTTAAGAGTTTGGAGGACTTTGTTTTACTGCTGAGTAAACAGAAATAAAACTAAAATTAAGTTTAAAAAGAAAAAACTCACTTCTGCTTGTGAACAATGTTTAGCTGAATTCCAGGGTATGTTTCTACCCAGCTTAAATAACTGAGTAACAACCAACACCACCACTATGAGTTTTCCTTCATTTTCTTTCAGCCTTTGCCTTTTTAATTATCTATCTATAGGTCTGCATGTGTGTGGTGAATAATGGATTTTTTTTTCTCCATTATACACCAAACCCTTTGATCTCTAAAGAATATTAGTGATAGAGTCTGCTCAAAATTTCAATCTCAAACACTGCTGTACAGCACTAAATCATTTATGCAGAAAGGCACAACAATTAACAATATACATTTTGACATAGCAGACTCTGTTAATTATTAATAACTCAGGTACATGCATTTAATTTGTAACAAACACTGTTCAGTCCTCTCATCTGCACAGGGATAAGTCTTCCCTCCTACACCTTTGGGTATTTATAAAGTCAAATGGGTCACATCAATAACTCCACCACCAACAATGGCTTTACAAGGAACCTGAACCAGCCAGATGGATTTCCCTTTTATTCCTATTATTTCAAGCTCTTTGGTGAGCCAAACCTGTACTGTATGTACTGACCTGTAAATTGATAAATGAAACATAAAGTCTTCTTAAGAGTCTGGCAACCAATTTGTTTCCTTCAATCCAGGTAACAGATGAATTCCATTTGTTCTGTTCCCAGCACTGAGGGTGAAATGCTGACTACCAGCAGTTCTGACACTGATTTAAGTGCAGCCAGGCTTTCACCTGAAGTATTTAATTCTACTTTTTTTTCCTTCCTTTTTCACTAAGATGTATTAGAGACACGAATTCTGATGTTTCTTCATGGTCTAGTTCTCAGTTTAACCAAAGGAAGGGGAAAGAAGGAGGAAAAAGGTGGAGGGGAGCCCAGGGAATCGAGTGCCCCAAAATGGAATGCCAGTTTTAATCCCCACAGCACAGATCTGCAAAATTTCTGCAGTAGGTGCTTAAACTTCTGATTTCGGTCTGGAATGACTCGAGTCCCTCCAATTTAAAAAAAAAAAATCCATTTTCTACTTCAATACTTTCAGAATGTAAATATTAATACTGCAGGAAAGGATCATTATTGGGAGGCCTCTGAGGGCATTAAATCAGGTTAATAGCTGTCCCATCCATGAGATTGCACAGAGCGACATGTGTTGGGCTCTGCCACGCTCTAATGGAGGCAGCAGCCTCTCCCAGGTCTGGGGTGGGATTTAATCCCCCAAGTTCTGCTGGATTAATTTTCATTTGTAAAATTGTGTTTATTTGCATGTGCGAGGCGCTGACGTTGCACACACCTGCTGCACACACAGTGTTTAACAAAATTGAAATGAAAAGCAGCTCTCTAAATCCCCCCAAATACAAAAAGTATTGAAATCCTGTTGCAAAGTCTTTTTCTTAAACTCCTTTTATTCTAAATCCTTTTAATTCTGTCATATAACACTACAGCATTTCTAAAATGCTGGAAATCCTGACAAATCACACAATTAAAGTAATGAAAACTGCCCTTCCTGCCAACAAGGCACCACCTTATCTACAGCTCCATTTAGCTAAATGATACGTTTGGTTTTTTAAAAACCTAACTTCAGTTGGTGTGCTTAAAACTGAAAAAAAAAAAAAAAAACAACAAAGGAAAAAAAATCTCTCTGTGGCTAAATGAAATTTCATCCAAATCAACATTTAGAAGTTTATGAAGTCAAAAGGTTACCCACACGTCAGCTCAAAGCAGCTTAGGCCCTGTGCTGCTGATGGAGCTGTGAATAGAGAGCTCAGGACCTGCTAAGGCCTCTCAATAATGCCAATAAAAAGAGTAACAACAACAACAAAACCAGCACATCTTTATGCAGAATAAAAATGGAACCCAGTGGTTTGCACAGGAGCTCAAAAGCTGCTCAGAACTACGGACATCACCCTGGTTTCCTGTGAGGAATGATGGAGGAGTTTCACACTCTGACCTATTTAGCAGTGGCACGGAGGCACCATGGAGTGGATTTTCCTGGTGTGTAATTCCACTGATCAGCCCCATTTAATAAAGCAGTGCTGCTCCTGCTCCACTAAACCCCTCTCATTTCCATCTTTTCCTTGGAAATCCTGTGGCATTTTGGTCCTGCCCCACGTCCGTGCAGCAGCCAAGCAGGACCTGGGAATGCCCCAGGCTGGAATTCCCTCTCAGCCCAGCTGGGTGAAAGTGTTGGGTGCACTGCTCTGAAGCACTGATGTGATGATGGAATACAGGTCAGTCCAAAGCTCCAAAGAAATCGGTGTTTTACAGTGCTGCACTCCCAAAATTCTCCCCTGTAATATCTCTAAAAGCCTTACTTGGGGAATTCCAGCCTGTAATTTCTGTAATCCACAGACACTGCCATTCATTATCCCAAAAACCCCACAGAACAGTGGGAGGACACCAAAACTCACACACCTGCAGAACCCACCTACACCACCCCAAAGCTCGCCTGTGCATCGTGCAGGGCCAGTCCCTCCACCACACAGACCCTGGCATTATTTTGGCCCTTGGGGATTGAAAACCACTGAACCACCCAAGCGGCTGAACATACACAAACCTCACATCTGCCTTCCTTTAGGGAGCAACCTAAATATTAGAGCTCTTAAAATGGACCTGCACATAAACCTGAGTCAGCTTTTGAGGTTCGAATCTTCATTTTACCAACATCAAAGATGTGAGCAGTGGAGAACAGGGACAAATCTGCTGCAATATTTCAATTCTCAATGGGTTTTAGTACCTCTAAATTATTTCTATTTCCTTTTTTTATTTGCTTTTTTCCCCCCTTATAAGTCAATTTGAGTGAACAGTCAAATTCACTGAGAGATGTAGGGCTATTATACCATCTTTCTGCAAGCAGCATAATCTAGAAAATGGCAATAAATTAATTCAGCTCGCTGGAGGAATTTATTTTCATAATGCTGAGACATGGAAATAGGTTTTACAGACAGCCACTGATCTAAACTTCACCACACCAGCCTGTCACCGTGTCCCTTCAAGCAGGAATTGCCACACACAGAGCTGCTCCTCTGGATTTCTGAGCTTCTTGATTGATTTTTAAACTATGTAGCTCTACCTTAACAAATGGGCCAGCACAAGGCAAAGCAGGTATTTGGCCAGGGGCTTGTAAAATGACCTGGGAGAAGTAATAAAAAAGGGGAGACTGTAGCACTGACTTACTTCAGAAAGCATCAATATTCTGATTGTGTAGGTAAAAGAACAGCAGAGGTAACTGAAATAAATGTGTCATTGCCTCAGCACTGACAGAAACAATCCAGCCCCCAGCACACCTGGGCACAAGGAAACAACACCAAATCCAGCCCAGCATCCAGGTCTGGAAGTGGAGAAGAGCCAGGCCAGCCCAGCAGCCGTGCCAAGGATGGCTCAGAGGTATCACAGCTCAGAATTCTTGTCCCTAACACCACCAGAGCCCAGACTGAGATGTTGTCACAGTCCAAATATCAGCTCTGCAAGCCCAACATTTGGTCACAGTGCAAACCTTCAGTCTCCAAAGAGGCCATTTCTATTGTACACTGTACAGAGCAATTAAAGCCCTGTCTATGGAAGGCAGGTCTGAGCTGACCACAGAGAAGAGCTGATACCTGTGGGGTTTGGCATTATTTACAGAAATCCCTCGAGTTTTTAAAGGACAACTCCTGCAGGCTGTAGAGCAGCCCTGCCATGGCCACCAGACATCAAAGTGATGCTGCAGAGCTGGGCCAGGTCAGGGCTGGGGCCGGGTCAGGGCTGCTGGCTCAGAGCAGAGCAGAGCTGGGCCAGGTCAGGGCTGGGCCGGGTCAGGGCTGTTGGCTCAGAGCAGAGCAGAGCTGGGCCAGGTCAGGGCTGTTGGCTCAGCCAGGTCTGAGCAGTTCCAGAGCTGGCCCAGCTCCTGAGCTAACAAACCTGCCCAGCTCCCAGCTGGCAGTGCCCAGGAGCAGCTCCAGAGCCTGCCCAGGCTCCTGCTGCCAGCAGCGCCCAGGACCTGCCGAAGGAGATCCTCTGCATGCAATAACCCCTCTGAAACAAGGCTTCATTATGCCACCGAGCACACCGCGAGGCAGAGGATCTAACATCAAAGGAGTGCAGTTTTTTAACAAAATAGTTGACAAACTATTAAGTTCTGCTCCTGTAAAGTCACCAAGTTAAAGCCATGAGCTTTCCTTTCACACCTGGGAATGAGCTGCTTATCACCAGCTAAGATCTGTTTCTAGGAACGTGCCAAATCCATCCACCAAGAGACTCCTATTTTCAATAATTCCCTTTTTACAGCTTTACAGTAAAACAGTGTTTGAGCCTGCTGATGGTAATCAGCTTCTCCTTTACAAATTCCTTTTATTTTGTTCAGAATCATTAAAGCTCATGAGTTAGTTATCTAAGGCCTCTTATTACAGCTTTACTTTTATCTGATTCCAGATACTGGTCAATGATACATTCATGTACTTTTAATCAAAGATTTATTTAAACCAAGCCATGTAAAAAGAGACCAAAACATGTTTTTAAAAGGTTTGGTTTAATTTAATATGAGCTAATTTGAATAGTTTTCTAATGTAACAACTACCATTGTCAGATGCTAAATATATGGAATTTAGAGGCAGAAAGACAGTAACTGCTTGAAGGAGTTCATGAGTGTAATTTACTTCATTGAAAAATCAAAAACCTGTTTTAATAGCAGAAAAAACAGAACTCCCAGGTTCCTCAATTAATTTACTTCATTTTCATTTCCATTTACACTTTTCTTCCTCCTTTTTTTTTTTTCCCCTTTGAGAGAGGAAGGGGCACAGACATCCATTACTCAATGACACACATAATAGCAAAGGAGCAGCTCGTTGGGAATTATGCAGCGTTCCAGTAAATGGAATAAAGGAACAACAGGCTTGGGAAGTATTTTACTGTAAGTTAGTCTAACCTCTAACAGTTACACAGCCACATATACTTTGTATATTCCTCTGCTCATTAAATCACCAAAACAATGTATAATGTGTCCATTAAACCACCTTCTTCCTTTGAAACACACAAAATTAGTATAATTTACTATGAATAATTTAAATAACATTTTAGGCTGCATTTTTTGAGTTCATTAATTAATTCATAAAATATTACTAGAAATTCTAACCCAGCACAATCCCCAAACACCTTGGTCATACTAGAAAGACATTATTTTCATCCACAAAGTAAAACAAGCAACTTAATTTAGACCCCAACAGTTCTTTCAGAAGTCTACAATTAGATTGGGTTTGGATGGAAGAGGGTAATTTTTTTAGAGGAATTTGCTCATTTATGTAGAGTTGCTCAGATTTTGTAGCAAGTTCTTCTGGGGGCTAACTCAACTTCTGGAAGAATCCTGTTAAATTAAGCAGCTTGGTTCAGAATTTGATAAAATAGCATTTAAACAGTGGCAGAGAGGAGTTGCACTCAAGGGATGAGAAAAATTCAGCCACTGAAAGGATCAAAGCGAGCAAAGTTAACGTAAAATAAGGAGAAATTGAACGAATCAGAAGCCAGTACCACCCCTAAAACCAAATTGTGTTGTCTTGTTAGTTTTAGTGGAGTGGAAAAGCAGCCTTTTTAGAAAGTTCTGGTGAATGATGATCTCTTTAACGGGGTACTCACTGATCTGAGGGGCTGGGAGGATCCGAGCGGCTCGAACCGGCCCGTGGCGCACCGAGAACAGCTCCTGGGCTTCCCCACTGATCTGCAAATGGCAACAGCAACAGGAAAAACAGATAAAGACTTCCACAAATACATGTATTTAGTAGCTGAGAAGGTAGGGAGAAAGGCATTGTAGGGAAGTGCATTGGTAAGGCTCTGCCTAAGCAACCACTGCCATTTCTGTAAATGAGAATAGATCTTAGAAGCCTTGAATTAACTGTTCACGACCACACAGGTTTGGGAAGGAGCAAGACTTGAAGCTGACTAAAATTCACACAAATTTATCCCACGTTTCACATGGTTCTAAAGAAAAATACCAACTCAACAGAGATCAAGAGTGGCAAACAGGGGTGGAAAAAGATGGGAGAACTTCACATATTGGCTCATTTCACACTCACCAGGTGTGAAAACCACGTTTAAAAATAGCTGGTCAAGCTACTCAAGCCTGTCACCGATGGCAATGTTGAAAAGATTAAACCAGAAGCAGTTTAGATGAATTCCCAGACTTCCTGCAATGGTCACTCAATGTATTTTCATAACTGCCTGGTAATGGATCCGATATGGAACGTCAAACTCCAGGAAAATGGCAAACATTATGAAGCTCATTTCCAAATAACCAACAACTTAAAACAGATGTAATGAGCCTCAGAACACAGCCAAGGCTGGCATAAAGTTTTGCCAAACAAGCAGCTTACAATATCAGAAGAGAACATGATTTGGAATAAGGTTCCTAGGAATCAATAAACTATAAATCCAAGTGAACTTTTGGAAATGTCATTTTATGGTTGTTTCCATTTCTTTCTGCACTTCAGCTCACACGTCCAAAAAAGTTAAAATACTCCTACTGTTTGACCAGCAAATCCCAAGTACAGTGCTCCAGGCTCTCAGCTTACATCCAATCCTGCCTGGTTATTTATTATCACTGCTCTAGGTCATGGGGGAGAATGAAACCCACCCCATGCAGCACAATTATAAATAAAATTACTTTGAAAATACCATTTACTACAGAGCTAACCCACCACCCTGCACACAATACAGAGAACTACTGCTTTGCCCTGTTAAGCCTGGAATTACACACAAGCTACATAAATGTGGGGAAATGCCATTCTAACCCATTTTAGCCCAGCAGTTTATCAATTAATATCACTGTTAATGACAACATTAGAATTATTCCTGATGAACACAACACTTTTCAAACTGCAATCAAAATGAGACTTAATCCCTGGGTCTACCCTGCTCTTATTTTATCAGGCAGATGTTCCAATGACAGCAGATTGTCCTCTTCCCTCTGCACACACAGCCCTGTAGTACTCCAGCTTTTGCAAAACAACTTTAATTCTCCCTCAGGAGCAGCTTCTTGACCAGATTCTACACAAGACACAGGAATGATGACCAGAAATCAACTCAGCAAAGGTTTGCTGATGGCTTTTAACTGATCATGAGCTTGGGAGTGCAGTGTGGGGGGAAAAAAGTCTCTGGATGAAAACATCTGTATCCAGAAAAAACAGCTTGGGAAAATGTAGAGCACAGCTAAGCAGAAAATGAGGAAAATTAAAGAGGGACAGAGTAATAAAGAGATTAAAAAAATTAAGACAGCAGCACGTTTTCTGTCCATTGGAACAGAGCAGCTCTATGAAAAGGGAAAGGAGGAAATGGAAAAGAAGAAAAATAGAAGGGTTTGGAACTATTATTATTGGCAGTTAAAGATTTTTTTCCCCCAAATCATGAAAATGCTGTTTCACACGTGTGTGCACATCTCTGGCTATGAATGAAAACAGGAGGGAAAGGACCCAGCACAACAGAGGTACGGAAGGAGTGATTCCCATAAAATATCCCAACCCAGCTCAGACACCTCCTTCTCCTTTTCCACTCTGCCAGCACCATTAGCCCCAACTCCAATCTGCTTCAAACAAACTTCCAGTCCCCAAAGGAAGACACATTGAGAGGGCCAAGCCTTCTTAGCTCAGGTTCTGCTCTTAAATACCCTGAACTCCAGGAGCATGTTTATTCAGCCTGGGGTGCCAAGACCTGGTAGAGCTTAAACTTGAGACTTGCAAAGAAAAGCCTAAAATGTCCCAATACAAATGAAGTTTGTCTGTACTGAAGCATTTAACATGGAAATCCCAGCCCAGCTCTTCTCATGCATATAATGCACTAACTTTTGAATAATTAATATTCATTATTTAAAAGATCTTTTATTATTTTATACTGGGGGGAAATTACAGAAAGGTTAAGTGGAGTAACAAAAGCCACAGGATCCAACAGTGACAAAGATGAGATTACAGGTATTTAGCCCCTGTTTTGAGGGCACTGTAGGTTAACAGGTCCTTTCCTCAGTCCCTGTAGGACTCTAAATCATGGAATGGTTTGGGTTCAGCCTCCACAGCTCAAATGCTGAGCACTTGCTGACTCCTGGGAGCTAAAAAAGAGCAAATTTTAAGATACAACCCCACTGGAGGCTTTGTAATGAAAATACAAGATGCCACCCAACACCAGCAGCTCGTTTGTGAAGAAAATTCACATTCTCCAACAGGCACAAAATAAAGTTCCCAAAAAGTCTGGATGTGACACTACAACATGGGTCACATTAAAACACTAATACTGAATCTAGCATAGTTCCATAAAGTAACAGCCTTTTTAGGGGATTTAAGTTGTGTGTCCTTAAGTGTTCTGTAGAGACAGGGACTCATAGAAGGCATTGCATGCTGTTGTCTGCCATGAATTAGTAAGAGCTTGGTTGTTCCTTGGTTTGCTTGGCACTGAAAAATGCATTAGGGCTTTGAGTTCGAGATTTTCTCTGAATTCCAATTAACTTCTTTCAAACACCACCAGCAGCAGCAGAAGCTTCTGCTATCTGCAGTCTTATAAAACCCTGAATGAACTGTGGTTAATGTTAATGCCCTTCATTTATCTATGGACAGCATCAAACTCCGTTGCTGAGGCCACACAGATCCAACCTGCCTGCAAGCACCTTCTGCAGGGGACAGAGATTGTGTGGCCTGACCTTCCTGCCACTCCAGCCCTTATCTCACTGCTCAGCCAGCCAATCTTCCCTGTGAAGGGGACACTTATCCCACTAGGAACTCAAGTGGGACAAGGAATTGCACACCGAGGGGAGAACGGCCAGCCTTGGGTCAGAGGTGGGCTGGAAACTCTCAGCCAAAGGCTCCACATCCCATTACCAGCCCCTCGAGCTCCACAGTCTCACATGCACAGACAAAATATAAATAGAGCTCATGAATTGAAAACAGAGCTCTAAATTCTTCAAAAAGCACCTGTGAGAAACGAGGCTGTGGCTGCCATTTTGGATTGGATCCAGCTAAGTAGCAAGTCCCCGTGGCAGCTCTCAGAGCTCTTAAAAGTTTTTCTTTCCCATTCCAAAAGCCAAGAATATTTCCAAACAGGTTTCAAGAATTGGATATGAAGCTGTAAAAGCAGCTTCAGGTACTCATTGTAGGGAAGAGAGAATCCAAAATGACGGCTCCAAGCTGGTCTGGTAGAACATCTCAGCTTTCCCAAAACATGGGATCGACCACAGCTCCCAGACCTACAGGGAAGGCTGGAAGCAAAGGATTCAAATCCCCCAGTGAAGTCTTCATTGCTCTCTTCCAGTCAAAGAAGAACCCTCTCCTCCACTTAAGACATCTTGAGCTGCTGCTTAAAACACGACAGCCCAGGAATGTGCAGCACTGGTTCATTTTTGATGACAGAGCTGCATTGTTTGGAGCACACCAGTTTGCACCCAGAAGAAAAAGCTGAACAAAGGAAGTTTTGTTCACACCAAGGAAAACTAATAGTTTCCAACCAGAGCAAATGGTTTTCACATGGTGAAAAAATAATAATAATAATAATAATAAAAAAAAGCCAAACATACACCAAAGTGAAAGAAAATCGAGTTTGGAACTCAATGCTTGAACTACTGTGCAAGTCTAGAAAGGGAAACTGGGGAATGTATGAAAGGAAACTGGGGGATGTATGAAAGGAAAAGGGAATGATCAGGAGGTTGTTTTTAAATATTCTGATATATGTTTTAAACATGAAGATATCGTGACATGATGTTATAATATGATAATCAGCAATTGATAAGATACCACCACCAAATATTGCTGCATATGGGTTAAAGACAACTTCCAGCCATGGTGCTGCTGAGAAAGCAACGAAGGACTGGAAGAAAACGAATGAATTTTATCACTTTAGTTTAGACATTCACTCAGCTTTTCCATTCAATCCAAATCTCTGCAATTATCTAGAGATTGTAAGAATTTAGATGCTCAAAGAATGTTACTCTAGTGACTGGACTGAGGATGAAGCTGCATGTAGTACTTTAAATTATAGCAGTGCTAACAGAATCAGAAATTTTATAAAACCGTATTTCTTGCACACTGGTGCATCTTCAAGTGCAAGAAACCCAAAGCCTCAGAAAATGATTTGCAGAGATGTTTTGCAAAGTCCTCAGACATTTTTCAAGGTCACTAGGTCAGGTCATTGCTCCATTTTTCTGAGTGGTACATGCAAGTGGTTCCCTCTAGAAAGAGTTTTGGACAGAGGAAGGGCTGCAGCTTGGGATGTGACAAGTTTCTTTTTTAATTGTAACACGAACCATTAAATTGAGATGATTTCTCTACTTCTGAAACTCCCAGCCTCCAATGAAAAAAAAAAAAAAGAGCAGCCAACGTGCATTGCCTGCACAGGAACATCCAGAACAGATACTTGGAAACCACAGCAGGCAGAACCCAGCTCCAATTGTCTCTGAAACACGAAACTGGGAGCAAGGGGAAAACAAACTCCGAACACAACACAAAGCTCCGCGGCACCACTATCAAATAGGAACTCCTAGCCGTATTCCCAGATCCCTCCCCACTTATCCAGGCGTATTTTAAGCCCACTTTTAACCTTCCCACCCCCATCTGAGAGCAGAGATCAAAGCAGAGCCCTTTGGACGGGCACCTTCCTCTCCTTGTGCATCACAAGCCGCATTTCCAAGGCCGGGCTCCCCCGAACACCATCCCAGCCCTCTGAAGCCGCCCTAACGATATCTCCCATTTGCAAATCACACTCGTGCAGTCAAAAGATCTTCCTCGGAGGAGATGTTAATGTGAAAGCACTCAGCCTGAGCACAGACACGGCGAAAGGCTGGGGAGAGACCGAGAGGTGTGGGCAAGTCAATGTAACACCATTAGGCCGAGTGTCGGCTTAGGAGCTGTCATAAACACTTCATAATCACTCACGCACCGACCCCGCTGCCTGCAACACGTTATTAAGTGCCGAATAGAGGGCCAATTGTAGGAATAAAAAAGCACAATGCTACAGATAATAGCCTTCCCGAGGAGATTTCGCACGTAAATGTCAGATTGTTGCTTTTGCAGATTAAGCTGGAGAATGCAAGGTTGGGGTTTTGGTTGTTTTTTTTTCTCTTAGCTGGAATAACATTGCTTAATTACAAGCGAAATAGTCAGCAGGGCCAAGAAGAAAGGTTTGTGTAATAGCAAAGGACACAAAAAAGTGTTGCCAAATAAGCTCTTAAATATTAAGTCCATCACAGAACTGCCAGGTTTTATTGTGCTCGGGCTAAGCAAGGGGAAAAACGCAAAGGAGGAACAACAATGTGAAAAACCCCCTCCGGTTTATGTTCCTTCCAAATTTGTTGGATATACAAACCCTGCTCTGTAAAGATACTTCAAACTGATGTTAAAGATTATTATTTGGTGAAAATGTCCACTAACAGCGGAGCCATTCCAGCGCTGAGGATGGATTAACACGAAGTGCCCAGGTCCAAGCTGCAGCTCCCTGGCTGTGCTCTCAGCATCTCACAGAACACACAAACCAAGGGCTGGCAAAGTGATGCAACATCTCCAGAGCTGATGTTCTCAAGGTGCACGGTAAAATACTGCCACATTCGGCATTTTCTCCATTTCACTGCACTTCCCCTCAATTCATACTTCTGCCAAAGCTGAACAACACCAAGAGAAGCCGTCCTGCAATTTCATTTTTCTTATTTTTCCTGAAATACTATCCAAATCTAGGAATTTTCCAGTAAATACTATCCAAATCTAGGAATGATGAAGAAGTGAAATACTTTTGGGGGAAAAAAAAAGAGAACCTGGCTGTATGGTCCTACTGAAAAGAAGGCAAAATCAGGTATTCCATGGCCTAACTTGTGGTTCATTGAGACACAAAGAGGAGGGAAAGAAGAGAGAAGAGAAAAGAGAGGAGAAAAGGAGAGGAGAGGAGAGGAGAGNAGAGAAGAGAAGAGAAGAGAAGAGAAGAGAAGAGAAGAGAAGAGAAGAGAAGAGAAGAGAAGAGAAGAGAAGAGAAGAGAAGAGAAGAGAAGAGAAGAGAAGAGAAGAGAAGAGAAGAGAAGAGAAGAGAAGAGAAGAGAAGAGAAGAGAAGAGAAGAGAAGAGAAGAGAAGAGAAGAGAAGAGAAGAGAAGAGAAGAGAAAGAAAAAAATCCACCCATGGCAACATATCTCTTTTTCTTTTATTTTAGAAAACACACGTTCATTGGGATAATAACATTTCAGCTGGATAAAATAGGGTGTTTTGTACGGATTCTTGAGCTCAAGCCGATGTGATACTCAGGGCATCTTAATTAATTAATTAATTGATTGATGAGGGTGTGCTGCCGCTCTTAGCTCGGTGTCCCAGCGCCACCGTGTGGGCGCTTTGTGTAACGCACGGCGAGAGAAAATTCCCTGTATTTTGGGTGAAATGTTCCCAAGTTTCACTAGAAGTTCCCGAGTTTTAATATACAGTAACAAAATACTGAAATTTAGCGAAGTGTATGAGGTCTCACTCCATTTCTATTAAACATTCCTTCACATGCAAAACCTCATCAGCTTTTTTATTTCCTCATTCCAGCTAACGAGATGCAATCAAGAGGATAATAAGATGCAATAAAGAGGGGAAGAGCTCTAACACACCCACAAAACTCAATTTAACTGCAATTTTGCTGTAGAAATTGACATTATTTTCTAAGCTACTGGTATATAAACACATGTTCTACACAGCCAACCAAAAAGTTGTAAAATGTACACATTTCTCAAAAAACCAGTGTATTTTACAAAGGGAAAGAACTCCATCCTCCCTGCTTTATTCTGAAGGACAAGGTGTTGTGAGCAATTTTGCTTTTTTAAGTTCAGAATTTTCATGACCTACTGTATTCAACTTCATTCTCTCATTTCAAGAAATTTGGGGGAAATTCCCCAAATGAAGACCATGTGCCCATAAACCACTGTGCAACACAAACCAGGGGGTGGGGATGACAGCAGCAAATCAAACCCATATGCACACAGAGCCCTTCATAAAATTAAAATTGCAAATCATGTCCATGACAAACATGTGATTGTAAAATACTATTAATACTGTCATATTTGAATTCCTGGGACAAACAAATCCTGTTGGTGTTTTTCCACCCTCATTCCTTTCCGTTAAAAAACAAAATCTGTCCCTTTTTTGGGCTACAAACTATTCCAGAAGGGCAAACACTGCTCCTAGTCTGAGTCTGGAAATGTACTTAGCAGGAATAATGTGTAAAAAGCCCTCAAAAATCTGAAGGTACATGAACTGAAGTGTTTGAGCTCTGCTCAGGATTATCTGAAGATAAGAACATTACACACAATCCACGTGACACTGATGGGAAGTGTTGGCTCTTTCCACTCCAATGGGAAAAATTAAAGGCTAAATATTCAAGTTATAACACAACATTGACCAAAAGAAGGAGAAGGAAGGAGGGAGGTGAGCTCTGTACTCACAGGTATGCTCCAGACTTGCATCCCATCGCTGTATCCAATCATCAGCAGCAACGGGGGCTCATTCCCAGTGCTGTGGATTTCATGGAATTCCATGTTCCTGGATGTATCTGAATTGGGGTTCAAGAGCAAAGCCATTATTAGCAGGTCAGGATCAAGCCCTCAGCAACATCTGGTGGTGTTTTCTCAATGCCTGTTTCTGTTGTCAGGACTAAAAGCAAACCAAAGTGCTTCACATTTTTATGCTGGAGCAATACTGAGCTATATTCTTCCATGCAAACATCACTGGTAAAGTTTCACAAAGAGAAGGCTTTAAAATTTAAAATGATGCAGAAAAATGTTCTGGATAGCAACATGGTCTAAGAGAAAAGGATGATTGATTCCCCATTCAGACCAGAGGTCTTCCACCTGTTCATTCCTTAAAGGAAGGTCAGGGATGGAGTGAGAGAGAACCTAAATCAGGGTTATTAGAACTAGAAATTACCTATAACCTCTACATGGCTTTATGGCCATCTTTGGGCCAGTTAAGGTTTGTTTGTTGTGGGTTTGTTTTCCTTTTATTTAAAAAAAAAACCTCAAACCCTTTTCAGGTTCATATAACAAAACTCTTTAGAATATTCTTCAGAATCCTTCATGTTGTGTTTAAATTTATTTTATGCAGCCTGTTCTGACTGGGCCTGGACACATCCTCTTTCATCACCACAAATAAATCTTCTCAGTCTCTGATGCTTCCATGTTTTCAGTGAGCTTTGTTCATTCTCTCATGGTTGAAAATGTGATTAAAGAGGAGTTTTACTCAAGAAAATCATAATGTTTATGATTATATGACAGAGAAAGCTGACTGGAATTATTACACATGGACCCACAACTCACAAAAACAAGTGAGAGACAATGAAGCCATACCATTTAAATCTGCATTTTCAAATCTGACCCAGACGATTTTCTCCTTTTCTTCTGGTGGGGTTCCACTGTAGGCCTGGACAAAAAGCAAAAGGGTTGAAATAAGGAAGTTTAACACTGTTTCTTCTCCCCCTGTAAGAAGGAATTTAATTAAAAACCACAAACATGATTCATGGATCTTATTGTCACCAGTATTCATACAACATAACCACACTGAACATCACTCACTGATGTAGGAATGACAAAGTATTTGTAACAATAAATCTTCTGGGGCAGGTCAGGAATGCCACGTGACTTAGAGTGAGTTCATAAAATTAAACACAGTGGCTTCTACAACCTTTAACTTCAGCAGTGTTGGAGGTTCTCACATGAGGTGTTTTATCATTAAAATTCTCTTTAATTCACTTAAAAGCTTTGCAAGCCAGACTGAGGAAAGAAAGAGACCTTTACTACACAGTTTGTGTTACTGACACCTTTCAGTCCTGTTTGTGACAACTTTAATGCAGCCTTTTAACAGAGAATAAACTGCAATTCCAGGAGAACAGATCCACGTTTCAGCCCTGTGTTCTACAGATCCCCATAAAAAGATGAGATACAAAAAGAAATTGTGGAGTGAGGCTTGCAGTGTTTCCAAAGTGGAGGTTTTACAGTCCTCAGGAGAAGCTGTGGTAGCAGGAACGTGAGCTACAGCAGAAATACCATCACTGCCAAACGAATTACAACGAAATACTGAGCAGTATTTGGGATTAAATATGAACAGATCTTGTATAATCACTTTATACATGCCAGAAAAGCAATAACACCAACTAAAAATACAAATGTAAAAAAGAAGTGTGGGGTTTACTTTTCAAAACAAATCACATTCCACGCTTCCAAGGCAAATTGATTTGTAAAATAAAACACAGACTGTATCCTTGAAGCACAGAGGGGGAATGGGAGGCTGTGGAATGCAGCCATCTCTTAATTGAAACTTTAAATATGTTCAATTTTCACCCTGGGTCCAAAAAGCATTTCACAGATTGACATTAGTGAGGGCATTGTTTTTATTTTATTATGGAATAAATGCACTGGGAACTCCTAAGAGGAAATTCATGAAGGAACAAGACACTAACTAACCAAGATAATCCTTGGAATCAGAATCAAGATCGTTTCCTGAAGGTACAATCAGCTGCAGTGCTCCTCCACCATGGACTACAGCTTTCCCAAAGAGTGAAACAGAATTAGTTCCCTTCTGCTACTTGGGAGGCCCATGGGCAACCAGGAAGGGACCATTCCAGTGCCATATTTATTATATTAAAGTATATAAAATACATATATATATATTTAAAAATCATAAATTTCTTTATTAGATGAAATAATAAATTTACAAAGCAGAGTGAGGATTCCTGACACTGCTTTGTGCACTGAAAAAAGCAGTTTTGAAGATCCACACCCTACCTGTGGCACAACATCTTGGAGGAAGGTAACAACACTTTCCATGTACGACTGTTCCCTGGAAAACAGGAGGAGAATTTCAGCCAGAGAAGTTCAGAAATGGCCATGAATACATAAAATTCGTACAAAAGGAAACATGGGCAACCTTCAGCACACAGGAAAATACCAAGTATGCAATGCAGGCACTTAATTTTACTGCCAAATTTCTGATAATATAAATTGTGGCCTGTAAGTAATGAAAGGGCTAAGTAAAAGTAATAAAAGTCTGTAAAAAAGCTAAGTGATACCTGCTGATGGAATAACTGCTTGGGGGGAAAGTATAAAATCTAAATTCAAGGAATAAGCCATGTTCTCCACATCAGAGGGGCCTGGAGTGGTACAGGGGTATTTTTTCTACTTGATTTGGCTCTTACAACATGAAAATGAGGATTTAAACAACGACTGGAGCTCTCCTGGTGGGACAAACAAACTTCCAGAGCTCCTGTGCACGATGGACAATGCTGGAGTACGTGGCACTGCTCAGGGGCAGGGGGTGGAACAAAACCCTCCCTAAGAACAGCCAGGAGAGGTATTTTCAGCTAAGATTTTCTGGCTTGGGAAGCTTATTCCTACTTGGAAGTTCATCAGCAGCATCGATTGGGGCTGGTTTCCAGTGCAGGATCCATTTGTTGGGGCAGACTTAAAGTAATGCTTTGAGTAGCTTACACGAGCGGTGAGTCCCTTGTGTAACTGCTGAGTAACCACAGCGTGGGCTGAGTGCAGCACA
This sequence comes from Aleadryas rufinucha, assembly GCA_013397815.1. Classification (NCBI taxonomy): domain Eukaryota; kingdom Metazoa; phylum Chordata; class Aves; order Passeriformes; genus Aleadryas; species Aleadryas rufinucha. Next base: position 39,071 of record VZTH01003638.1, read on the forward strand.
CAGATGGTGCTGAAACTGTGCAGAAAGTTGGTGCTTTGTGTCATGAGGAGCAACAGGAACTACCTTCACAAAGCCTGAGGTTATTTAAGAAAACCCTCCCGGTTTTCTTTAGGCAACAGCTCTGGCAGCTCTGAAATTAACTTTTATGCTGTCGCAATTTTTCCTGTGCTAACTCAAGATTTCTCATAGCAACAGGGAAGAACTGTAAATTAGGAACTCTGGGTGCCCAAAGGTGCTTTTTTTCTGAAGCTGTGCAAGATTGGTTTAATTAAACCAGGAGTGTTTAGCACTGAAAAATGAAGCACTCTGGAGAATTTACACACAACTATACAAAAGATACTCAAACTCAAAAGCTGCAACAGCTCTTTGAAAACAGAGATAAATCTAAAAGATAAAGTTTTCCACCCCAGAAAGCCTCTTCCAGCCCACAACCAGACCAGACTTTGCCCAGCAATCCCAGGATTTCTGCATCCCAGTTTGGCCCACTCAGCTTTAGGCTGTGGCCTTACAAACAAGCTGTGGTTTCTTGTGTGCTGATTCTCCTCTGATTTATGTAGGTCACCCACACTGGCCCTGCACACCTTTATTAAAATGCCTGGCCACAGGTAGAGTATTAAATACAGTGTCTGAAGCTGTCCTGGGAATGCCAACCAGCCAGAGTCACGCTGCCTTCACCCTTCAGCTCACAGAATGCACTTTTTTCCCCTCTCCCCAAGCACATCTTGACCCAAAGTTGATGTGAGGGAGGTGTTTTATTCAGAGTCTGTGCTCTAAATCCCTCCTGAAGTTGAAAAACCTCCAGGGAGATGTCTTCAAAGTGGTTAAAAACAACATAACCCACAAAAAGGCCCAATCTTCCTTTAATAATGATCTAGAAACTTAACATGAGCAGCAGAATGCTGCTGAGTTCTCAGCACACACAGATCCATCAAAAAGAGTGACATTTTTGAGGCACAAACAGGTACCTCAAGAACAAGACACCATATTTAAAAAAACCCCCAACAGTTAATCATCTGCTTACAGTGTTTTTCTAGGAGAATATTTTTAAGATATTTTGAAGGAAATGTTACAGAGAGAAATACATTTTTTGAGGAATTCTGCCACATTAAAAAAAATGGCTGCAAGAAAACCTCTAACACAACTTTTTGTGCTACAACAATCAGTTTCTTGCGCTCTTCAATAAAAATCAAGTGCACCTCGTTTCTGGGAATACAGAGTTACCTCCAAGGACACAGTAACACCCCCTGAAGTGGACACTTCCATATGGTGCAATTTTGTAGCAGCATCAGCATCCCAAGGAAGAAAGAAAAACTGCTACAAAAACCCCTTTAACAGCCAGAGAAAAGACCATAAATCTTCCAGGCTGTATTACAGCCAAAAAAGCTCTTTTGCCATGAAAACACTCCCATGTGAACACAGTCAAAATCAGGATACCCAAGCACAAAAATTGTCTGTCAGGTGCTCTGACCAAAAGGGATGGAGCTTCTTCCTTTTTTCTTGGTTTTGTTCTTTTAACTAAAAAGAAAAAAAAAAATCCACAATTCTCCTTCCTGAAGGATTTTAATGACAAGTTTTGTATGGTTTAATATATCCACTCCTGGGATGAGGTGTTATTAAAAAGAACAGCAAGGAAGGAACACGTGTGGCTCATCCCTCTGGCCTAAGGAAGAGGCTGGCATCACTGTTCTACATTGCAGTGTTAGCACAGCAAAATGGTGCAAAAAACAACAAAACCTGGCAGTGTATCAGCTTTTAAATATACAACTTTGGTGTACAAGTGCAAAGCATCCCACTGAGGGAGGCAGTTTGCACCCAGGAGACAGAAATGCCACGTGCGCTCACTTCATTGGGCAACACCGCTCAACGCAACAGAACTGCGGTGTCAACACAGGCTGGTTTTGGGGGGAAAAAACCCCAAACCAGCTCAGGCTGGGCTCTTCTACAAGAAAATCAACCCCATTTCAGTAAGGGCTGTTCTTCTAGAAGGTTCTTACGTGGCAGCTTGTGGGCGAACCACCACTCCTCCAGTGCAGCGACTGGGGCGGCGCGGGGACTCCGTCGCCATCGCTCCTGGCCACGCACCTGCAACAAACACAGCCACTGTGAGTAAAGCCCCCACAGCATTGCTGATTGCATCACTTCTTGATGTGTTCCTCAAGGTGATAAGAGAGAAATTTCCCTTACACGGACTTGCAGGCCTCTTTGCAGCACTATTTTTTTTAATAAGGAAAAGAAAATCACGCACCAAACGGGCAACTTCAATCACTGCAGCTCGTGGGATGTTTGTGAAAACAAACAAACAACCACAGAGCTGCGTGATAAAGGGGAAAATTATCTCAAACTGTACTAGGTGATCTTTAAGGAGCCCTCCAACCCAAACCATTCCGTGATTCCATGATTAAAGATAGTGGGACAGGTACACGGTTGTCATCACCATTACCTAAACCCACTATTTACTAATGGGCTGCTGTCTTGGAAAAGAATTCTATAAAAATAACGAGCAATCACAATTGCAGAGCACTGTACTCCTGAAAACACGGGTTACATTGCAGCTCACACGTTCTACTGCTCAATGTCAGCTTTTTGTGCCATCCTCAAGCTTTCCTTCACACTTCTGTTCCCCAAGGGAAAAATCTGTGTAACATTCCCAAAGGCAGAAAGCACTTGAGGAGCACCACAGCTCCCAGGCAGCTCTTCAGTGAACCCCTCAGCTGCTCCGTAGGGTCCCCCCCCAACCCCAAACCTGTTCACAAAGTAAAAGAAAAAGCCAAATCCCCAACGTGGTATCGGTTATCAGCATCATTTCACGTCAGGGCAGACTTTGCCTGGGCCAGCTCATGAAGGGAGGCAGGATAACCACTCAGAAATTAGCAGTAAAATAATAATTAATAACAAAGCGTTCAGCAACACAACAGCAGCCTGACACACGCGCCGAGGAACCCTGAAAGGCGAAATGTCACGGACTGGATGAAATCACCTCACGGACACCTGCGCCTGCCTGCCCTGAGTGCCAACACCTTGTGACACCCCACCCTGAGGGGAAGGGAGCACCGGAACAGATTTCAGCTGCGGATCTGGGCCTCGGCACAGCCGCGCCTCAGCTCGGGGCACCTGCGGAGCTGCCACGGCGGGGCAGCGGCCGCGACTCCGTCCTCTCCGGAGCCCTGACAGCGGCCGGGCCGGCCTGGGCACCCTCCGCCGCCGCTATTGAGCA
>VZTH01003638.1:42756-70904 GCA_013397815.1 Aleadryas rufinucha
CCGACCTGCCCGGCCTCTCTCCCGCCGCCGCCCGGCGAGCGGGGCCGCGGCCTCCCGGAGCGCGCCCACCCCTCGCTTCACACCCCGCGCCCTCCGGCCGCAGCTGCCGGGGGTCCCTCAGGCCTCACGGCCGGGCCTGCCCTGCCCGCCGCCCCCCGNTCGATTTTGATTATGGAAAGAAATGTGAGGGTGGGCAGGCCCTGGCACAGGGTGCCCAGAGAAGCTGTGGCTGCCCCGTCCCTGGAAGTGTCCAAGGACAGGGCTTGGAGCAACCTGGGGCAGAGGAAGGTGTCCCTGCCCATGGGTGACCTTTAAGTTCTCCTCCAGCCCAGCCCAGGGTGTGATTTATGTTTACAGGTGTCCAGCAGTGCCCAGATCCCTCAGGGTGACGCACTCGGCCCTGGTTCAGGTTTCCAGACAGTGGCAGCAGCTCAGGAGGGGCTGACCTGCTCTGGGAATGCACCTGACTGCTGTGGCAACATCCTCCACATACCAAAAGAATGAAACAGGTACTGAAGAGTAACCCAGCAAACATTCACAAAGTGCCCAGCAGCAGGTTTGCACAGATCCGAGCTTTATTTCACAAGAAAAAGTTGTAACTCAGGTTTGATTTCACTAAATTAACTTATCAGGTGTAAATTCACTGTCTCAGCTTTGAATATTAATCTCAGAGAAGTCAAATGATAAAAAGGTGGGCAAAGTACACCCAGGAGTAAACTGCTGCCAGTTTCTATCAGCAGGGAAGTTTCTGTCCAGTGCAGAGGAGCTTTGGATGTTTAATTCTGACCCTCATCCAGCAGCTTCCCCAGGAAAAATTGTAGGGTTGGGTTAATTTATTGAAAGTAAAAAAAAAAAAGCCAAAAGTGGAAAAAAGCCCAAGTCTAGAACTGTGCTTGAGGAAACTTCAGATAAAGAGGTCAATTTCTGAGTGCAGCAGAATTCTACGAAAATTTAAATTTTGCCTCTGTGTAGAGCAAAAAACCTGGGAAATTCACTACAAATCTTTTTCTTTTACATATTTCCCTTATAAGCAGTAGTGCAGTCATTTAACCAAGGTGTTGCACTCACTCTTGAGAAGGTTCAGTGCAAATTAATGGAAAATAGATAATTATTACCTTGGTGTGTTGCAAAGGTTGTTGCCAGGTAGTTGCCACACACAGCTGTGGCCTCTGTAGCCTTTCCTCCCCATCTGGGGTAGAATTTCAACATCACAGCAAAACTTTATGAACTGAAGTTACTTCCCACATACACAGAAATAAATCCTTGCAGGATCCAATTTGGACAGGCTGTTACTTTCATCTCCTAAGGCAGCGCTGTGTTCCCAGCATGGATGAAAGAGAATATTTTCAGGAATAAAATCCCCTGGGATTTCTGTAACCATGGTAACACGTATAGATAGCAGGCCTGCTTCCAACCAGTGTTTTATTGTTCCAGCAGTAAAGAACTGGGTTCCATAAATAACCATCCTGGCCACTGGAATAAAGTACTGGCCTTTTGCTTTCCCATCAAAATAAAATTTTAAGAAGTTAAATCTATTGCTACAGTCAAACATTCAGGATAAAGTGCCAAGATCGGTGCTGTGATAAATCCAAGTGGGATGTCTTGTTTCCTAAGCCACAGTAAGAAAGGGGAGAGTATTCAGATTTTTAATGAATACCAGATAAATATGAATTTTTTTGGTAATAATAAATTCATATTTCACTGCTGAATAAATAACAGACCTGAAGCTTGAAAGAAAAAATTAAAAAATAAAAAGCATCCCCATCAAATTTTCATGTGTTTTATTGAGGTGAACATACACATGGTCCACATAGTCAATGAAAATAGTCATAAAATAATTTAAGAACTTGTGTTGAAAGGTATTAGCAGCACCATCGGTATTGGAATAGCAGAAAACACATCTCAGAAGGGGCAGTTATGCCTGGATAAAATGCCATCATTTGGAACAGGGGATGGGAATGGCTGTGTCGGATGCTCTGGGGAGTTGGAGTTTTTAAAACACACTTTTTTTTGCTAAATACTTTTGACGATTATTGTTACAAAAAATACAACTAAATAAGATACTGCATAGTATTTTAATTAACATAAAATTGACATTGAGGTGTGTAAAGCAAGACTCAAATCTCTGCTTCCACATACATTTCATTTCTGAGTAGAGAAATCTAAAATTTAAAACCAAAATATAGACCTAGTGTATTCTCTAAAAGACACACTTTAGGTGGAACGTATCAGACTACGAAAATACATATCTTCCATTCTGTTTAATAATTTACTTTAGTTAAAAAGTTGTGAAATTCTCCTCACAAGAAGCGTATACAAATTGATGACTTTAGTAAATTAACAAAAAGGATTATTTTACTTTTTGTTTTTGTTTGGTTTTTTTTAAAACAAGGCTTAGCCCCGCCGTAACAATTATACAAGGAAGAAAAGAGACTACATTTATATGAAGGAATACAAATTTACACACATTTTACAGTGACTTATACCCTACACATCTACAAAATTCACAGTTATAATACAAGCAAGTACAAGGCCGGGATAAAGCTGTCGGATACCAAAAAAAGTTCCTACTTTAAAAAAAGATCAACGGGAAGAGCTTCAAACTCGTCGCACCCCCTGGCAAACTCGGCGGGGCCGCTGCCGGCAGGCTCAGCACACGCACACGGCTTTCCGCGGCGGGTGGAACAGGGAGCTGCCCAGCTTCTTCTGCCCGCGGAGGCTGCGCCGCATCGCCAGCTTGGACGGGGTCCTGCGCTGCGGGGTGGCGGCCGCGGCCTCGCCCGGAGCCCGGCCCAGCCCCCGCCGCGGCTTCTTCACCGCCGGGCCCGAGTTGGATTCCTCCAATGTCCGCTTAAAGCTCGCCGGCGGCGTCCTCTCCGCGTCCTGCGCCTTGGTTTGGCCGTTAGGGGACACCTTGAAGCCTTTTTGGTCCGTGCCTGAATTGGCCGAGTTGGAAGGGGAGAGGCTGACTGACAAACCATTGCTGTAGGATTCCTGTAGCCTCAAAGCCAGGGCTTTGCCGCACTTCTCCTCCTGGGGGCCTGAATCCTTCGGGGTTCCTCCTGAGGAAGGTAAATTGCTTTTGGCAATCTCGTTTGGCAGCTCCAGGTATTTTTCTGAGAGCATGTTGCTGTGCAGGAGGGGAGGAATGGGCTCAGCAGCGTTCAGTCGTGGCCAGGGGTCATCTTCTAACAGCTGAGGGAAAGGAAACAAAATATTTAGGCATAAATATAATCATAGACTCACAATGATTTGGGAAAAGACCTCAAAGATCACTTAGTTCCAAACTGCCATGGGCAGGGACACCTTCCACTATCCCAGCTTGCTCCAAGCCCCATCCCACCTGGCCTTGGACAATTCCAGGGACAGATTTTATCCTTTGAGGGTGGAAACTGTTTAAAAGTGACACTTTTAGTGTTTCCCTAAACCTTATCAAAGGCAGAAGAATCCTACTCCAAAGCAGACTCATTTCTCCCTGTTGAGAGGTGGAAACAATTCAGAGCAGGGATGTGAACTGCAGCTGTAGAACACTGAGGGATCTGCAGGCAGCTGCTGGGAATTCAGGGACAGCAGCAGTGCCTTACAGTAATCTCTGTCACTTCAGCAGCAGCATTTCCAGCACTCAGGACTCCCCTCCCTCACACACCCACAGAGGCACTGCACAGAGCTCTGATTTACACACGGTCAGTGGCCAAACACCAGCAGGGCAAACAGCAGAAGAGGCTCCTGACCTTTGTGAGGTTCAGCACTCTGGTACTGCACACCCAGGTCAGCAGGGGCTGGACAAACCTTTCCTCCTCAGAGCTGCCCACAGAGAGGGGCAGTGCCAGACACAGCCACCCACAAATAGTTCCTGTTTGTTATACAGAGTTCCACTTCTTGTTGCCTGTGGATTCCCCATGGCACATCCAGGCACTCCCCAGGAAGCACAGTCCCAGAGATGTCCTGAGAACCAGGCACTTCCTAAACTCTGACCCTCATCCCTTCTGCAGCCTCTGAGAAGTGTTTTTGCCTCATTCTCGGTTTTACCAACAGGAAAACGGGGACAATACTTGCTCTAACTATCCACAAGGGGATTATGAACATTAGTGTTTATGCAGTGCCCTGAAGATAGGAATTCTGACCTTATTAAGGATTTAATTGTGAAGAAATCCCTGGTTACTCAGTGAGTCCTTCAAAAGTAAATCTCAAGGCCACGCTACAGACCCTCAGTGGAAGGCAAATGGCAGTTATTATTTTAAGAAAATCCTGTGCTGGAAACAGAAATGCACACAGCTGAAGTCAGCCAGGGCAACATCTCAGGTGAATAAATAGATGCTTCTGAAGTCACAGCCCAGAACAACTCCAGGTTTAATAAAATGCACTCCAAAAGAGAAGACAATCAGGATTGTTCCCAACATCCACACTGGTTTTCCACTCCTCTGTTGCTCTCCATGTGTACACAAAACCATTTAGCTAACATTCCTTTACTACATTTAGCAACACAAGAGGGAAGACCTTTATGAATGATATTTTAAAGGTTATTCTCCATCTCAGTTCCTGCAGAACCCAGAAGGACTCCAGATCTCACACACAGAGCAGCTCTGGCAACGCCACTTCAGCTGCTCAATTGAATTTTTGACATTGTGTCACATAAAACTCAGTTTTATGGTTTTTATTGTGCAAGACATTTAATGTTGTGGCTCTTTCCCCAACATCTCCTGCTGGTGCAAACAGCTGAGACTGAACAAGGCTTTGGGAAGCCAAGGAAAGGCAGAGGATGGACTGCTAGGGAGTGATGTAACAAAACAGGAAAAATAAACCACGAATCACCAATTTAATTGCTCAACAATCCAATCAATCTTCCTCACTGGCCTGAGGAATACTGGAATTAATTTGGTATTAGTAATTGCTGCCAGAAGGATAAGCAATTAAGAAATACTTTTGTTTAATTAAGAAACTTTGGTCTCCATCTATTTCTAAATTAATTGTTTTGGCAGGTAGCAGCTGTCAGGAATCAAGGCCATCCCTCTTCCTTCACAGAAACTGTGAGTGAAAATTTTAGGAGCACTTGCAATTTAATTTTTTTCTTCCTCAAGATTTTGCTAGGTTTAAAGCTCTTTTCATGGATTTTGCTCCACTAGATGAAAGGGGAGGAGACAAAGTTGAAGCTTGCCATTTTATTAGCAGCTTGTTTCTCCCAAGGGAATGTTCCAAACTCCCTTTCTAATTTCTGCTTTCTTTTCCTTTGCCCAAAGGACAATTATCTGAAGATACTGCAGAACATCAAAGGACAGTGACTTAAATCAGGAGCAGCTGGTAATTACTGAAACAAACAGCCACTCATAACTACACTCCAGTTCTTAGAGGGGGGGAAAAAAGCCACAAAACAACAAAACAAAAACCCTCTGAAGAGCTCTGCTTTATGTTAACAGCTCAAACTTGCAGCCTCCAGAAAGACCTGATGTTATAATGCCTCTTCCTCTAACAAAGAACATCAAATCAACCAAAGGAAGATAACGAGATCTCCCAGTACAGAAAGAAAATGTTCTTTACAGCAACATGTGTTGGAACAAATTAACTTTAAAAAACAAAAATGAAAGCCCAACATCACCACAACCAAACAAACCCAAATCAAAACAGCCCCTGTCAGGAACACATTCACAATCTGCAATCCCTGGGCTGGGCAAGCTACACAAACACCTGGCAAGGCAGGAAGAGAAACTGCAGCCCAACTTTAATCTCTAAGGGGATGCGTTGGGTTCTTTCTCTTTTAAACCTCTGTCCCTCTCTCTCTCTCTCAAAAGGCTGCCTTGGATTTTGGGGAGGATCTCAGAAAACTTTTAAGAAACAATGCATTTCAAGGTTTGTAAAGTTACAGCACTAATTTCTTCCACATTAGGGAGGGAGCACAGACCAACAACTACCAATAAACAACCAGCAGCAATTCTGAACATTCATACATTGGAACACTAAAGGCAGAGTGTTCATGTCTTTTAAGAAACATTGTTAAAAGTTGGTCCATTCCTCCAAAGCTCTGCATGTGGAAGTATTGAGGATATGTTATAACTGTAGCTTTCACAGAACATCCAGAGCTGGAAGAAACCCACTATGACCAACTATGTTTTGACCAACTGAGCCAATCTCAGTAATAGAGTATTTAGACATATACAGTAAAAACTCAAAATGAAAACAAAGCAACATCAAACAGCGATGTAAACTGACAGGTCAGGAGTTTGCACGAGTATTACCTCATTTCTGGACAGTGCCTGCCTACGCCATCGCCCCAGGGAGCTGGGGGAAGGCACAAAGGGACCACAGAGAGCCCTTACCTTGAGCGGGGGCGTGCAGCAGCGGGAGGGGGTGAGGCCGCTGGGGTCGGGGCTGCTGTAGCTGGGTCCCTCGGCCAGGTTGAGCACCAGCTCCTCGTCGCCGTCCCAGCGGCCGCGCTCGCGCAGGGGGGCGATGCAGATGACAATGGCGCTCGTGTTGTCCGCCCGCAGCATCCGCTGCCTCCAGCGGCCCAGCGCCCGCCCCACCAGCATCCGCGCGCACGACTGCCGCGCCTCGCCCTGGGGACACGGATATCACACAGAGCATCCCACAGAGCCATCCCACACAGAGCCACCCCACACAGAGCCACCAGCATCCGCGCGCACAACTGCCGCGCCTCGCCCTGGGGACACGGGGGACAGGGGTGTCACACTGAGCATCCCACACAGAGCATCCTACAGAGCCATCCCACACAGAGCCACCAGCATCCGCGCGCACGACTGCNCCTACAAACCACATCCCAAAGCACCACCAGAAATTCTAATTAAAACACATCTTCCCTTCTTAAATACACCTTTAAATCAGTTGGTGGTATAATCTCCATATATCCAGTGCTTTAAACAGTGTAAATAGTTTGTAACACATCAGTAGCTTGTAACAGGTTGGAACACGAGCTACAGTCGTTCCAAAGTCCCTCATGGGGTTTGCAGGGTGTTTACACTCTGATGTTCCAATATAAATTCTCAACTGTTTTATAAAATAAATCAGAATAATTTAATTCGGTCTAAACAGTCTGCATTGTGACATGCACCTTAATGTGAAATAAACTTAATGTTCAGACAGCATTTTGTGTAACTTCCTTAGAGAAGAAACTCATTATCTCCTTTATTACTCACACCACCCTGATAGTCAAATTTCCCCAAAACAACAAGCAAATAATTTAAACTACGTTAACATCTGTGGTATTTACCATCAGCCACATTGTAACAGCTTTTATCTTGTGGCAAAACCACCACTATGCCTAAACCCCACCAACTCTGTGGGGTACTTTTCATCCCTACCAGACTGAGCCATTTTTAGAGGTACCAAGTATGAAATTTCCACACTGACTTCTGGCCACTGCTCTCACCATGAAATACTTCTTCTCCTCGTGATCCTGGCACATGGAGATGGCATCCTGAGGTGGGATCATGTTCCAGAGCCCGTCACTGCCAAGGATGATGTACTTGTGCTTCTGGGGATCGATGGTGTGCACGCTGGTGTCGGGCTCAGGGGACACAACAAACTCCCCACTGTAGAAGTCATAGCTCCAAAGATCACCTGGCAAAGCAGAAAATGGGTTGGAATACATGAGAAATCTCACTCTTGGAAAATAAGAGAAAAATGTTCCCAGGAAAACCATCCCCCACCAGCCCTGAGTCACCAGCATGAAAGGAAATTCCAGCCCAGTCACTGCTCAGCTGCTGCCACCTTCTAATCATATTTAACCTAAACCAAGCTGTATTCAGAGGTCTTCTACTCTCTTAAAACAAGTATTTGTGGAAAAAGGAGAAATGGAACAGATTAATATCAGAAAATGGTGAAACCTCAATCACTCTCCCAACTAAAACCTGTCTGAATTAATCGAGTTCTCCTCAAACAGAAGTCAAACCTTGCTCTGTTGATCCCACACCAAAAGTGCAAATATTTTTGTGTGCAGGTGCCACAGGGAAGGGACAAAGGAAAAAGCAAAGGAGGAGACCGAAGCCTTTCCCCTGTTAAATTCCCTTTGCCATTCCTTTTCCTCCCGCAGCACAAGCATCACTTGCAAAGGCACACGGGGCTCTCTGAGCACCACGTGCCAAGTCTGGGAGCTGGAGAGCAGCCACAGGAACACGGGCACTGCCTGAGCTCCAGCAGGAAGGCAGAAAATAAGAGCTCAAGCCTCTCCCTAGGACGGCCTCACGCAGGGAACACTTCTATTTTTAAATCTCTCTCACTGTGTGAATGAGTTTGGGGTCACCTCACCAGAAACAAAGCTGAACAACACATCTGAGTCAAACCATCCGCTGGTTCAAGAGCTCCCTCCAAACCATCCTCAAGTCAAAACCACTCCAGCAGGAAAACGCATTTCCACATCAATTTATTTCAATTCTATTTATCGAGTGTACTTGAAAAATTAAAAACCTTTTCTAAGGCTAGGCCTTCAAATCAAGAACGGCAATAATTTGCCCTAACACCTCTTTTTTAAATTTATTTCCATGTTCACAAAAAGCTTCCTGCAGTGATAAGCAACGTTATTATTACTTGCAAGCACTCGCTACATTTTTCCGTGCAGAACAAGCAGCTTTAAAAGCAAAAATTAATTAAAACGTCAAGAGTTGAGCAGCAAACAGAAGCTCAACAACTCAAACTCAAGAGTAAGGTTTTGTCAGGCTCTTCCTTTGCTGGACAAAGCCTGGAGCTTCTTCCACATCCATCAGCACCCTTTTCAAGACAATAAATAAGCTTTTCGTCTTTCTCCTTGCCTCCATTAGCTTTGCCTTAAGCTATCAGCCGCTTGAAAAGACTTTTCCAGAATCAGGAAAGGGAATACTTCAACTCAATTACCGCACTCCACAGCAGCCAGCAGGGCCGGCCCATCCTCATTAAAGCCCCGATTCTCCCCGGCTGCAGCAGCAGCAGCAGCAGCCCCACAAGCACATGCTGCTAATGAGTGCTAATTAAAAGCCAAGCCCGCTCCTACAGAGGTGCACTCGGCTGCCACAGGCTCCCAACAAAGGCAGCTGGCAGCGAGATCCAAATAAATACTGTAACACGAGAGCCGAGCTCCGGCACGGCAATTATGGGATGTGAATTGAAGGTAAAGCCCTCCTGCACTCCCGAGTTTCTCATATCCATCGCTCCGTCGCGGCCACAGCAGGTAAAATAAACAAAAGCAGCATCAATTTCCAACGCACATAATATTTTTACACGTCCATTTCCCAGTTTGTTCATACTCATGTAAGGAGAAATGACAACACGTTATTAGCTGAATCGGTTTTTTAATTAAAAATACTGAGCTGGGTGATAAAAATAACCCGATGTTCATTAATTTGGGTTCACCTACACACCCATCATCATGTCCATCTGCTGCCCTTCCCCAGGAAACAGCCAGGCAACCATCACACTGATTTCAGGGGATCTGCTCCAAGAAGAAGAGGGCTCCTCACAGGGATAACTGGGAATATCACAGGTTACAAGGCCAACTCCAAGGACTATAAACTTGGTGAAAGGCACAGAGTGACTCTCACAGATCTGTCTACTCTGAGCTCACAGGGTAAGGGACATTATTATTATTATTATTTTTCCCTGAAGGGCAGAGCTCCCCAGCCTAATCCCAAGCTTTGTGGAGCCGAGTCCCCTCCCTGCCCAGCTGCAGAGCTCAGCATCCCCAGCAGCCCAGGAACACGAGCTGGAGAGGTGCTTTCCGTGGCAGCCTCTGTCACAGCTCTGGGAGGGGAAAAGGGAGAGCAGAGCAGCCAGAAAGCAGAGAACACGTTTCCCTGAGCATTTCAAAGTGCTCTGAAGTGTTTATTTCTGTTCCAAAGCAAGCAGACAGAGCAGTGACCCTCTGGGAAGCTGGGATGTGCCAAAGGCTGGTGTTACAGGGCTGGAATGCCAGGCTCTCAGGCTGCCATTGGGGAGCCAGACTGTTTTTGTTCTGAATTAAAACCCAAACATTTACAAAACTCTTGACAATCTTGTTCATTAAAAACTTACACACGGGGAGTATTTCTTTCAGTGTGAGGTTTGCATATTTCTTTTCCAAACAAAACAAAAAAAAATTATTACTGTAATTCCTTCCATATCTTCCAGAAAAACCTGTTTCTTAGTCCTGACTCAAACCAGAATAATATACTGCATCTTACAAAATGAAATAGATGTTTGAAATCAGATACTAAAGGAGCAGGAAACTAATTTAGCTGCCTGTAAGAATCTATCAAACTCTGCAGTCTGTCTTATCTGCTTACTGTTACCTTATAAATACAACAAAAAACCTACTTTTAAGTCAACTGCTGCCAGGGAAGTAATTGAAGTTGCAAACAAAAACACCCATCACACAAGTGGGCTGGATTGGATTAAGCCCAAAGCCTTCTCAGAGCAAAACCATGTCCAGAAATCACATAAATCAAGTCTTTCATTTCTGTTTCTGGAGATGCTGTTTTGCATATAAAAACAGCTTTTGGCTTTAATAGAGGAAAGAAAACTTTACTTTTATAACTCAATCCAAAACAAAACCCCAGTTTGATTAATCCCAGAGCTTTTTAAATCCAAGTTTTTCTCCACAAGGAGCCACAGGTGCCCCCACATGGTGTGTGGAACACACAGATCCCCAGAGCAAAGCACACACGCTGCATTTGGCACAGCACACTTAATATTCTGTCTCAGGGCTGAGGAAAATTGTACAAGCTACAGCAAGACATCCTAAGGACAAGAAAAGAATCCCAAATGCACCCCAAGTTTGTCTGGTTTTACAGAGATAAAACAGAAAAGCAATTATCAACAGAAGTTGGAAATTGCTGTGCAGTACTTAAACACAACTTCTAAAATTCCATGTGATTGATCTTCATGGTGGGGCCTACAATGGAGCAGGAAGGAAAACTTGAGTGGCAGCTGTGCTCACTCTGGTAATTTAGAAAATAAAAACTTAAATGCATGTAAAAAACCCTAACACCTTAGACAGGAATTTGCTCAGATCATTTGAGGTCAGCCAGAGCCTCTTGTCCAGGATTTCACGGTATGTGCATTCAGAGAGCATCACAAAACAGAGCTGGCACCCAGGCAGTTGTTCTGGAGAACAGAACAACTTCCTTATCCCTATCCCTGTCAGATTCCTGCCACAGCTCCACAGGGATTCCCTGCTCTGGTACAGAACTCCTCCTAGAGGGCAGCAGGAAATTCCTGCTCTTAGGAAGAGTCAGACCTGCACGGTGGAGGCTGCTCCACCTAAAACACTGGGGTGAGTTTGTTATATTCCTACAGAAAAGAACAGGGAAAGGAGAGTTCGCGTTCCCACAGGAGGGAGTGGTTGAACTAACGGGTTCCTGGCTCAGGTTTCATCACTCATTCATTTAAACACCTCCCAGACAGCTCCAGCAGTGCCAGGCAATCCCTCACTACAGATTCACCAGTGTCTATTACAAGGCAAATTAGCAGGAAAAAAAGATGCTCTCATTGCCCAGAAAAGGTCAGCAGAAGTAGCTGTGAAAACACAGAACTCTGCTACAGCTCCAAATGTTTCTCTGGAAGACACAGAAACCTGCTGTGCACATTAAAGCAGCTTACAGATGCTTTACACAGACAGCACAAAGCCCAAATATTTCTCACTTGTTATGGGGCTATAAATAAATTAAGCATTATTTAAATACTTAAATACAGCCACTGTGCATACCACAAATGCTGATTTTAGGGCAGAAGGGCACTTCTGACAATCAGAACAGGAAAGGGGATGTCAACAGAATTAATCTGGCCAGAAGGATTTCTTCTGCACCAGGATTTTCTGCTGGCTGAATATTTGAGCAACGCAACTTTTGCACAGTGCTGGGACCAGCCTCCCCTCCTGCCTGGCTCCCAGTTTGTCCCCATACTGGGACCAGCCTCCCCTCCTGCCTGGCTCCCANCGTGCTGGCTGCCAATTTGTCCCCACGCCGGGACCATCCCCCCCTCCTGGATGGCTCCCAGTTTGTCCCCATGCTGGGACCAGCCTCCCCTCCTGCCTGGCTCCCAGTTTGTCCCCATGCTGGGACCAGCCTCCCCTCCTGCCTGGCTCCCAGTTTGTCCCCATAATGGGACCAGCCTCCCCTCCTGCCTGGCTCCCAGTTGCAATCACAGGAACAAAGAAGGCATCAAAATTAAGTGTTTACTTTTTGCAATCCAGGAGGAACACCTCCCCTGTCCTGCAGGAGGGAACAACAAGGATGTGCTGCTCAGGAGATGAAGATCTGTTTGCTACTCATCTATTAACTCCAAAGGATTTACTCAAACTCTCAAGTCAGTTTTCCTAACCACAAAATAAACTCTATCCCACCTGAAATAAAAGGTCATTAAAATGTTAAGTTTTCAGGCACCTATGACTCGTTGCTTGACACACAGCTGACTTTTTCCATGTTCTTTATCACTTCAAAATTCTCCTTAACCCTGGACAAATCCCTGTAGCACAGCTATTCCTGCCTGTGAAATCAGACACAGCAAGGCTCTGGAACAGTCCAGACCCTGGTCCCAGAACAGCCTGTCCCATGGGCACTGCCAGCTGACCCAGGGGCACTGATAGCACTGCCACAGGCCTGCCAAGCTGCCAGCAAGGAATTACAGCACAGCACAGCTCTTACAGGTAAAAACCACAACCCCATGAAATCAAACCTGTTCTGGGTATAGCTGGATAGAAGATTCTTCACTGCACAAAGGTAAAAAACAAACAGCCAAAGATTGGCGTTCTGCAATGAAATTTAAGGGGAAAAATGACCAGAAACACTAACACTCATGGGTAAGATACACCCAATAATTCAATTCACCTAAGAAGTAATTCCCAAAAACCATTCAACTCAAGTTTTCCAGTATTGCAATATCCCTTTATGCCCTTGGAATGAGGTGTTCCTCAAAGACAGTTTCTCATTTCTAGTGCTCCCATAAAAGCAAGTCACAGTTAAACAGATTTCACTTTCATCCCATTCTACACCAAGTCTTAAAAAAGAAAAATATTCTCCACAAAAGAAAGACTGAAGGAATTCATACACCACCCAGCGAAACTGAATTTCTGGTACACACGGAGGTGTACAAGCCCTGTGTGTCTCCAGGAGGGAGAGCACCTTGCTCTCTTCCTTACTGAGATAACAGGACTGTAATTTTTGACTAGTTGGTGGTAAAATGAAGTCCCATCCTCGTAGGGCTGGCACTGAAACCCTGCAAGTTGTAAGGCACGTTCTTCCCTCCCCAACGCCACCTTTTACAGCTTTATTCAACAAATAAATTACCCTATTTAAAACACACTTAAAAGGCCCAGACTTTCAGAAAGTAAGGAAACCCCTCCAAATTCAATGTTTTGGCGACCCAGGGGATGAACTGAGCTCAGGGGACTCACCCAGGGCCCTGGCCACGGCCAGGAAGGGGATCTGGTCGATGACGGTGCTGCGGCGCACGGGGCCGTTGTGGGTCAGGCGCGGCCTCTTCCACACCACGCGGTTCACACCAGACTTATTGATCACACTGCAGGGTCACACCAGAGAGGGCAGAGGTTAGACAGCAGCAGCAACGAGGAAGTCGGTGGCAAGGAGGCAAAAACAAGTTAAGTATGCAAATGTGGAGGCAATGACGGCGCCCTCGGGGAAGTCCGCAGCACAATGAAGTTATTTCAAAACACACAACAGCATTTCGATAATTCCATACAAAGTCAAGGGGGAAAGTGAGAAATGAGGAACACAAGAAAATAAAAAAGCAAAGGAATGAAGACCTGGAAGAAATTCTGGCTGGTTACAACGTATGCAAGAGTGTCTTTAATCTGTCAGAGCAGAACTGGATTTGCCTCCCTCAGATGAGGGCCATCAACGCCAGCTCACTCAGGGGTAAACACCACACAGTTCCTCCTTCAGCCTTCTCCATCTCCCAAAGTTTGGCAGTACAGGGCAGCAGGCACAGTTGAAACAACAGAAAAGAAAGGAGCAGCCTTCCTGAAAGGATTTGCTTAATGGTAAGAACACCAACAGGAGGCAGACACAAAAGAGGAATTGTCCCCAGTTGGTGGGTGCAGGAAGCAGGAGATAGGAAGAAGAGCTCTGCATTTGCATGTGAACACCTGCTCTGAGGCACTGAGCACTGGTTTAGCTCCCCCAGAAAGCACTGGAGGGTCAAAGGAGCTACAGAGTGAATAACTGGGGCAGCTGTGTCAGGCAGGGAAGGAAGAAGAATGGAATATGAACCATCAAGGAATAAGAGCTAATGAAATCAGGAACTAGCAAAGCTCGGTCCCCACCAAGTTAGGAACTAGATACTTGAAAGTTCCTTTCATCCAAGGAGCAGCCATTGGTAATTAGAAACTGAGCAGCTCTGGAACAGCCTCAAGATTCCTCATGCTGAAGCCATTCAAGATGCACTTCCTGACACTTCAAAGGCCTTAACAACAAGGGCATGTTCGGCTCCATCCAGAGCCAGCAAAGTCACAAACACCACATCCTAAAGCTTGATCTCACCCACTTGTACAACTAATGACCACACAAAATTCACTTCAGTCACTCTTGGAAAGAAAACCTCATCCCACACTCAGACTGTTACCGGGAAAATATCATTTTAATGGAAGATTCCACCATGCTGTCCCATTAACTGTTCTCAGTTTGCTCTCATGAAAGACCACACATTCCCAAGCACAGCTGCACAGTTCCACCTCATTCCCACCATGTGCCTCACAGCCAGCCTAGGAAAAACAGGAGGAACACCAGGAAAAATAAAAACAAATAAAAATTAACCATTCCTGTAGATACTAAGTTCCAGGGAATGCTTTTTTGAACCTTCAGAGACTTCCAATCTCTAAGAAACACCCTGGAAACCTACAGCAAAACTGCAGGTTATCCCTCCTGCAAAACAGCCCCTGATCAGCTCCCACCTGCCAGAGACACAAATATCTGAAGGTTAATGGGCTGACAGGGTTCCCAGATGAATGATGTCAACAGGAAAACCTTCAGCAATCCCTGCTCCGAGGAGGAATCCGTGCCCATCCATCTGCTGCGGCACCGGGAGAACGCAGAGCTCCCAGATCCGAGCCCCGGGGGCCGTCTCCAAACATTTGTGCCACCTGACAGAGCCCTGCCTGCTTCCCCTCGCTCCCAGGGAACACAGATCCACCCCAGCTCGGATGTTCCAACATCTGCCAGCTCCTGGCCAGGGAAGGAACGGCTCCTGGAAAGACAGGTGCTAAACTGTGGTGTTAAACACAGCAAAGGCAGGGTTTTGTTTCAAATCCAGGATTTTTCTTATGTTCCCTAAGCAGAAGCTTTGAGGAGCCTCCTCAACAGCTGCCATTGTCATCTCAGGGACAATGCAGAACGCCTGAGAAATTACAGTGTTGTGACAAACTGGATATTCCAGACCTCGTATCATTTTACCTATGTGGAAAGGCAATTTGCCCAACCTGCAGGTTCCTCAGAATTTAAAGGAAAAGGGGCCAGAAATTACCATCTCCACTTGCAAAAAGTTGTGGGTGAACATTTAGAACTGTAACCACCCTTCAGCTGCATGATCCACCAGGAAATTAAAATTCTGGATATACCATAAACCACTAGCAAAAACCACAACTGTGCAACAATGGATCCCTGTAATTTATTCCCCAATAAGATGTAAAAAAAATTAAGAGGACAAAAGAGAAATAGCTGAGATTCAGTTCCTCGTGTGCCCTCCCAAAACAAGCTCAAGCTCAGTTCAGTGAAAGGAGACACTTACCTGCCCCCAAGGCCTTCAATTCTCTCCCTTTCTTTGGGAAGTTCTGGCTTGTGGTCCTGTGTCACCTCCACAGCTCTCACAAAGTCGTCCTTGGGGTCATCCTGGACCCCCAGCACCACTCCCGAGTCGCCCACGTGGGCCACGTACATCTTGGAGCCGCGGATGATGACCACGCTGGCCGTGGTCCCCGATGTGCTGGGCAGGCCTGTCATGGTCTTGGGCCACTCTGCTGCAAGGAGAAACGGGGCAAGAAAACAGACAAAAACCATGGGGTTAGTTCTGTGGAACTGGGAATGTCCTGAAGGGCATCTCAGAGGCTTGTGGGGTGCTACAACACAGCCTGAGCTTAACCACAGCCAGGCCAAGCTGTGTCCCCAGGTACCCCCACTCCCATAACATCCCTCCCAAGCCTCAGCTTAAATTGACACAATCAAAGCACCACAGGAGGGTTCAAAAAGCTGTCTCCTCTGGTCTGATATCCCAAGCATCACCAGAAGAACACAGGGGAAGACGTGCTCCTTGGGGGCTGAAGAGGACCAACCAAGTGTTTCATTGAGATTTACTCTTCACTTCCCTGTCTGAAGTAGTAGAAATGTCATAAATTCAGTTATTTGTCTGGATATTTGATTGGCAATCAGGATTTGTGGATGTTCCTGATCTCCCTGGAAGGGAGAAGAGCTGCTGTTTTATTTTCATAGGCTGAACAACAATATTTTAGGCTGAATAACATCTCAAATGTTTTATTCACACTTCCCTTTGGAGGACTGAATAACTCAAGACTATCTCAGTATACTCTCCTTAAATTCTACAGGAGATATCCCTGGAATTCAGAGCAATAACACAGCTACACTGCTGTGAACTATACACGGTCAGGGAAATCTCCCTCAACTGCTTTGCCCTCAAACCACTTCTATGAACTTGCTGTTAGACTGCTCTCTCCTGCCACATCCAACCCCAATTTCTTTCATGCCTTTCCTATTTTTGTACCTACACACACAAGTTCATCTTCTCCCAGAACTGCACAAGTAGACTGAGGCAACACCCCCATGGAGCCAGCCCAGCCACACCATCCTCCTCCCCACCCCAGCACCCACGAAAACCAGGCTCAGCTCCCAGTTATCAGTTGATTCCAACTGTCAACAGCAACCTCATGTTTCTTCTTCACTGCACCCACTCACGTCTTCAGACAAACTCCAAAGGGAGCCTCATCTCGCTGTCACATTCTATCTCCTGCACTTTGCAAGTCAGGCTCACACAGCACAACGCAAAAATTCCACTGTGACACAAGCTGTTTGCAGGAAATACCCAGCCCAGGCTGCCAAAGCACCGTATTCTCTGTTTGTGCCTGTGGCACAACAAACACACAGCAAATAAACGCACGAGGAAGGAAAAGGAAAACAGTTACACCTTACCCTCTAAAAAACAGATATTTTAAACATCTAAAGCTTTAAACAGAATCAGAAAAAATGAGGGATTTAAGTTCTAGTGCTCCTGAATGATGTTCAGGTGCCTGAGGGAAGAAGACATGGAAGAGAGCTGATGGAGAAGGAGAATTTGGAGAAGCAGAATTCACAGGCAGTATGAAGACAAAAGCTGCATTTCCTCATTGTGAGCTACCAAGACATCCAGTAAAATTTAAACATTTAAGTTCCAACAGTCCTAGCTTTGTGTTCTAAATACTAAAACACACTTTCTCCCTAGGAGCAGCTTTATTTCAAGAACACAAACATTCAATCAGCTTATTGGAAGTACTTTGTCTGGCAGTTTTAACTGTGGATATTAAACCTAACACATTCCAAATGGAAAGCAAACAAGGGAGGGAGCCAAGTGGTAATGAGGACTTCAACCATGCACTTAACAGAAAACAAGCTGCAACTAATGAGTTTCAGTCAGTGTAACAACCCCTGAACAGCAATAAAATATATTAGAGAGTCAAATCAGTCTTTATGGGGATGGGGAGCAGAGAGAAGGAAATCACCCACTTGTGGGAGAAAGAATGATGCAGCAGCCTCAGATTTTAGGCTCAACAAAAGCAGGAATTATCTGCCTGTCATCCAGGGACTGTAGTTCATGCCTTGCTCCTGTTCAGAGATAAATATTAGATACAGCCCAGTTCTCTCTTCAGAGATTGTGTCTCACCAGAACCAGCAAAAGTGTCAGAACTGCTGGGTTTTCTTCTGAGCTCCAAGTATAAATACCAAATCCATGAACCCAACTCCTCCACGGATCAGGAGCATCAACAGAACATCTTTCTAAAACATTTTTCCCCCCTCTACTTGAAAACCACTGCCCTTCACACTCAGCTTTGTAACTTTGAACTCATCAACTCAACTGATTCTGTAACTTCCAAAATGAACTCTTACTCCAGAAGCTCTTTAGCATTCAGGGAATTTTATCACTATAGAATTAACGCCAAAAATGATCACCAGTGATACAGGGGTATTTTTCTGGTTCAGTTTCTCTGCTACTGTCGTGATCCCTGCGGTTTGTGTCTATCAGGGGATACAGGGGACGACCCCAGAACTTCCAACAACCAAGAGAGCAGCCAGGTAGAAGCTTCCCTTTCAACAGCCAACTGGAAGCAATGAAGACTCCATCCTCCACCCCAAAATTCCAAACCATTCTCCCACACACTTCAAGATACCAACACACCCAGGCTCCATTTCACGTCCACAGTGTCACCAACACAGTTAAAGAGCTGCTTTACACATGGTAATATGGAAAATTATTGCCTGTCAGTAGAATTCACACTGGCATTCTGTAACACGGGATGAAGTTATAAACTAGAGATAATAATGGGTTTGTCCCACAAAACTCAGGCTGTTAAGCACGTGCCCAGGAATCAGGAGGAGCAAACACACTCTGGAGTTTACTAAACAGCCCACCTCGAAGTGCCATCAAGGGCTCCCAGCCAGAGCTGGGTTGTTTCTCACAACAATTTTTAAATTGCTTCCACAACCCCGGTGCTGTTCGCTAAACACTCGTTACCTAATAGAGCTTCCTACACTTCTCCCTGCCTTCGGTGCTCACACAGAGCTCCAGTGACAAATAACACACCAGGGACACAACAGCCAGAAAACCGAGCTCCTTATCTTCCCTCCACCATGCCATCTCCCCCTGTTCACACATTTTGCTCCTTATCACCCAGCCCTGCAGCCCGGGAGGCCGCACACCCCATTGCCAAGGCTGTGGTCAAGTTCTGGGGCTTCTAAAATTCACACCCTTCCCTCTGTGCTCGGTACCAGTGTGCCCTCAAACTCACTGCTCCTTCCCCTGTATCTCCTCAAGTATCTGACATTTGCACAACTTCTCTATTTTGCTATTGAAGAAAAAGGAAAATGAAACTGTTTTGAAACTCTAATTTCCCCCCACCCTCCTGAATCACTTCATTGAAACCCCGGGGTACTCTGAGTGCAATTCTTGCTTTTCAGGTTTCCCTCCCAAGCCCAACTGTCACTGTCACTATTTTGGAGCCAGTTTTACTGTGTTCCACACCTCCCTTCACACGCTGTACACTGCTCTTGCTTTTTCTCTGAGGCTTTTGAATGCCTAAACGCATAAACAATACACACATATTCTATATAAACAACCACATTAAGTCAGAACCTTCATCTTACAAAGGAAAAAAGCCTTTCAGAAACTCAAACTGCAGCCCCACAAGACCTCGGGGAGAAGGATGAGCACAGGAATGATGACTGTCACTTGTCTGGGCATGCTCCTCTCCTGAACACTTTCTTATTTACGACCCCAACTTCTGTGCTACTGCAGCTAAACAACTAATATATATATAAATACATAATGATGGCACATATTTTTATATATCAAAATCATCCTCAGGATATTAAGCGTGTTTTCTGTTTTGTCAGGGACACTGCGTATTCCCCCGTGCTCACACAACAACATGAGCGAGTTATAAACCAGCTCCATTTCAACCCTTCCATCAGGACTCACAAAAACATTTGGAAGCACCGTTAGGGAAACTCACCGTTCCCAGCCCATTTCAGTTCCCTAAAATTACTTTTTTTTTTTCTTTTCATGATGCAAGGGAAATCTACGGGGGAGTTCAGTGCGATTCCCCAAGGCAACAACACGAAGTCCTTCCCAATGAATCGAATTTGGAGATCGACGTGTAACACCCTAAAAACAAACTGCAGCCCTACCACCGCACCATTCCCAGCTACGTAACGCAGCAGCGTGTCCTCGCCCCGTGTTTACATCTTTCTTCTCCCCGCGTGCCCTCCAGTTTTTCTCGTTTTCCCGAATTGCTCCACTCAACGGCTGGGATCCCCTCCCGCGCTCTGCCGCGATTCCCGGCGCGGGGATGGCAGCGATGGAGGGAGGGAGGGAGGGAGGGAAGCACTCACAATAGTGCGGGAGAGGGGGAGGAAAAGGCGGCTGCAAAGCGGCGCAGCGGGGGCGGGCAGGGGGAGCGGAGCCCGGGGAGGGCGCGGAGGGTCCGCGGCGGGCGCTGGGACTTACGTAGCTTTTTCCACATGGCGCGGTGGCAGGCGATGAAACCTTTGCGCAGGGCNGCGGGCGCGGCCGGGGCTCCGCGGCGCCCCCTGCGGCCGGCGGGAGGGAGCGCGGCGGCGCCGGCGATGCCCACAGCGCAACGGAGCCCAGGCGGGACGGGACCCACCGGGATCCATCCGGGCCCGCTGCCGGCCCTGCACCGGCACCCCGACAATCCCAGCCCGGGCATCCCTGAGAGCGGTGTCCGAACGCTCCCGGAGCTCCGGCAGCCTCGGGGCCGTGCCCATTCCCTGGGGAGCCTGGGCAGCGCCCAGCACTCTGAGGGAAGAACCTTCCCCTGATCTCCCGCCTAAACCTCTCCTGGCACAGCCTCGGGCCGTTCCCTCGGGCGCTGTCACTGCCCAGCAGAGAGAGCGGTGTCTGCCCCTGCTCTCGCCCTCCCGAGGAAGTCGTAGAGAGCGAGGAGTGTCCCCTGGGTCCCCCACCACACGTGCGCCAGAAAGGCTCCACACAGACCTTGGTAGCTACAATTAGGATGCAGAACCAGGAGTGGTTTCCCCTCATTGCTCCAGGAATCCCCTGGGTGTTCCTCAGCCCTTGCGTCCTTCCCTGCTCCAGGAACCCCACTGTTATTCCGACCCTGCTCCTTGCTTTCATCCCTGTTTTCCCACTCGATTCCCACCGATGACCCCTCTGGAATTACACATCCCTGCACCGTTTTACGCTCATGACTGTTTAAGACGTTCCCTTCACGCTGGAGGGGTTTGTGCATTTCATTTTTATAGCTGAAATTCCAGACATTGTTTCACTGCCAGCTCCCAGAGCCCCTTCCCGCTACAGCGAAAACCACCACGGAATTTTGCAAAAATACTTCCCTGGAGATAATTGTTTGGCTTAAGGACTGCAAGCCCTTTGGATTTCCTACCATCAACCACATTAAAGTCAGCAGTATTTAAGAAATAAAAAAAATACATCAACAAAGCTTTGGATTCCTGGAGGGCTGAGGGATTTGCCAACCATTAATGAATTAATCCACACTAATCCAATCAGGTAACGATCCCTTCCTACTTTCCAGGTGTTTATACCATCAGATCAATCACCAGATCACCAGCCCCAATATAGAATTGCTTTAAAAATCTGACCATTAAGTTTCATAACAGTATTTTATGTAAGTATATTGGGCATTTCAACAGCGT
The DNA here is from genome assembly GCA_013397815.1 of Aleadryas rufinucha. Classification (NCBI taxonomy): domain Eukaryota; kingdom Metazoa; phylum Chordata; class Aves; order Passeriformes; genus Aleadryas; species Aleadryas rufinucha. Next base: position 64,125 of record VZTH01003638.1, read on the forward strand.
GTAAAGGAGACAAAGACTAATTTGAGCTTTATGCAATCCCAAACATCACAATGTATCACTATTTCCCTCTTAATTAACATAAAAACCATGGACATGACACATCGACTGCCAGGCCTGCAGCAGATCCACTGCCACCCACATTGCAGCACATTTTTAATTACAAAATAGCCAGAAAACAACCAAACGGACTTAAAACTATCAACAAAAAAAAAAAGACAAAATAACTTCGTCAGACCTGTGTCATCACAGGGACAACTAAAGCCTGTTACTTCCAAAAAAAGTTCAATATCCCTATTTGATAGCTGGATAAATGTAGCCAGAGATGTTGTCATGTGAGGATTTGTCCCGTTCAATATAGGTAATGCTTCCCTAAACAATTTAGGGTGGAAAATCACAAGCTGCTCCAGGAACAGAACCACACAGATTGGCTCCTACCCCTACACTTTACACAAACATACTCGAGGTAGTCTGGTAAAAATACAGAAACAAAGGAAAAAAACAATTATGATGGAAGAAACTCCTTTTCAAACCCCAAGGTATTTGTGTCTTTTTATATTCAAGTATTGCTTTTGCCTTTTCAAGTGAAGAAGTGCCTCATTTCTGTCAATACTTCCACAATCAAGACAATAGCCCATATAAATCATACCTACACTCACAAATCTACTCAAATTACAATACTTTAAAGATGTTTTTGCCTGCAACAGCTACACTCTCCAAACTGCTGTTGGAAAAGCAAAGTGCTTCAAGATTTACAGGGCACACAACCAGCAGATCCTGCGGCAACTCAAACCATATTTCCTCATTTTCTTCTGAAGTCCTTCAGCTCACAAAAAAACCCCTTCAGCTAAACCAGAACCTCGCAGAAACAGCAACATATAAAAGTTGAAGATGCAGGGAGAAAAACTTCTAGCAAAGATGAAGTTTCGATGCAGGGAGAAAAATTTTGAATAAAGATGAAGCTTGACAGAAAGCATCACTGCAGTTTGCACACCCCAGGACTTAAGGAACAGGCAGTTAACTGAAGGGAAATTTAGCATTTTTTTATGCACCTCTCATGCATTTATAAAAATGGGGAGTGCTTTCCTTGGTTTCTGCTTAAAGGAAGCAAATGCTAAGCAGAAACTGCCCATGGTTCCTCAGCTATTTATTTCAGATGCACAGTCAGGTTAAACCACTCGCAGTTAAAAGCTTTTTTACGTAATAGTTCAATTCATTTCACATAAAATGTTTCTAACCCAAGCACAATCAGATATTTACTTGACCTTAATGATAGCTTATCCTCATTTTGTCTAACATTTACTGAAATAAATCCACCTCAGGATGCTCTGGTTCAACTAACTCAAATCATTTCTCCAAATTAAAGGCCGTGATTTCTTTTGTGACAAAAAGTTTGGTTTTTCTTTTAACTGGGGCTTTTAAAAATCTCAAATAGGCTTAAATGAAATTAGTTATATTTTTTTTACAGCAGAATTCCTTCCTCTCAGCTGCATCAGACAAACAAAAGAAACAAGACAGGTACATTTCAATTCATCCTAATTCCCCACCACAATGGTGCCGGGTGAGCAGCATCCTGCCCTCTCTTCCCTAGCAGCTTTAAAGTTACTCCAAGTCATATTTTGCAAAAGCCATGACTCATTTTGTCTGACAGATGAAATATATATAATTATCAACACATGAAAACTCATGTCAGATTAATGCCAGATACAGAAAAGCTCATCATTTAGGTACCAGCTCATTAATTATAGGACAGCAGAAAGCAGCAGTGCCCGCTTGGCTTTGGCAAACCCACGTTCTTAAAACCTTCTTCACCTATAAATAATCTCCCAGCTGCATTTGGGGACTCACCTTCATGTCTGAGTGCTCACAGACACCTCAGAATGTTTCTCCTTCCTCCAGCCCCTAATTAAGCCCCTAATTAAGCTTCATCAGCCCAGCTGACAGTGCCCAAAGGTTGTTACACCTCTTGCATAGCCCATGTGAAATGTGCCAATCATCTCAGCAAGGGGCTCGGATGAAGCATGAAAATCTCATGTAAAAGAAGAAATTAAAAGTGAACAATATCCACATTTTTAAAGGTTTTTCCCTTTAAAGTCAGTGAAGGAAGGTGGGACCTGACCACACAAGGAGTTAACACCCTTGGCTCTGATGGATAATCTCAATTTCTGCACTTGCCCTGAGGTCTGACCATAAGGGCACTGGTTACACATGTCATTCAGAATAGGACCCTGAACTGATGTATATGAAAAACAGAAATGAAAATGTATTTATCTGGGTTGCAGTAAACATGAAAGGAAAGGGAAGGGGAAAAAAAACAACATTAAAAAAAGATCTGACAAGTTCATGTGGATGCTCTGCATTTAGCTCTTGTTTTAGAGCAACAGTCTGTTATGTTGGCTCCTCTACAGTTTAATGATTTCCTGTTAAGAATTTAAAATTAGAAGCCTCCAACAACTTCCCCATAAACTATTTTCAAGGTTCCTTTAATATCCACATCAAGGAGATATAGTAGGTTCATATGTTATCCATGTCAGTTCACTTCCTTCCCACTTCAAAATAAGCACATTGCAAGGAAATTCAGCAGGTTTTTATTGTTTTCTTAGAACCCTTTTTTCCACTAACTATGCCCAGCTATAGTAATTAAAAAAATAAAGCTGTTCACATAAACAAGCTCACATTTAACCCATGACAAAACAAGAACTGCTGGTCCAATCTGAAAAGCCTAAACTGTGCCAGATAATGAGCCAAATCTTAATTTCCCATTGATGAGTTAGCTCAAATTTTGAGCTACATCCATGCTGAACTTCCTCTTTGAAATTTCACAAACATTTTTTTGCTCTCTGACAAGCACCTTACCTTTGAGGAAAGCATGCAAACAACGTTCTCTTACTGGCAACACATGTAACAGATTCCACATTTTTCATCAAGGCTTTCTAGAACTATATTCCTGAAAAAAAGAAAATATAGTACTTACTTATTTACAAAATCATTTGAGACAGGCATCTAAAAGGCAGAGCATCTGCAGGCCTCCCCTCTCAGTTCCCCACTGGGTCAGTGAGAGGGCTCCCAAACACCAATCACCACTTCCCTGACAAAAAAATCACCGTTCAAATCCACCCACCAGAAATGCTCCTTATGTGAGCACTTCCTAATTGGTTTCAGTTAAAAACGAGTCAGGTGAAACTGCAGGTGACTGAAGCTGGCCTGAGGACACAGCAGTGAGAAAAAAGCAGCAGTAGGAGAGGCAATTCTGTTGCTTCCTGCGTGAGCTTTAACGAACATACAGCTCCTAATTTGGCTGAAATATAAATCTATAAGCACAACAGGAAAAAAAATAAGAAAAAAACCCCTATTTTCAGTTTGGAGCTCAGTCACAGAATCAAAAATTGTGAGATAAAGACAACACTGCTACTTTCTGCAGTAATTTTCAGACCAAATTGACTTGTTAGTCATCCATCCACATTCAGATTTGGAAAGGAATCACAGAATGGTTTGGGTTGGAAGGGACTTTAAAGTTCATCTCATTCCCATCCCATGCCATGGGCAGGGACACCTTCCACTATCCCAGGGTGCTCCAAGCTCTGTCCAGCCTGGCCTTGGACACTCCCAGGGCTGGGGCAGCCACAGCTTCTCTGGGCAATCTCTGCCAGGGCCTTACCACCCTCACAGGGAAGAATTCCTTCCTAAAATCTAATGTAAATCCACCCTCTGTCAGTGTGAAGCCACTCCCTGTGCCCTTCCCCTCCATGCCCTTGTAAATAGTCCTTCTCCCTCTTCCTTGCAGGCACCTTCAGGTGCTGGAAGGCTGAAATTGGGTCACCCTGAAGCCTCTCTTTTCCAGGCTGAGCAATCCCAACTCTCAGCTTTTCATGGGAACAGCCTCTTCTAGCAGAGGGGAGCTTCAGCAATTCACTGTTGTCCAGAAATAATAACTCAGTGCCAATATCTGGTTGGGATTTGGGGTTTTTTAAGGGTTTGAGCTTTTGGAGGGGCAGAACATCAAGCTCCATCCCCACTCTCCTAAAATGACACAACCACATCTGCAGATGTAAAATCTCTTCCATACAAACTCCTTCCATGCAGGGAGCTCTGACAACCCAGAAGCTGTTTGATCTCTGGGGGCAGTTTGGGAGGTTTTTTTGACAACAGAAGACCCCAATTAGATTTTCTTTCTGCGTTTTCCCCTTGTGAGCTTTGCCTGCATCCCCTTCCCCTGCAATGACACCCAGATGTCCCACGCTCCAGACGCCGTGCACGTGAGGGGTTCGGATACCCAGCTGCATCTTCAAAAGCTCAGATTGCAGCAGCCAGGCTGACTGAAGGCTTTTCCCCAAACAACATCCATCCCCATTCTGCTTTCAGGCACTGGCAGGGTTTGTAAAAGTCCTTTAAGTGTTTCCCCATATTAAAAAAAAAAAAAAGAGAGAAAGATACCCACAAAGATAAGAATATCCATCAGAAGCTCTGCCAACAAGCACTGGAGTCAGAAGGATTTTCCAACATCTGCAATGATTAATGAGTGATTGCATTAAAATAATTTACGGATGTGAAAAGCACGTTATTGAATAGAGACATTTTATTAATGAGCTCCCAATATGGTTTAAAGGGGAAAAAAAAAGAATTAAACAAATATTATAACTAAGGAGTAACCAATTATTTAATAAAATAGCCTGTTATAAGTCAGTTTTGCTGCTTACCTACTATCTCAATAGTGACTGAGAACTCCACCAACTCTCTGTAACACCTTTAACAACAAAGTAACTATTTATGATAAAAGAGCATCAAATTGTTCATATATATCAAGCCATGTAGTATTAATAAAAAACAAGTTCTTGTATATTTAAATTCTACCTAGAGATTAAATTACTTTTGCAGTGAAGATTATTTTTCAGGCTCTACCAAAATAAGTTACAGACTGAATACATAACATGCTCCAGAGAGGCTTTATACAATGTTCTTCTTTCACATTTATTTCTTGTTCTAAATAAGCACACTCTGCATTTGTCTGTAAAAAATTCCCAGGCAGTAGAAAGTACAGCCTAGCTCATTTTTCAAAACATAGTAATTTATGAAAGAGATACAGCCCATTGCCACAGTACTTGAAAAATATATTTCCCTTCACCCCTTTTTTTAAAGGAAATTTACTAAATACCTTATTTTAAAGCAAAACAAAAAGCATTAAAAATTCAAAAATTACTCATTTCAATGTGTTATCAATACTTCTTGCTTTGTGCAGTAGAAACCAGTTCTGTCCTGCTCTTTACAGACCTCCAACCTTCCCAATCCAGGGCTCTAAAGGTAACTGAGCTAAATAGCCTCTACCCCCGGGGGGCTAATTGCCAACAGAAACCAGCTGTATTCCCTCAACTGAAATAAATCCTCATCATTTCACAAAATAAAAGAAAAATCTGAAGCCACCAATAAGAAAAGCAAAAACTAAAAAAAAAAAGCACAAAACAATCGTCCATAGTCTGTTTGTGTCACATTCCTTTCTTCCCACCCCATAACATTTCTTTCTGCAAGTAAAGGACAAAGAATTAATGTCCTCTCACAAAAATGGGAGGAATAGCAACAATTTGAGTTATTAAAAGTAATGTGCCCAAAGCGAAACAGCAGGAGCTCTGCCTCCTATAATTTTTTAAACAAAAAAGAACAGTAGCAGTCCTACACTAACTAAGAAAACATCAGCAACAGAAATTTCACACAATAATGAAATTTCTGTAGTATTTATGATTATTATGTCCCGTAACAGCAAACTCTGGGTGCCCAATGGCGCTCACACGAGCTGCCAACACACCCGGAGGTCATAGGTGGCCCAATATTAGCTGGGTGTTAGCACGGGTGAGCTGTAAATGATATTTACTCTCTGTGAGAGGTTTGGGCTGGGTGGGGCTCAGGGTGTGAGGGGCGATATTTGATTATTTGGTGCTCAGCTGCTTCCCCTCGTGCAGATAAAGTCCCTCAGGCTGGTGTGGGCTGTGGTGGTCAATCCAACCTCACTCCCCATGGCTGCCTGCAGGGATTCACAGAATCCATAGGTTTGGAAGGGACCTTAAAGACCATCCAGTCCAAGGCAGGGTCACCTGGAGCTGGAATATGTCCCGGTGGGTTTGGGATGTCTCCAGAGAGGGGGATTCCACTCCCTCCCTGGGCATTTACCTCCCTCACGCGAAGTTCTTCCTCGTGTTGGGGTGGAACTTCTTGTGTTTTAGTGTATGGCCACTGCTCCTCATCCTGTCGCTGGGCATCACCGGAGAGAGTCTGGCACCATCCTCTGACACCTTTGAGAGGTTTATTATGTATTAACGAGATCCCCTCTCCGTCTCCTCCAGGCTAACCAGGCCTAGCTGCCGCAGTCTCTCCTCCTCAGAGAGATGCTCCAGACCCTCCATAAAACCCCACCCCACAGCCCCTCTGTGCTGCTTCCCTCTAAGTCGCTTCCCTCATGTCTCCCTCACAATGCCCCGTTATCGCCGCTGCCGCCCGGGCAGGGCTGCGGGACCCCGGGGAGCCGCGGGGCGTGAGGGGGAGCAGGGAGACGGGAGCCCCGAGAGCCCTGGGGCGTGATGGAGAGCGGGCGGGCAGGGGGACGAGAGCCCTGGGGCGTGAGGCAGAGCGGGCAGGGCTGCGGGAGCCCCGCGGGGCGTGAGGCGGGCAGGGCTGCGGGAGCCCCGTGAGGCGGAGCGGGCAGGGCTGCTGGAGCCGCGGGGCGTGAGGCGGGCAGGGTTGCGGGAGCCCCGTGAGGCGGAGCGGGCAGGGCTGCGGGAGCGGCGTGAGGCGGGC
>VZTH01003638.1:71219-211396 GCA_013397815.1 Aleadryas rufinucha
GGAATTTGTTTTTTCCTTTTCCCCTTTTTTTTTTTTTTAATAATGTATTGGAGACGGTGATGTCAGTGGTTGAGGGAGCAGTTTGCTGTGGTCTAGTATTAATGATCTGGTAGGAACCAGATGGAAAGAACCGACAGTTGTTTAATGCTGTAGTTTATTAGCATTAAATCATTCCTTGGTGAAAGGGCTGTTCCTCGTTCAGCTGCCCCTGGAATATACAGATTTGGTGTAAAAGGTGCACTGAGATGGTCCATTAATTTCTTATTGTCCGCTAAACAGGCATTTCATTCATGTGCAGGAACAGCTGGAAATGAGCATTCATCAGGGGAGAAACAGTGTCTATAAAAACCTCTAAAAACCTAAGATGAGGGATAACCCTTCTTTCCTCTGCCAGTAGATTTCTAAAAATTTAGGAGTTCTTTAAATGAAGTAATTCTTTAGCCTAATCTTTATGAACCGGGGTTAGTGACCCATCATATACATGGAGAGTAGTTGTATTTACTGGAGACAGGGAAATCGCTTCTCTAGCATCGGAACAGACATGTGCATTTTCCGTGTCCTGGTTATTTCATGTCTGCCTTAGGTGCTGAGAAGGATGGAAACCCATTTTTTATGACATATGAGCATGCTCACAGATAATGATGTGATTGACACATGGTAATCATCAGCTAAAGACTAAAGATATGAAAATCACGATGTGGAAGAATATTTGGGGGGTTACTTTCAGGTATTAGTAAGTATGACCATTGACAAATAAACTTCCTTGGCATTGCCTGTCCTTGTGTTCATTCAGGTGAGGGGATGGTGTTCTGTGGCTTTTAAAAGCATAAAACAAAACCTCCTTCTAATGATAGAAATATCCAAGTATGTGTTATTCCCAGCTGTTTAAAAACTCATCTGTAGGTGAGCTTAATAGATCATTGACTTTTTCTGCTTTTATTAGCTCTCCTGAGTGGTTGCTTTGAATCAGGTTCACGTGGAGCTGTTCCATGATGAAGATGATCTAGCAGCACATCTCATTTCTGAGGAGACTCGCTAATGTGTTTCTTGTGCTTATGTACATGTGTTTGTCACCTTGCTGGGCAGATGATAATAAAGGTGATAAGTGCCTATCCCCAAAACACTGTTTGTGTTGTACTGACAGTACAGCTATTGTTAATGACAGTGATTGCATCGAATCACAGACTGGTTTGGGTTGGAAGGGACCTTTCTGCCCATCTCATTCCACCCCATCCATGGGCAGGGACACCTTCCTCTTTCCCAGGGTGCTCCAAGCCCCGTCCAACCTGGCCTTGGACACTCCAGGGATCCAGGGGCAGCCACAGCTTCTCTGGGCACCCTGTGCCAGGGCCTCCCCACCTTAGATATTTTTTCCTAATCTCTAATCTAAACCTGTTCTGTGTCAGTTTGAAGCCATTCCCTCTTGCTTTTCCTGTACTTTCTGTGTTTCACAACAGGAGTCCTTGAACTGTGTGAGGTGTGCTGATATTCCTCTTACCAACCCACATCTGTGGGATGTCCTCACACAGAATAAACCAAACTGGGCCATAGCTGCAGTGAGTGTTCCATGACTGCAAGGGTGGGCTGGGCTTCCACGTCCTCAGTGCCATCTTTTCTGTGTAGGACAACCAATCTGGATGGAGCCTGCAGTAACCTGGTCTAGAGAATGGCATCCCTGCCCTTGGCAGGGGTTGGAACTCCTTCAAGGTCTCTTCCCTCCCAAACCATCCTGTGATTCTCTGTGCACCTATAGAATACTTGGTAACTGGTTTTTGATTCTATTTGGATGATGACAGCATCAAATACATTAAAAGTATCATTCAGGGGCAGCTGAATTAGGTTAGGCTGGGGACAGCATCCGTCTCATGGTGTGTGTGGTGCTTGTTTTGCTGATTTGGTTCTGGGCAGTTATTTGGAATATCAGGTGGATATTAAATATCATTTCATCATGGTGAGCCTTATTCCGTATGCCTTGACCACTGAGTTCTTTAAAGCAGAAGTAGAATTTCCAAAGCCATTAACAGTCTTTGGAATAAGACAGACTAGACAACCTCTAAATATTTGTTTGACTACGTGGTGTTTGTTGCTGCTGTGTTGTGGGGGTGTCAATTAGTTGTTAATATCCTGTATCACCTTCGTTCTGTGACAATTAAAAGGAATAAAAAAAATGTTTAAAGTCTTTCATGGATAACTTGTAAGTAATAGTTTCTTACCTAGGTACTAATCATGGTTTGTGGTACTTGCAAAACTGCCACTGATTTTTGCAAAAAATAAAAAATCAGATTTTGTTTTATGGGTGTTGTTTGTGGCCATACAAAATTTTTTTATCCTATTTATTGGTATGAACACTCAACATTTGCCAGGCTTGTCCAGGTTTACCAACACGTCCAGGTTGATTCAGAAGCTGTAGGTGAGATAAAACAGCAGAGACAGTCAAGGTACTGCTATTTAAAAGGGAAGAAAATGCCAGCAGTGTCTTGGTTTTGTTCCCCAGGATACCCTCTAATCCAGTGTTTGGCTCTATTGTCATAACACACTTAACAAATCCAATTTGTTTTACCTCTGCATCTTCCAGAATTGTTAACTTTTGGGACATGCCTTATAAACCTGGCTGAGGAATCAATCTGGGATAGCTGCAGGATGTTCTTGAGGGTTTCATAAGGAATGGGTTCTGCTGCAAGGTGACAGGAACAGGCAGGTTCCTCATACTGAGCATATTTATCTTTCTGGAGCATTCTCAAACAGTGACTAAAACTCAAAACAAGGCACTATCAAATAATCATGACTGTGGTAAAACAACAAACCTGCACTGCTTCAGCAGGGTATCACTGCATATCTCTTTTTTCAAGCACTTGTTTGACTTTTCCTTGTAACCATTAGAAAAATAAGAGGCAGAGCAGGATGCTTGTGAGGATATCCTGGAAATTTCCAAGCCTACTTTTGAGCTAAAAAATATTTAAATGCCTTATTAATCACAGCTGTATTTTGAGGAGCTCAATAACTGATATTGTTACAAGTAACACCTGCCTCTGGGGGGAACAAATAAAAATGTGCACACATATCATACTTTGTTTCCTTTGGGTGTTTGCCAGGTTTGTGTATATCCTGGTTGGGTTTTTTCCTAGTTAAACTAGTTAGGTTCTCTTGGGGTTTTTTTGGGGGGGAGGAGGATGAGAGAGAGGGTGTGTAGTTTTTAGAAGCCAAAGAAAGAAATATGCTGGATCTCATTTAACTGAGATTCAGCATATGAGCCAAATGCCAAAATTGTATATTAAAAAGTAGTGACAGCTGGAATAAACTGCAAGTCCTCAAAAAAAAAAAAAAAAAATCCCCAAACAACCAAACCCAAAACAAAACAACCACATCAACCAAAAAAAAAACCCCTGAAAAAATCAACTTATTATATTTTGTAGTTTGTTGGAGTGAGGATAATGTTTTGAGGGAGGGTATTTGTGTAGAGAATCAAGTTTATGTTGGCAGAAGTCAGATTTTGAACTCTCTAGTCAGTGTCTTACATAGATTTCAGTTCTTTCCCCCTGTGCCTCAGCTTTATACTCTATTTTACATAATTATCTCATGACTTTGATTCCCAAGGTGCTTCACTGCTTTAGTGCTCTCTGTCCCAGGTATTTGTTGCAGTTACACAGTGGCAGCCTCATCTTGGACTTGTATTGGTTAATGAGGAGTTTCATCCCATGTTTATTTTCCTTTAGGAATGTCTTTTCTGGATTGTGTGTTTCTCTTTTCTTACAATTGATTTTTCTTGAAAATAATTTGTTCTTGGAATGTTTTCTGGTGAGATCATTAACCACAGGAGCAGTTGGAGAGGACGTTAATTTGGTTTCTGTCACGTTTAGGTATTCTTTGAACCAAAGAAAATGAACAAACAGGAATTTGCTGACTTTTGAAAACAAGAAGCAGAACGTCCGTTCTCTGCATTGCAGCAGAGGTTGAGTTTACTGATGGAGAATCATTATAAGCATCATTTCTGTCCATTAGAATAAAACAAGCTTGTCCAAGGCTACAGTCTCCAGGGTATTTGATAAGAGTGAGAAGGATGAAATCCCCCTGAAATGAAGTGTGGCTGTGCTGCTGCTTCAGTTCTGAGCTCCCCTGCCCAGGGAAGTACAACCAAGGTCACAAACAGCGTGAGGGAGGCAGAGCATCCCAGAGCCTTCTTCTGAGGGGCTTCTGCTGTGAGCCCCAGGGTGAGTTCCCAGAGACTGAGCTCCCCTGGTGCTGCTGTGTTTGGGGGTTAGCACTGAAATGTGGGTGTGGGAAGCAGGGATGGTTTCTGCCTGTGCACACACACAATGTACAGCCTCTCCTGTCACCTGGCTGCAGCACAGCACTGCACTGAATGCTGCTGGGCTTAAATCACATCCTTCTGTCACCTCTTCAAATTAAAGCCTCTCAGTGGAGGAGAGCCATTACCTCATGAGTTTTTGCCAGTTATTATTATTAACACATGCCTTATTTCTGTAGTCTAAATTTAGATGTCAACTGGACTGTCTTTCCTTGTTATGTCTTTACTGGTTTGAAACTTCTTGTCTTCTAACTCGTGCTACTTGGATTGCCATTTTGTTTCTTTAACCTCTAACTGTGGGGCATGTGTTCTCATCCCAATATCCTCCAACTTCCCTTCCTTTTCAGTATCCTTGTTGAGTCTGAGACACCAGAACTCATCATAATTGAGATAATGAGGTCACATCATGAACAGAGGTGTTGAGCTCCTGCTGAACAATAATTCCTATTTCCACTTCATTTCCTCTGGGCTGACTGAACTTCAAAGCAGGCTGGGTTTTCCCAGTTCCTGAGGAGAATCTCACACACGTGTAACTGTGAGGCTCAGACTTTGTATCCCTTGTGAAACACAAACTCTGCTGCTCTGGCCCAGAGAGCAGAGCCGGTGGGAATGTTTGGGGAGTGCAAGCAATGGGCTCTAAAAGTTGTCTCTGAAGTCAGGCTAGTCCAATAACACTGGTTTCTTTCTTGGGTATTTATTTGATTGAGGTTTGTACAGATCAGCCTGGTAGCTGGCATTGTGCTTTCCAAGGAGAGCTGGAATTTTCCTCTTTTTTTAAATGCCTTAAACAATATCCAGTAGGAGCAGCGCTTGTCTGGAGGGTTTCTAGATGATTGGAATGTACCTAAATTTCAAACTGATTATTTTCTGTAATGAGTCATTTGTCAACAGATGGATTCAGTGAACTGTTGACTCAGGAAAACTTTTTCCTTCCTTGTTGAGTGGGGAAGGAAGATGGTGGTTTCAGCCCAACTTTTTTCCCAAATACTGCTGTTTGTTAAGGATGCTGTCCTTCCCCAAGCTGGCCTGATACTCCATATTACATTATTAGGCATTACAAAACATGCTGGGGAGCTTCTTGGATTTCCTCTGGAATTCTTACTGAAATATCCATGTTTTTCAGTCCTCTTCCAAACTGGAGCAACAGGAGCATATTTTTCAAATTGCGTCTTCTTCAGTTCCTCTTTTAGAGGATCCTTGTGCAGCTGGCTGGAATTAACCCCCATCTGCTTTAGAAAATTATTTTAAAATATATTATGTTTAGAGAAAGTTTGTTTTGTTTTTTTTTGTTTTTTTTTTTTAAGCTTAACCAACCCAGGGAGAGAAAGACAAGAACTTTAATAGAATTATGATCTAATAATAAAGCTACAAGTTAATGCCATTAATATGTTTAATTGAGGACACCACAACGTGCAGCTTTTGTAACACACCCACCTGGACATGCAGTTCAACATTCAGCCTTAGATCCTAAGAATGGTTGTGGTGGGTTTCTCCCAGCTGTGCACAACAGCTGGATGGGGCATGTATGTGGTAATCCACCTGTATATTAAATTTATACCTGTCCTCAGTGCCAGAACTCATGTGTCAGTGTGAGCTGATGGAGCTGGGAGTCATCTTGCAGGGTTTGAGTCATTTTTCCATAGTTAAAGAAGAATAAATCCCTGGTAGGTTCCAAATGGGTTAAGCTGGTGTCTAAAAGACATTTCTCTCTTCAGAACAGAATAGTTCTTTAGAAGTCCAGAGCTCTGTGTTCATGTCAGGGTATGCTTTTCTTGAATCACAGTTTTGTTTTGTTTTCGTGTTATGTAGCAAGGCTGTGGTCAGGAATTCTGTCTCTCTGGAGCTTTGACAAGAGAATAATTTCTTCAGTCCTCCCAGCTGCTTCTCAATGAGTGTTACTGGATCTCCTGGAATTACTTCACAGTTTGACGTGTACTCACTATTTCCATGTCAAATTTAGCTTGAAAATATTGCTGTAACAGCCACAACAGTTCCAAGAGGCTTCCAGCTGAGTTAATTCCTCAAAATGTTTGCCAGTATGTCGAGGGAAGGGGTTACAGGGATAATAAAAGTCCCAAAGATGTTATATTTCAAGTTAGAGCAATGAAAAATTGCAGCTTGGACTTTGGGGCCCAAGCCAAAGTTGCCATGTGCCCGAAATTATTGATGTTCTAAAACCGAGGGTCCTGTGGGACCTTCCCCCTCCCTCCCACCCCACCAGGCCATTTACTCCTTGGCACTTTCAGAATCTCATGGAAGAAGGAGTCTCTCCTTACAAGATGTGTTTATGTAACCTCATAAATATATAAATTTTTTAAAGTCTTACTATGGTTAATATTTGATAAAGCAGGAATCTCTGGGATTTTTGGCTAGCACTGCAAGGTGATAGGAGGGAGTGATACTGTACTTGAGAACTGTGAAACGTGATAGTATTTTTGGTTGCCTTAAATCCTGCCACAATAGCTTGGGGATGTATCTAAGCTTCCTCCAGAAATGATCTCATCAATTATTGATGGGATGCCCACCTTCACTTTGGGCATGGAATAGAATGCAAATTAAACAGCCTCTTTTTTTTTTACTGTAGAAAATATATTTTAGGTTTTATAGAACATTTACTGTGAGACAGCTGTGCTGAAGAAATGAGAACATTTAACCATGACTGTAGCTTTTAACTACAGCAGACTGGCTGTTCCTCCAGTGCCAGAGAGAATCCAGCTCCAGCAGGAGCTCTGATCCCTTTGAAGTGCAGGGACACGCTGCTTTATCTGAGCAGTAACTTTGCATGCAAACTTGCTCTGGTTTTTAAAAGACTTCCTTTTTTCTATGTTCCTCCAGTAAAATAGATAACGAAAAGGAAAACATTCATTTCTGGCAATTGACATTATTAGGTCAAAGTATTTTTGAAGTTTTTCTTGTAGGTTGTGTTGTTAAAATAACAAATTTGCTGTGCTCTAGAGCCGGTGTCGTGTGCTTTTATAAGAAGAGTTGACTAAAACTAAATTTCTGGCTGGAGATGTTCTCATGTGCTGTGTTTGGAATATTAATTCATCAGCTCCCAGTGTTTGTGGAGAAAAAGGTGAACCAGGCACCAGATGCTTATCACTGGAAGCATTTATTAAAGCTGGGAGGAATATTAATGTTTTCATTTAAGCACTGGTGGTGCCTGTGGCAGTGGCAGGTGTGGAGTGGTGCTTCCTTAGGTGCTGTACCCTCCTGTGCTCATCTGTGGGTCAGGGCCTTCAAGATAATGGGAATTAATCGTTCACAGTGGATTCCTCTGACATTTATTTGCACAGTCCCTTTGTACCTGTGTAGATCCATGGCATTTATAGCCTGATGTGGCAGAAGTCAACTGTGCACTGCATGGACAACTGTCTGTGGTTTGTTATGGGTAACTCAGCTGATAAATCTGCTTATCTGCAGGCACAAATCACTTTGGGCATAAAACAAGCCAGTGCTTTAATAAATGCATGGACAGACTCCAGTTTTACTGATGGGGGATTTACCTGTGTGAGCTCAGGTGTAAATGGGGACGGGCTGTGCCTGTCTTTGTGCTGGGTGTTGGTGCCGCCCCTTGCAGAACTTGTGGTTTGGGTTTATTTGTATCTGATTTATTTGCATTGCTGTATCCTAAATTATGTGCCATTTAAACATGTTTTGAAAGTACTTGGGATCAAAGCTGTCAGTTGTATTTTTTACTGACTTCAGTCATTTCTTGGTTTGTCTTGGGTTTGTAGCTTACATGTGGCAGTGTTTTGGTGTTGCAGGAGGACACAAACACCTGGAAATACAGCTAGAGATTAAAAAAAACCCTTGAAACCACCTATGGACCTCTCATAGCTCAGTTTTTAAACATTAAAGTTGTACTCCTGTGGTGAAATCTTCTGATACTGGAACTTTTTAGCCTGCTGTGTTTCAATGCTTTAAAGTCTAGATTTCATTGTAAGTTATCTTTGCTAGTAAGATGAATTTCCCAGAACAACTCCATCTTAAATGTTAAGATTAACTTACCTGTATTTTTTCAGCTATACCAACAGGGCCGCTTGTGCCAGCTGGGTAGTGAATTTTGTGAACTAGAAGTTTTTGCAAAGGTGCTACGAGCTTTAGATAAAAGGTGAGTATCTTAACAGATCAATAATTCTCATTTCAGCTCTTAATCTCTCCATCTAGGAAGAGAGGTTAAAAAAAGGCACAAACAAGAAAAACAAATGGTGCAAACCCCCCCAGTTGCTCAACACCGAGAAGTCGGTGCCCAGACAGTCCCTGAGCAGTGGCACGCACAGCACCCATTTCCTGCTGATTTAGCAAATCCCGAGGGGAGCTCATAGGATTGCCCCAGTTTGAAGAGTTTTGCTGTCATTAAATATTCCAATTTGTGGTGTTACAGAACTTGACTGTTTTAGATCAGGTTCTTTGTAACCAGGATGAGCTTTGAGCTTTCAGACACCGGGTCCCTCCCATAGCGTGTGTGATGTTAATGAAGGCATCACTGCTCGTTTGTCTGCGAGTGCTGGGGGAGGGGGGATTGGAGGCCTCCTCCCTGGTGGGTTTGAGCTGCAAACCGCTATTTCCCACTTTTAATCCTGCGTGGGCAGCTCGTGTTTGGCTGGAGGGTGTCCTTGTGAAGAACTTGGTGTGCACTCGCTTTGTGTTGGATCACCCAGCGCCTGGGATCCATCAGCTGCAGCCTCTCAGTGGGGCTGGTACTCATCTGCTTCGGGTTTGAGGGAGGCTTGGGCTTGATTTCTCTCGTTTGAATTCATGAGAGCCAACGGACTGCTTTCAAACCTTCCTGTGTAACCGAATTCTGCTTCCTTTTGTTGCAGACATCTGCTCCATCACTGTTTCCAGGCTCTGATGGACCATGGGGTCAAGGTTGCTTCTGTCCTGGCCTATTCCTTCAGCAGACGGTGCTCCTACATTGCAGAGTCAGATGCTGCTGTGAAAGAAAAAGCAATCCAGATTGGGTTTGTTTTAGGTAACTGCTGCTCATGGGCTCTTTGCTTTCTCTCTTGCAAGCTTCAGTTACTCTAACATTAATTTTTTTCCCGTTAAAGATAGGTCTTTTAAAGAACATGTGTGTTTTGGAATGGAATTTTTAGAAAGCTGCTTGGTGTCTTAAAAGAAATATATTGGATTTGAATATCTAAGAATATATAGACTTTTTTAGTTCAAACAGTTTAGGTTTAAAATTGGTTTGCAGATGTGATGAGGAATTTGCATGATTTCAGTGTTGGTAAGTTTCTCTTGACAGAAGTCTGTAGGGAAACTCTGTAATACCAAAAAACCATCCTAAACCAAAGTATTATTTCCTTCAGCTGTAGGAGAATTCTCCTCTTACATTTCATCCTTTACGGGTCAGGAGGGTTTGACCTTGACAGGATTTCTGTCTGTCGAAGCAGGTCTATGAAATAAGAGATCATTTTGCAAGACTCGAGCAAACCCTTTTTCTCTTGAAAACGTGTTTTGCTCTTCAAATTGCTGTTTGTTGCTGCTTTTTTCCAGGGGGGTTCCTGTCAGATGCAGGCTGGTACAGTGATGCTGAGAAGGTGTTCCTTTCCTGCCTTCAGCTGTGCACCCTCCACGATGAAATCCTGCACTGGTTCCGTGCTGTGGAGTGCTGTGTGAGGTGAGCTCACCTTGAATTCCCGGGAAACCTCGGAGCCATCCAGCTCCAGATGCTCCTTTAGCGTTCTGCTGCACCAGAACACTTTCCTGGCTAGAGCTGAAGATCAGGAGGTGCTTGTTTTACACTAATCCCTGGATTTTCAGCTTCTAAGTTGGCAGCACAGTACAATGGATTAAAAAACCCAATGTTTTGCTGTCCTGTGTAATCTCTCGTGGGTAACACTGCTGGATAATGAGAGTGGTTCAGCAGTCCTTGTTTTCTCAAGGATTTTTGCATGTGAAGGAATGTTCTGTGTTGGACTTTGCTGAGTTCTATTCACCACAAGGAGAATTTGCCAAATCCAAATGCAAACAATAATAGATACAGTTGAGCAGAAATAAAATCAAAACTTACCTTTCCTGATTCCACGTGCAGCGAGTTCTCTGCTCCATGCTGAGTGCTTAGCTCTGGGCCTGGGTAAAGATCTGGATGTCCAGTTCCTGTGGGCACCTCCAGCCACAGCTGAAAACATTGGGAAAAGGGGTTTTCTTTGCTGTTAAGAGTTTTGAAGCTGCCTTGTTCCTCAGGGCCTGCTGAAGTTCACATTCCATGGACAGAGGCCTCTGTTGTTGTTACCCCTGTGTGTCGAGGTGTGATGAACTGCAGGCAGGAGCTGGCTGGGTTTTGTTGCTCTCACCATTCCCAACCTGGTTTTGCACACTCCAGATGTGCCCATGGGCACCTGGAGGCTGCTGGGCAGAGTTAAAGTAGGATTTTTTTTTTTCTTTAGCTGCTGTAACAAAGAACAAAGCATGTGCCGTATTTATCTGAATATAGAGCAAAACTTGTTTGGAAAGCTGCTCCAAAAAAAGCCCTGCATCTTGTTTATGGTTGGGCAAACACGAAGAGTAAAAAGGCTTTGCCAAGAGCTGCTGATGTCCTGTGCCAGCCCCAGGGCCATGGCAACGCTGCTCTGCCTGGTTCTGCTGGCTGCCATTCCAGAAATGATGCCAGGAGCCTGGGCACACGTATCCAGCTTCCTAGGACTGGGGAGTGATGGATATAGAGCCACAGTCAGTGCTTGGTCCTTTGCCTTCTAATTAATCTAAAAAAAGTTTTCTCGTTGTATCAGGCTCTTTGGCAAGCTGGAGAAGTTGCTTAAAAATAACTCTGTCACCTTCTCCAAATAGAAATGAAAAGAAGGGAAAGAAAGGAGGGGGAAAAATGGGAACTGTCTCTGTTGGACAGTAGTTGTGGAGAGGAGATTTTCATTCTGTGCTAGAAGAAAGCATCCTGTGTTGGAATGAACCCTTCTGACCTGGAGGCGTTGGCTCTGTGTGGTAGAGACATCCATTGTTCTCCAGGGAACGCTGCTGGCCTGGGTGGGACATCGCCCCTCTGGGCAGCAGGGGAATGGGAAACGTTCTGGCATCTCCCAGGCACTCAGCATCGTTGGTTTGGGGTGGTACCAACCTGAAACAATGTCAAACACTTTGAGAAGGGCTAGATGTGTGAAATCTAAACACCTTTCTGTGGCAGAGAGCAGTCATTATACTCAGCTTACTGCCTGAGTTTTAAGGAAACAAAATTCCAGTCCAGCTTTTGAAAGTGTGACACTTTAAGAAAGTGGCAGCTCTTGCTCTAAAGCTAACAAGTCAAATCTCTGGGAGTTGAATTAATACATCTCATTGTTAATAGAACACAGTTTAAAAACGTGTGAAGTTTTGTGTTATTTAAGCAGAATTTGATGTTTTCTTGTCCTGGCAGTAGGAAATTCTGTGGAGAAGCTGGGAAGGTGTGAGGTTCCTCTGGGCTTGTACCCTGCTTTCCTGGGAGCGTGGTGCTCCTTTTGGTTTGCCCTCCCTCATTATTCCACGTTAACAATGAGGTACAAATGCAGAACACAAAGACGTGGTTCTCCCACTTCATTGTTGCACATTTGGCTGATTCTTGGGTTGTTTTCTGTTGGTGGTTTTAGACTTCCTAAGCTGCTGTGTTGGCTCTGAGAGACGGAGTTTGTTGGGGGAGGTTAGTCCCCAAAAGCTGTTATTGCAGACATCAAAGGAGGTTCAGAGCTATTAGCATAAACGTCCTGAGGCCTTTTCTCTTCCTCTTGGCTTTATCTCCTAAGATTCCTTTGGATTAATAAAGGATTTTTGTTACTCAGAACTGGATCACATAAACTCTGCTTATCCTGGAGGATTGGCTTAGGTTTAGCTTGGTTTTTTGGGAGATTTCTTTGTTTCTAGACGCTATCACTGAAGCATCCAGACACTGGATATGATCTTTCCCAGGAGCTTATCTAAATTGCAGTGCTATCCCCACTGGCTTATTCCATTACATGGGATTTGGGCTCCGTGGTTTTGATGTTGCACAGCAGCTCCCAACTGAACGGTGCTGGCAAAATGGTTTTTTCTCTTTAGGGAAACTGTTTACTTAATTCTTCTCTCGTTTCTTTATAATTCCTGTCTCTTGCTGCTGGAATGTTCCTGTGACCAGGCACACAATGCACTTGTACGTTGTGTTTGGTTCTGAGACTTGATTTAAGGAAAAATGTGGGTGTTGCTTTTTGCTGTCTGTTCTTGAGCCACGGTGCTGTTTCCCACCGGGGAGCTGGGGTTTGTGTAGCTTTTGCAGGGTTTTGAAGGGCTTTTCTTTTGATGTTCTCTTTGTGCAGCAAATACACATCTGTCATGTGCTTGCCTTCACGCCCTGCTTAGGAAAATGGGAACTTTATTTCCTTTCTCGTTACTCTTTGAGTTTGGTGATGCATTTGGGTGGGAAACAGAGGGACAGTGTTGGACAGGCTGAGTTTTAGGGTGAACTGAGCTGCATTACAGGGGGCATGGCTGCAGTAGCTTAAATCTCTTCTTGGAGCAAAAGGAAACAGGTTTAGAAAAGGAAAAAATTAGCAAAAACTTCGCTTCACTCCTTCCTCTTTAACAATTGATTGGAATTTTATCCTAATGTGTCATATCAGGACTAAAATGCTGTTCCTGTCCATTAACCCACAGAGTTTGAGGCTCTTTGCAATGCAGCTTCACACTCTGCTTCCCTTCCCTCTGTGCAGCACTCTCCCTGTGCTATGCTGATTTCCCAGGCCTTGCCTGGTGTTTGCAGTCTGTTACTCACTGTCTAATGACACATTTCCAGCAGGGACAGCGGAGGTTAATTCACCAGAATTCCCTGTCTGCTCACTGGCAGGTGTTTGCCATGGAGCAGGAGCAGCTGCCCTGGCTGGGAATCCAGCTCTGCCCTTTGGGCTTGGAATATCCTCACACACCCATTCCAAATGCACCTCGTTAAAGCCAGTGAGCAGCAGCCTACACTAATGAACAAATTCTTTACTTTTATTTTAAATAAGTGCCAGCAGCTGGAACTGTTCCTTCTCTAGAGAAACAGGAATAGGTTTCACCAGTGCCTGGTGTTATTGGCTGTGTTTGGGTGTTGATCCTTGAGATGGGAAGGCAGCAGGGTAGGAGAGGGAAGAGTAGGGGGTGTTGGAGTTGTTGTGGACTTGGTCAATAAAATGGTCTCTCCTGGTGGTGCTGGAACATGTGTGGAATGGATGTTACTAAGGCTTTTGTGAGGATTTCCCCCAAGCCCCAGAGCACAAAAATGCCCACTTGGAGCTACTCAGGGTTTGGGGGAAAAGCATAGAGATACAGGAAAATGAGCTCTGTTGTACTTACTGTGGCTGTTTGAGGTTACCACCCTTTGGGAACGAGCTGGGAGAGATTTCAGACTGTGTAGGGCAGGGCTTTGGGAGAAGAATTGCATCAGTATTGAGAAGAATGGATTTTACCAAAAATAACACACAAAGGCACCACACCAGAGTGGTTCAAGCATTGCATATGCAAAACTGCATCAATAAGTAAAATGCTGTGACATCTCCAGCAGGAAAAATTCCTGCTGCAAGTGCCCAGTGCCGTGTTGTGGTGTGTGAGTGGCCCCAGCTCTGCTGGGCTGGCAGAGCTGCAGCCGTGTGAGTGCCCCCCACGAGATCCCCGGTGCTGCTGCACGGGAGGGGTTCTGCAGCCTCCCTCAGCAGCTCTCTCTGCATCCCCCAAGGTTGCTGCACGTTCGGAACGGGAACTGCAAGTACCACCTGGGAGAGGAGACCTTCAAGCTGGCTCAGTCCTACATGGACAAGCTGGCCAAGCACGGGCAGCAGGCCAACAAGGCGGCGCTGTACGGGGAGCTCTGCGCGCTGCTCTTCGCCAAGAGCCACTACGACGAGGTGAGGGGGCCTGGGGGGCTGCACTGCCACTGGGAGCTCCTCACTGCTCCTCCTCATCCTGGTTCTGATCCCCTTGGGAGCTGTGTGGCACTGCCAGAGCAAGGGTTCGTTCATCCACTGCTGTTTCTGTGCATGGTTCTGTGTTAGTCTGTGAGCTCTTCACAGCACTGTGACCAACGTGATGATAAATGTGTTACCTTGCCCTCGTGTGTTGGTCATCTGGCAATGAAATGTTATAAAAGCTTATTTTAATAGGTAAAAATGAATAGCAGAACACAATCTTTGCACCTGTTTTGTAAAACTCTGTCTTTTATAAGTGAAACTACTCTTTAAACTGGTTTTCCTTCAGCCCCTGAGTTCACTGACAGGGTGTTGTCCTGCACACTGGGAATTGTGAGGATTGCTTTAAGATTATAAAATACCCTGTTCTGTCTGTAAATATAATTGTAATAATATAAGCCTTAGATTAATATAAAATACTTCCATATTCACTATTAACCTTAAAAGTGGGTTTTAAGCCTGTCTTTTAAGACATAACAGGACACTTCATTACCCATAAGCAATCAAACAGCATATCTTTAATTTTGGAATGTAAATGACCTGTTTTTCAGAGGCAGGTAATATTTTTTCTTATTGCTACAACACTGTGAAGTTCCAGCTCCATTGTGTTGGTGTCTCTCTGTCCCACAGGCCTATAAGTGGTGCATAGAAGCCATGAAGGAGATCACAGTTGGGCTGCCTGTAAAAGTAGTGGTGGATGTGCTACGACAAGCATCAAAGGTGAATCTAAAATCTCCCCGTTGCTTTGGGTACTAAATTGCTGCCAAGAATGGCTGAGGAGAGGTTGTTACCTCCAGAATTCTCCTCAGGAGCCCTAAGGGTTGTTTGTGTTTGTCTCAGTGTGGATGGGGGGTTTTGTTTCTATTTCTTCTTTCTGAACCTCAGAGCTGCACAAGTGACCATTGTGACAATGTTGACCTGCAGATTTCCCTAAGAGGGGCTCTGTTCCCTCTTTGATCTGGACTAGGTACAGCACAACCCCTTCAGTCAGGCAGGATAAAATCAGTTTATTAATGCTGTGCTCCTTTTCTTAAATAATGGAAAAGTCCTTTAATAACCACAATGATATTTTGAAATGAAAAACACCAGTGAGTGTGGCAGTGTGTGGAGGGGCTGAGCTGTGAGAGCCCAGCTCCTCACGTGCTTCCCTTCCCCTGCCCAGGCCTGTGTGGTGAAACGGGAGTTCAAGAAGGCTGAGCAGCTCATAAAGCACGCCGTGTACCTTGCCAGGTAAGGGCCATTCCAGAAAAAAACCTTTCAAAATTGTACTCAACTTGCCTCAGTTTGTAATGGAAGTGTTTCTCCAGGGAGCATTTTGGAGCCAAGCACCCCAAATACTCTGACACGCTACTAGACTACGGATTTTACTTGCTCAACGTAGACAATATCTGCCAATCTGTTGCCATCTATCAGGTAGGCAGCAGGACTTGTTTCTCCTGATGTTTTTAATCTCTCAGATGTTGTAGTTAATTCATGGAGGTAGAGAATAGTTGATTTAATTACTTCAGTGATGATGTTTAAAAAAACCCTGAACACTGCCAGCTATGGGGTTTTTGCTTTGTCTTCCTCTGTCTCATTCTTTTATGTATTTAGTGTCTCAAATATGTAGAGAATTTCAGAGCCAGTAGATTCATCACAGAGATGAATTTGGGGTTTTTTCTGTGTTATTTTTTTCTGATGAAATTGTATTTTTGGAACCCTTCCAGACAGCGCTCGATATCCGGCAGTCGGTATTTGGAGGTAAAAACATCCACGTAGCTACAGCCCATGAAGACTTGGCTTATTCCTCATATGTTCACCAGTACAGCTCTGGGAAATTTGACAATGCACTGTGAGTACAACACTCAGCAGCACAGTTGGTGCTGTACATGGAGGAAAACGTTCATTGCATTAATATTTCTAATATTTTATCAGTCAGCAGCTGATGTACATAAACGTATCTTGGGTTTTTTATTTCACCTCTCTCAGATTCCATGCTGAACGTGCTATTGGCATTATCACTCACATTCTCCCAGAAGACCATCTTCTCTTGGCCTCTTCGAAGAGAGTTAAAGGTAGTTCTCTCTGTTGATTGAATCATTTGGATGTGTTTATCTGGTCCCTCCCAGGCAATATAACTCCATTTAACTTTTTCAGTGGAGGTGTTTGTAGTCCTTGGTGTTAACAACACACTTGTAAAATACAAAAAAACCCAACTTTAAAACTTAGCCAGAAGAGTTGGACTGGGGGGATGAAATTACAGAATATAAAAATATATGTTGGGAGTTGAGAGAGCAGTGTGAGAGCAGTTTGTGACAGGCACAAAGCCTGCTGGGCTGTGTCCTGAGCTGTCTGGGGTCCATGGCTTTGAGCTGGGTGTGGGCACAGTAACAGCTCCTCTCTCCTGCCCCCAGCACTTATCCTGGAGGAGATTGCCATAGACTGTCACAACAAGGAGACAGAGCAGAGGCTGCTGCAGGAGGCTCACGACCTGCACCTCTCCTCGCTCCAATTGGCTAAAAAAGCCTTTGGGGAGTTCAACGTGCAAACAGCCAAACACTACGGCAACCTGGGCAGACTGTATCAGTCCATGAGGAAGTTTAAGGTAAGACTTCAGTTCTGACCTAAGATCTGCAAGGCAGCTGAAATCTGTCACTACAAATGATGGGTTTGGTTTCAATGTCCACGATTCCTAACTTCAGCTGGTAGTTCTGTGCTTAGAAAACTTGTGCTTTATCATTCACCTCAAAAGCTTTGTGCAAAAATAATCCATGGAGATGGATGATGCCCTCAGAGAGTGACAGAGCTTGCTGCTACAATCTGCTGATCCACTTAACTAAAGAATTTGGAGAACTTGGTTTATGTTTGGCTTTGTTCCCTTTTGCCTGTTACAAAATGCTACTGTTTAAGCTGCTACATAGTTAAGTTTCTTTAAACTTTCTTTCCCCTCTTTTTCTGGGGTGGTGGGTGGTGGCTGACTGACCTGTGTGAATCTGGCCCTGACAGGAAGCAGAGGAAATGCACATCAAGGCCATCCAGATCAAGGAGCAGCTCCTAGGGCAGGAGGATTACGAAGTTGCCCTCTCCGTGGGCCATCTCGCCTCCCTCTACAACTATGACATGAACCAGTATGAAAATGCTGAAAAGCTTTATCTGAGATCCATAGCAATTGGTAAGTGACTACAGGAAACTGAAGTGTGTTAAAGTTTCTAGAAAATAACTTGGCTGTTAGTCTTTGGACAACATTTTGTGGCCAGAACATAAGTGGAGAACGTAGGCAAATTCTATTGGTAAAAATAACCTGAGAACTCCGATGCAGCACGTGGATGTTTTACCTCTCCATTTGGTTTTTCTCTTGGGTTCCTTTAGGAAAGAAGCTTTTTGGTGAAGGATACAGTGGACTTGAATACGATTACAGAGGTCTCATTAAACTGTACAATTCCATTGGCAATTACGAGAAGGTGTTTGAGTACCACAACATTTTGGCCAATTGGAACCGGTTGCGGGACCGGCAGTTCTCGGTCACGGATGCGCTGGAGGACGTCAGCACCAGCCCCCAGTCCACGGAAGAAGTGGTCCAGTCTTTTCTGATGTCTCAGAACCTCGACGGACAGAGCAGCTAAGAACTTGGTCAATTAACCAGTTAAGGTTTTTTCCCCCAGGTTACAGGGGGAAAAGTCATACTGTGAAATCTAAACCATGTAGTTCTCTGGGGGCTGGAATTTGCATTGAAACACTGGTCCAGTCTACTGAAGAGTGCCCATACGGATGAATGTGTGTTAAATTCCTCTCAGCATGTGTATGGCATGTTTAGTTCGGCTCACATTTTTAACTTGGTATTCCCAAAAAAAAAAAACAAACCCCTTCTTTCTCTCTTCTTTCAAAAGAAGCTACTTTGCAGAAAGTCTGCAAGAAAACATTAAATAAAACTGTTTGAGTTCAAAAGAGTTGCATTCTTATTACGGATGGAAGGTTTCATCGAGAGCTTTCTGCTGATTCACAGAGAGAACAAAAGCTGTACTCTGAGGAGCTGTAGGAGAAAGGTCTTTCTGCTGTCTCACTTGTAGCAAAGTTCATGGTAAATAGCCAGCAAAGGGAGGATGTGCTGGCCTTGGCTGCTGCCTTACCAAGAAAAGTGGCAAAGACCCACTTTGGAGAGCACCATCCGCTCGTTGAGTGCCACCTGTGCTGTTGTGGATGCCCTGAACTGGACCAGTACAGATCCCATAGACCAGCAACCACGGTGTCCTCGGTGCCACCACCAGTGCTCCCCTGAGCAGGACCAGGACACCACAGTGGACCAGCCTGCTAGAAACCTGTTTTGGACCAGTGGCTTTAATTTAATATTTCTGCCCCTGCATTCACTTTGACAGTAGAACTCTCTCATTTAGGTGTCTGATCAGTGCAAATGATATCCATGTAATAGATCCAGAGCTAGGAAGTGAATTGATGGTTTGTCTGTACCCAGTGAGCTTCTGCAGAGATTCCTGGCAGTGCCACAGCTCCACATGCTCCGCTCTGCTGCAGCCACTCCTCCTTTCCTTTCCCACGGGCTCTTATTCTGCTAACGGAGGCCATACCTTGTTTATACCAGTGAAGAGTTTTGTATTCCAATCCAGTTCCATTTTCTGTTTCTGGAGAACACAACTTTTACTGTACAGTTCGCAGGGGTCAGTGGAAAATGCCAAAAAGCACAACAGGTCTTTTTTTTGTGATGCTTCATTTCTACATTAAACAAGAGTACAACCAGAAACCGATTCCTTACGTTAATTTACGAAGCAGAGCTCAGCTGGACAGACCCTCTGAGAATGCCTCTCTCACTCTAGCTTGTCTTAATTCTTCTTCTCTTTGGGGGCTGCTTGGTTGTGTGGGTTTGGGTTCGGGTTGTTGTTTTGGGGTTTGTTTTATTTCCTGATGTTGGGTGATATTGAAAGTCTGTGTAACACAAACTGGAAGTACTCACTGCTGTTACCTCAGCTCTGCCAGGGCACCAGCAGTGCCCTGGATCTGGGATTCTGTGGGTTCTGTCAGTCTGGGGGGTCTCTCCCCCTCTTTTCAGGGGTTTGTACCTTGGCCAGTCACAGCTGGGGCTCGGCCGGCTCTTCCAGCAGGACTGGGGCTGGATGTTCTGTTCGGGGTCTGGTTTTTCAGTGGTTTATGGGGTTTGTGGCAGGGAAAGGTGCTGGATGATCTTCAGGGAAGAAATAGGGGTTTTGGACAGGAGCTTAATGGCTCTTATAAGAAGTGAAATTTTACAGGCTAATAGTTCATATTCTGGTGCCTTCAAGTGTTTTTTTTGGGGGGAAAGGCTGAGTAATATCAACTTTAAAATGCAATGACATAATTAGTGAATGCAGATTAATGATTGCATACTCAGAATATCTTCACTGAGGTGAAAAGAAGTTATTTGCATAAACCCCCCTGTGGTATTAGGACTTAACTGCAGTGTGTCTGCAACAGCTGCTCAGTGAAAATCCAACTTAGTTATGTGTGGATTTAAAATGGGATTTATTTATAGCAGTTTTTGTTTATGACTGTGTAGGAGCTACAGACAAATTCAGCTATAGGAGGCAAAACCTTCTCCCTGAATGCCCATGGCACTGCCAAGTTATAAAGTTCTTACAAGTTCTAAAGTCCTATTAAAAGTTATTTAAAGTTAAACAAACCACGTAACAGTGGTGTCAGAACTTGGGCAGGGACGTGGCTTAGAGCTGTCCTAAAGAACCTGAGTGATTCTGTACTGCAGAAGTGTTTAAAGCTCCCAGCTGGGTGCATGGATTTACACTGACATTGGCTGGAGATCATTTATCCCCTCTGTATTCCCAGTCTTGGGTCTCCAGCTTCTGACTGAGGAATCCCAAAGGTCTCGAGGTTGTGTCTGGGATGAGGAGCATTATTTGACTGACCCCAGGCAGTGGCCTGCCTGAAGCACTGCTCTTGTTCCAGCCCTGCTTCTGTCCCTGTCCATGGTTTGCCTTCAGGTCAGGGCAGCTGGGGGAGCTTCTGGTGTGGGCAGCCTGGGGAGGAGCTGTGCTTCCATAACCAAACACATCCCTTCAGTTTGTCTGTTGGTGGCTTCAGGCTCAGCTCTGGTGGCTGCTGCTCTTTGTCCTTTCCTAAAGCTGCTTCAGCGCGTTGCCTGCTCGGTGCATTGGCTTGGCTGGGAGGAAGGAAGGAAGGTCCTAAAGCTCCTTGGGAATTCCCTTTGGTACAGGACATTGGCCAAGGGCCGTTGTGGTGATCCTTGAGGGCTCTGGTGTGTTCCTCCTGTGCCTGCAGGGGATCCTGACTGGGGCTGAGCTGCTCCTGCAGCATCCCTGCAGCACCATCCTGCTGGGGCAGGTCCCTTCTGGATCGGGGTGGCTGTGGCTGATCGCTGACACTGCTGGAGCACGGGGGGTTGGCAGGATGATGCTGCTGCTGCAGGGGCAGCTCTGCTGCAGGGACAGCTCTGCTGCTGCTGCAGGGACAGCTCTGCTGCTGCTGCCTGGCACAGCTCTGCTGCTGCTGCAGGGACAGCTCTGCTGCTGCTGCCTGGCACAGCTCTGCTGCTGCTGCAGGGACAGCTCTGCTGCTGCTGCCTGGCACAGCTCTGCTGCTGCTGCAGGGACAGCTCTGCTGCTGCTGCCTGGCACAGCTCTGCTGCTGCTGCAGGGACAGCTCTGCTGCTGCTGCCTGGCACAGCTCTGCTGCCCCTGCTTGGGACCTGCACTCGCGGCTGGGACAGCACAGAACTGACCCCGTGGGGTTTGGTTCTCCCAAACGGAGCTGTTGGCAGGTTCTGTGTTGCCCCTGGAGCCTGTCTGGGATGCTGTGCTGCCGCTGTTTCTGTTGCTGTCTCTGCTGTTACAGTTTGTTTGACGCTTTTGAGGAGTGGGAGCCCGCTGGGATGGTGCCAGAGGCAGGTAAAGGACTCCTTGGGGTGGATCTTACAGCATAACTCCAGTCCTGCCTGGCTCTGTCCCGGGCAGAGCTGAAAGCAGGGGCTGCAGTCCCCTCTGTTCTCCTCCTGGGGGGTTTTCCCCTCCTGCCATAGCCCAGGGCAGGTTTCCCATGCCCAGCCTGGTCAGTGCTGGGGTGGGGGCCTAGCACAGGAGAACATGGATCCAGGAATGAGTGATTGGCATTTCTAGACGCACAACGCGCCCACGCGGGGGCTGTTTGGTGCTGGCAGTGGAAATCCTGTCAAATGCATCTTTTCCTTGAAGGTGAGTAAAGGAATCACCCCAGAGTCACTGGGTGCAATGGTGAGGACGGGTGTCACCTTAAGGTAAATGGTTTTCACTATTGATGAAGTTAAACCCTCAATGTTTTACTTTCAGCATGAGGTTGTTTGGATCAGTGAGGGGGGAGTTTGCTCAAGGTGCCATTGCTGCTTCTCATGGTACAAAATGCACGTTGGAGTCAATTCCCTTTTTCAGTCCTAAGCGTGGGAGAGCACAAAAAGGAAAACTCACCGTGCCTCTAACAGGGGGAAGGTGTTGGCAGAAGCTCCCTGGGGTGGTGTGGCTGGGCTGTGGCTCTGGCTGGCAGCAGGCAGTGCAGGGCAGGTGTTGCTGTTACCAACCCTCAGCAGATCCTTCCTCCTGCTGCCTGTGCAGAACCTGATTTTATCTAGAAGAACATTTACAAGAACATTCCTGGCCAGTGTCAGTTCAAAGCTGCCTCTGCACTGTGGGGTGTGTTGGACACTCCTGGTCTGGGGCCCTTGTGCTGCTGGGCCCCGGGAGGGCTCTGGGGAGAAGTGGGGAAAATTTCCTTTATCCAGAAATAAACTCAAATACCTACAAAGAATTGGCAGCATTGGGAATGCTTTGTCCCTAAATCTCAGGAACGTTTTGGGCAGTGACACAGGTGATGGGTGATGTAAAGTGTGTGCTCTAGGGTCTCGTATTCCACTACTCCTTGCAATCCTCGGTATCTATAGCATGAGTGGCCTTAGTGAGTTTGTTGAAGTGCACATTTTTTTTTTTCTTTTCAAAAGTAAATTTTAAGATGAAAAAGATATATACTATATAAATATATAGAGATATTTAGAAACTTGGTTTGTGGTGCACAAGTTCAGTGTTGGATCGCTAAATACTCGTCGCAGGTACCATATGTGTAACTTTTCTTTTCTGTATATTCCTTTCTGGGAAGCAATGTTGCCATGGTAACTACAACTTTACAATTTCTTTACTACTTAATGATGTGAATGAATTCTACATTTTCTTGAATATTACCAGGTTCAGTACTATTTTTATACTTTATTGAACTACAGGGGATTTTAATTTAATAGCATTAAAAACAAAACAAAAAAAAAAGATGTTGCTTGAACTGTATAACTGTATAAATGGAACTACTTACACAAACCCACCTCTGAACCACAATCTCCACCTGTAGTGCCACGTTCATTTATATAAAAGTATCTTGATCATTAGCAGACCTTGCAGCCCCCTCCCTGTCGTGTCAGGACGAAGGTTTCGTACCCCAACTCCTCCCCAGCTGCAGTGCCCCACATCCTCTGTACCCATGGAGCCATCCTCTGTTTGTAACCAGCATTGTGATATTCTGTAACTGTATTGCTAAAATGAAATATTGACCTAATAAATAGAGTGTTCCCTCAGCCTGGAGTATCTGCAGTGAATTGGTTACAAGTTCCCTTCCCACAGTGCCACAGGAGAAGGTGTTAATCCCTGCCTTTGGGGGCAAATCCTTAGGGATGGGGCTTGTGTTGGATACCTATGGAATGTGAACAGTGGGAGGGGGGAGCCCGTGGTACCTGCAAGATGTGGATCCTTCCTGAATCCTTCCCAGATCCTTCCCTGCTTCTTGGTCTTTCTTCCCCCTAAAGCAGCCTTTGGAACACAAAGTCTCTCCTGCAGGTGAACAGTGGCAGCACAAAAGCATCTCGTGTGGCTGCCTGAGCACAGAGTGGGTTAAAAATCAGCATTTCTGGGGGTTTATTTTTAAACCATCAGGTTTGTGTCATTTGAGTGACCTGCAGCCCCCCAGCTGTGCGTGGAGCTCAGGCAGAGGCCTCCCCTCCTCGCACAGGGCTGGGATGCCCATTTTCAAAGGCAAAATGCCCTCCAACACTCACCTGGCTCTGAGAGCCCAGGTCAGCCTCAGCCAGGCTCACCTCCTTGGCCCAGGGTGACCCCAGAGTCCCTGGGGCTGTGGCAGTGCCAGCTCTGGTCCTGTAGCCTGAAATCCATCAATGGAGGTGGATATCCCTGGGTGTCTGTGTGTGCTCCTGCAGCTTTCAGTTCTTGCCCTGTTCCTCAATGGAAATGCCAGCTCTGGGGAGTGCTGAAGCCGGATTGTCAAGAACAAGCCAACAACAGGAGACTCCGAAATGATTCTGTTTGCTGCTGTGAAGGAAGAATTAACAGCAGCAGCCCTGAAACTTCTGCCCAGGTGAAGGGAAAACTGAGATATGAATGAGGCTGTTCTGCTGATTTTTGAGGAGAGCAAGTCCAGCTGCCTCTGCCATCTTCCAAGATCCAGCAGCAGGATATCCACCTCCAATCCCTATAACATTGCAGACCGTAGTTTATTCCAAAGATTTTCTGATCCTGCTTGGAGCAGGAACCCTCAAAGGTGAAATCTTTCCTCTGCCCACGTCACCTGGTCAGGAAACTCAGGTTATTTATAGCAGAGCTCAGTTTTCCTTGAGAGCTTTCCTGTCACTTCTAAGTCACCTCAAGTCCTACTGGGAAAATTGTGGGATAATCCAAGTCCTGAGCAGCCTTTAATCTTGCTCAGTTCCCTCTTAAACAAGTGTGACACTTTGAGGGCAGACAGCGTTTTCCTGCTGCAGCCACAGGCACTCCTACATTGGGTTTTTACCTTTAGCTGGAGGGATTATTCTGTTATCCAGAGAAAATTCCCCATGACCCAGGTCTGCACCACACAAGTGTCTGCTCTGCTGCCCTGGGAGGGTGAGACACAACATCCTCTCACAGCCTCCCAAGGACAGGGCCAACCCCAAAGCCCAGCCTGAGTCATTCAGAATCCCAGAACCATTCAGGTTGGAAAAGACCTTTGGGATCACCAAGCCCAATGGTGACCCAGCCCTGCCAGCTCCCTGGAACAGGAGTTTCTGCCCCAGCAAGGACAGGAGCAGCTGCTGCTGCCCCCAAACGCTGCTTTTCCATGATTGGGTTTTATGCAAGAGGAATGATGTACTGAAGGTCGGTCTGGTACTTCCAGAGCCTTAATCCAGTCTTGGTGTTGATGCACAACTCTTAGGGATCTCCAGGATCACCATAAATGAGAACCCATGGTTTAAAATAACAGAAATTTGATTTAGCTGGGCTGGAGCTTGTTGCTATGACACTGCAAGTATTGCAGGGGTTTGTGGTTTTGGGAAACCATGGAGACAGTCCGGATTCCCTGCTGTTTGTTCAGGTGAGGATCCTGCACTCATCCACTTCTATTGACCTCTGATGGTGTCTGGGAACCTTGAAAACCCTAAAGTAACTGGAAGGCAGAATGATCCTGGTGAGCCCAGTCTGTCCTCTGGGGGTTTGACTGGGTGGCTTCTGCATGTGGCTCCATCCCACAGATCCCTTGTCACCAGGAATCCACGGGAAGAGCAGGAACTGCGGGCTGCTCTGCTGGTCCATCCCCAGGCTCTGGGCAGTGAGCAGTCCCAACTCCTTGTGATGTTCCTTGCCTTTCAATCGCACTGATTCTGGGCGTTTCACACGTTCTGTGTCTCCGGTGCCTTTATCTCCGGAGGAATTGGCTGGCTGGTGTTTTCCCCGTCCCTGCGGGAAGCAGCCAGGCGGGGGAGGATCGCCTGGAGCCGCGCAGCCGGCAGGGCACTGTGGGACTCCTACTCAGCCTCCCGGATCACGTTGTCTGGCAGCTCAAAAGGGTTTTGACTTTTAGCTCACCAATTTAGATTTGAAGCGCTCCCTCCGAGCTGTTACAGAGCAGATTGGACATTTCAGAGGGAAAGAGAGAGGCTGGGGAGAAAAGAGATGGGAAGCGAGCTGGTTCTGAGTGCATGAGAACTCCCACAGGACACGTGGCCGTGTTTTAGCAGCTTGAAAATAGGCTTACGTGGGACAAATCCTCCTTCCCCGGCCGCCTGTGGCACCTGTTTGTGGCAGGGCCGATGCTGTCAGCAGCTGCCTCTCCCGTCCCTGTCTCATTCCACCTTTGGGGTGTGCTGGAGTAACCAGTGCAGGGACTGGGAGGCACAAACACCCCTGCTACAGGTCGGGCTGCATTTTTGCTCGGGAAGACAAACGTGTGGCTGGGCTGGGGTGGGCCCAGAGCAAACCACAACTATGTTGGAGCATCCAGATTGCAAGGTGGGGACACCCTAATTACCAGCAGCTAACAAAGGGGTGGCTCATTCCTCACTCCCTCCTGGGCCGTAGGAGCTTCTCCAGCTGCTGTTTTCCCTGCTCCCATGTCTGGGACAGCAGCTCAGCCTGCCCAGCTCCTCCAGCACTGATCACATCTTCACCTGCTCATCCTTCTGCAAAAATTCCAGGTGTAAAGGCTCTGTGTGAGCAGAAAAAAGCTTGTCCTGCTCGGTGACAGTGTGACAGTGGCTGTGAGTGCCTCACCTGTCCCTGAGAAAGGAAATGTTCCCCCTGCTCAGTGACAGTGTGACAGTGTGACAGTGTGAGAGTGTGACAGTGGCTGTGTGAGTGCCTCACCTGTCACTGAGCAGGAAGATGTTCACCCTGCTCGGTGACAGTGTGACAGTGTGACAGTGTGAGAGTGTGACAGTGTGACAGTGGCTGTGTGAGTGCCTCACCTCTCACTGCTGGGCTGTGACCTTGCTGGAGGTGATGCTCTCTTTGACCCGGCTGTTCCTGAAGGTACAACTGATTTAAAGCTGCTTCAGAGTCTTTCTTGTGAGCTCTGGAACCGACTCGAGGTTTTCTGAAGGACAGCAGAATTCCTTAAATGAAAAAAAAAGAACATAAAAGCACTTTTAGAGGTGTTTACGTGAGTGAGCACCACAGGTTGACTCACGCTTGGGCAATAACTCTTGCTTAACCTCGGCGCTGTGGGGTGGCAGCAGCAATGAGCTGAGGGGTGACTGATCCCGTCCTCACTCGTGCTGTTTGTCCCTGCAGAGGGGACCCGGGGCTCCATCCCGTGCCGGCAGTGCCGCTGCCTGTGCCAGCCGTGTGTCCCTGCTGTCCCTCTGTCCCTGCCACCCAGCCAGCTCTGCCCAAGCACCTCCTCCCGTGGTTTCAATCCAGCCCTTTCCCGGCACAGGGAATTGGCATTTTCGGGGCTCTGCGGGAGCTGACCGGTGGCTGCGCTTGAAGGGAGGCTCAGGCGCGGGGAAGTGGATGGGTGTGCGCTGCCACTGGATGTCACTGTCGCCGTGTGGCGCTGGGAGCACTGGAAAGACGAGGGGGTGGCGATGGGTCCCTGCGCTGCGCATCCCTCGGGCAATCCCTATGGAAAAAGAACCTTCGTGTCGCCAGAGGTCAGGCTGCTTGGATTTTTCATTTTTAAACCGAACACTTTCAGAGTCTCAGCCCAGGAGCTTCATTTCTTTCTCAGCGAAAGACGCGAGGCTGATTTCTGCAGCTTTCAGCCACGTACAGGAGCCAGGAGAGGGCAGAGGATTCTCTGTTCTTGCTCGAAGCTGAGAATTGGATCTGGGATTTTCACCGAGTCTAAAACCAGCGTTGGGACCAGTGCTTAAATTCAGATGTGTGTGCCTTTCTGGTTTATTAGTTTTATTATTAAATTATATTAATACTAACTTAAATTTTTAGTCAAAAAAATCCTAGCACCCCAAATGCTGAGCAAAGGGGATGGAGATCCCTCATTCTAGATGACTGATGAGCAAGGCTGGTGGATGGCTGCCCACTGGCCTCTCTCCTTAACAAAACCCCCAAAATTATTAAATTACCGTGCTGACAACCTCAATCCCTTAAAATTAAATATTGATTCTGTGTTTTTCTGTTGACTCATCCAAATCAGGAGGCGTTTCCAAGGAATCTATTTCTGCCGCTCGGAGCGTGCCGCTGCCCCCCCGGAGCCGAAGCCTGTTGTTTGTGCTCGAGCAGGGAGTTGCAAAGATGCTGATTTTTCTCCCACTTGTCTTGCATAACAAAAGGCATTTGTCACCCGTTACATAACGGCGGGATTTGTCACTTCTCCCGGCCTTTCCCATCCCCAGCACAGCCTCCCTGGTCCCAGCATCCCAGGGCATCCCACAGCACACCGTGACCGATGCCTGCACCCAGCACCTGGGCACAGCCTTTTAAACCTTCCTGTACAGGAAGATGTGGAGTTGTGTGGTTTGATGGTGGTTTTTTAGGGGATCAAAAGGATGGGAGGGTGTTTGAGGGGTTATTTGCTTTTTAATACTTGTTTGAGGGGCTGTGGGGAGCTGCCTTTGGCCTGTGGGAGCGGTGGGGTTTGTCCTTAGCTGAGGTCGTGTCCCAGGCCTCCGGGAAGGGCCGTGCTGGGAATGGAGCTGAATTCCCTCTGTGCAGCCCTCAGGAGTTTCAGGGAGCAGGATCACCTGTCACCACCTGCCTCCCTGGGCTGCCAGCTGCTCTTTTAATGCCTCTCCGTTAATCTCGGGTGTCTCGTGCTGCCAGCAGGAATTTGTTTGGGGTTTTCCTTACAGTAGGTTTGATTCCCTCCTCGCTGGAATATCTTTTTGGAGCCTTAAAAAGAAATAAATGGTTTTGTTTCCCCATCAAAAGCTGTCTGGCTTCCCCTTTCTCTCTGTCTGGAGGAGAGAGCTGTTTACCTGTGGCCTCACACTTATTTGTGGCCTTATCACTGCCAGCTATCAAATGACCACAGGTCCCTTCTTAACACGAGGCAGGCAAATGTCCCAGTAACCCAACAAGGTTGTCCCTATTTTCTAATTTCCTCAAAACAATTTCTTAGTTCACACTTTTTTTTTTTTTTTGGTGGATCTGATTCTAATTATTTTTTAATAAACTCCCTAAAGTACATTTTTCTTGTGGACCTTTGAACTTCCTGGTGCACCCAGCCTTTGCTCAGGAGATATGTTTATGGCTGGCTCTGAGTGTTAACCCTTTGGAGTTTGTGTTCTCAGGGAACCTGATGCAGTTTCCTTCCCTTGTAGAGATGCTGCTCAGGCACAGAGATCACTGCTGGCAAACCCAGGCCATACCTGGACTCGTGGCCTGTTTCAAAGTTTAATTCCTCTAGAATCAGATAAAGCTATGGATCAGATTGGATCTGTAAAGCATGACTGGAAGCATGGGATGAGCAAACAGCTCCAAAGATTGTAAACAGCACTCAGCCACCCTGAGCACCAGGGAAAGTACTTGTGATAAGCAGATTTCTCAGTAACAGGCTTCTCCTTCCACATGGATCGAGCCACGGATGCTGCAGGGTGTGGTCATCCCCTTACAGTCAGTACAGCAGGAACACCTTTTGGGGATTAACTTGCCCATTTTCTCACCAGGCAGTTACCCATTTGCTTGTTCTCGATGTGCTTACACAGATTGTGCAGTTGCTTTGTGTCCATCCTGAGAAGAGGGAGACAAACTCCCCTCAAAGAGCAGAAGGGAAGATGGGGACTGTGCATTTGAGTACCAGCTTCATCCTCCTCCTCCTCATTCTGCTCCCCAGGTCTGGCTTGGGGGTGTAACCACTGACAGGCCCTTTACACAGCTTTTTTTCTTCTCCCCTCCACCCAGATTCCGGGGGTTTATTTTCTCAGCCCCTCTCAATTTTTCTGCTGCTAAATTCTGCTCAGTACCTCACAATTTTAAGGTGTCCTGACTGAGGGTGTCTGTGCAGACGATCAGGGTCCTGCAGTGGAGCTCTCACTGCCCCATACAAGTGCTGCCCAGATCCCTCAAATTGCCAAAGCCATGGCTTATTCTTCCAGTTCATGCAAATCTTTCATCCTCTCTTTAAAAAACTGCCAAGCAGAAACCTTTTCCTAAGGCTTAGAAACATTTCTGCCCCTGCCAAGTCACCTCAGATTGGGTTTTCAGAGCTGTTTAATGAAGTAGGCATTCAATTATCATTAAAAGTCCATAAGAATTAGGTGCCTACTTTAGTTCTCTTTTGGAAGCACTGCCTCTAATAAATTACAAGGTGAACAATGGCCACCAGTTCCTAATGGCATCAATCACACACGGGCTGGCAGCCACTTGGGAAGTGGAAATGTGTGGTTAGGATGGGCTCATTGTAGCACCACGCTGCTCTGTCCACAGCTTTTATTGAGGGCAAAGGGACTGTGGCTGACCTGCTGCAAAGCCAAAACAACCCCAAATGATCAGCCACTGGGCCTGCAACTCCCTGGGCTGAGGAGGGGGGTGTTTTCTCTTGTAAAGTGCAAGGGCTGTTTTCCTTGTGTCAAGGTTTGTGTAGGTAACTCCTCCACTCAGAGTTTGGAAAGCAACACTTACATAACTGACTTCAACTCGAGCTTGTGTTGCCTCTTAAAACATGCACAAGTGTGTAGGAAGAGAAGTCCTTCTCTCTGACTTGCTTTGCTCCCTTGGACAATTGTTTCCCTGCAAATTTGATGTAAAGCATATTTCAGAGATGAAATTGTAGCTGGACTCTGCTTTGCTCTCACTTGTCCCAGTCTCCCTGCCTGGCTGTGCCATCCCCACTGCTGTCCCTCGTCCTGGCTCGGTCCACTTCATCCCGTTTCCTCCATGGGACACACAACCCCTCTTCCATTCCAGGGGGTCTCACTTGCACCAGGTAGTAAGGGACAACTGCCTTAGGACCCTGTTTGGACCAAAATGTTCTGGTGTCACCACAGGAACTGGCGTGTCTGGACACCAGCTCCACATTCTGTGGACAGTGAGAGCAGCTGGGGCTCTCCTGCCCCACAGCACTGTGGCCCTCTGGGGCAGAGTTACCTCTCTCCATCAGTTTTGCCACTGATTTGTTGTCCTAAACAATAGGCAGAAACCCCTGGATTTTCCCTTTGCTGGGAGTGGTCAGTGGTTCCTGTAGGCAGTGGAAGTGTCCCTTACTTTGCTTTGTTTATACCCGTGGGAGCTTGGGGGGAGCTCTGGGGCTCTTGGCTGGGGCTGGTTTCGCACTTGCAGCGAGTCCAGCACTGGAACTGTGCATCAGTCAGGGTTATTTTGGCCTCTGAAGGTGCAAAGGGCAGCTCTGGGTCCTGCCCATGGCTGTGCCCTGCTGGCTATCGGTGAATGTGGGTGCAGCTCCTGGTGTGGGCAACCACAGCTCCCTCTAAGGACTGGCACCAGCAAGCCCAAGGTGGGCCTTTCTCCAGCTGTGCTGTGGGCAAGCACTGGCCCTGAGCTGGGGGTGATCTCCACAACAGAGACAGTCCCATTTGGGACAGTGCTTGCCCTGTGGGGAACAGGGACCTTGGGATGCACCCCGGGTGTTCTTCAGGAGCTGGCTGGAGTTGAGACCTCAATTCCCATCCCAGTGTAGTGGGAATTCAGGGTTACCTCCTTCACAGGTGATGGTGAAAGCCAACAGCAGCGAGGTCTCTGTCTCCTGCACGACATCTCTCAATAAACTGCCCTTGCCAGGGAGAAGTCTGGAAAGGCTTGGAGTCAAAGGGATTTTGTTTTGGAAATTTACTTCCAGGCAAAATGCTTTCCCAAAGAGAACTGCGCTGTGCTGCCGTCATGGCCTGACCAGTCAGACAAGTGCAATTGTTGTGTCCCTTGGACAATTGGTGCAATTGCTGCAGCTGTGACTCAGCTGTGCTCCTGTGCCAGGTCGCTTCTGGCACTCACAGTCATCCCCAGGGCTGCACAAAGGCCCCTCTCTCTGAGGTCTCTCCGGGCCCGGCTGTGCCGAGGGCCCAGCGCTGCTCTTGGCAGAAGTTCGGATGATTTGGTCAGGAATTCCTCATGCTGAGCTCCCACCGAGCCAAATGCCCAGTGAAGGTATCACCTTGGGAAGGCACCAAAGGATGGGTGTTGAAACAGAGACAGGTCCTTGTTTTCAGGCTGTCTTAGGGAAGTTTGGCTTCTACCCATGGCTGAATTCAATAATGACAAAAATCCATTAAGACAAGCCCTTCCCTTAAGATTCCCTGTGGCATTTTCCCTCCTGTGTCTGCTTTCTTCCTCCCCCACGTCTGAATTTTGCTGTCAGCTCTGGATGCAGGAGCCTTTCACAGGCAGGTGCTGAGCAGATGCAAAGGTAATTACTTGCTAACTTTGCAGTTAGGTTTGCTTGGGCCATCTGAGGTACATTACAATTGTTTAACTCACACTAGGATTTTACAGTGCTAGGTGTTACTTTACACAAGATAAGCTCTGCAGAGGGAAGCAGAGGTGATAGCTGTGAGTGTAGCTGTGCTGCCTCAGCCTGGTTGTTGTGAGGACTCTGTTAGAAGTGCTTTGGTTGAAGGGGATGTTGAGAATGCAGCTGGTTTCTCAATGCCTGTTCCCAACTGCCCTCTCGCTGTGCCTGCTGCCTGCAGTTGTGACACCTGTCCCCACTGTGGCAGGCAGCTCCTCTCCTCCTCACCTGCAAAGATTTAAACCAAGGAGTTGCCAGTTTATGTCCTCACCTCTCAAGTCAAGGTGCCAAAGGGTACCATGTTCCTGGCTGATCAGAGCCAGGAGAAAGGAACCTTCCCCAGCACAAGCTTTCACGTGCATTAGCAGCCAGATTAAAGCCATTTAGGAGTTCCAGGAACACAAACTGGCTGTTAGCATAGGCATAACCCATATTTGCATGGCCATATCTGTGTCCTTGTGAGATTACAGCTTCCACATCCATGTGACTGCAGCACGGAATGGCTCTCCTGGCTTATCACACGTACACTTTGCTTTGCAGAGGATTGAGAGGGCCTTGAGTTCCCCCTGCAAATCCAAGTCTTTGTTCTCCCTTTCAGTGCTCGCTGCACTCGGAGCTCAGCCAAAGCCAGGGATATGCAAGTGGGAGGCACAGATGGACTTCTCTGGCCAGCCTTCATCTGAGGATCTCGCTGTATTTAGAAGTTGTCCATCAACCTGGTTCATTCCTGCGAGATCAGGCACGAGAGAAGCCTGTGGCTGTGTCCTTCCCCCTCCTCTGGAAGACAACACTGCTTTCTCCTTGGAAGCCTCTCCTGCTGGAATGTGGCATAAGGCAGACCACATCTCTGGAAATCTATGGGATTATCTCGCCTACCTACAACAGGAATCCTTTGAAAGGATGTTCTAATTGGATGGGGAAAAACCAGAGCACAAACAGATTATGCCTCTCCTATTTCTGCCTGTGAAGGAAAGGAGCCCAAGTGCCAGTCAAACACACTGTACTGAAACAGTGCACCTTGGGGAAAACTCTTCCTTTTCCCCTGACAGCTCTCCTGTGAATATTAATTTCTTTATTTGAGTGCCTTCATCTTCCAGGAGCTGTGCAAGTGCAAACATTAACCAACTCCTCTGGTGCAGCAGCTCTTGCAGTGCAGAGTAGGCATGGAGCCAAAAAGGAAGCAGTTGTGGAGATGTTCTGTGTCTGCTGCTGGCTTTTACTTGCTGCTTTGGGCAGATTTAATGCGATTACCAGGTGTGATGTGATGAGTCTGGTTGCATATAATATATGCAGGCATCTGATATGGTATTTATGTACTGATAGGTCACAGGAAGGAGAGCTGATAAACACAGATAAATGTACAGGTATTCTGCATTGTCCTTAAACCAACTGCCTGTACAAGTAGTTTAGTTAAACATAAACCCCAAACACTGTTGCCAGATGTATTGCAGTGTAATGCCAAATAGGAATTGTAATAGGAATGTTTTCCAGCAACCTGTCCTTACCAGGAGGGTGGTGAATGCTCCATTTGATGGCGTGATTAATGACACTCAGCAACTGCTCGGACTGTAGGGGTGGAGGCTTTGCTAATTCCATCTGGAAATTCCTTTCCTGGTGCTTAAGGGTGATGAAAATGATCTTCTCCCTGCAGCTGGGTGCCTATTGGCTCCAGTTAACAAATCTTGTATGAGGGGAAAGAGAATTTGGGCCAGTTACTGATTCTGTGTGGCATCATTAGAGGCATCTGAACTGCCACAGGAGTTCCTTTCTGGTACCTCTTGGGAGCTGCTCATTTAACCACTTGTTTGCAATGAATGTGGTATAAACACGAGTGTGATTGGTGACCAGTGGTGTGGGGAAATCATAAACACATCTGCATCTCTTTTATCCACCTCTGGCAAAATCCAGTCAGGTGTGTTCCAAGTGTTCCCAGACTGGCAGACACAGGCAGCCAAACCTTCCAGAGTGCCCAAAGGTACCAGTGACTCACCTCTGGTGCTGTCACCTCACCTATCTTCTCAATAGATGTATCTTCAGGGGTTCCTGCACTATTTTATGCTTCAACAGTTCTGTAGATGTTTGTCTTGAGCTTCTCAGCCAGCTGTTTGTGTGCTGATTGTTGGTGTTTGCTAATGTCCTATAACTTTTATAGCTGCTCGAAGTCCTCAGGAACTGAAAGAGCATTATCAGCTTCCTCCACATTTCTTCAACTTGCAGCCTGTGAGAAACAGGATAGTTAAAGGCTTTTCTTTTTATTGTGCTTCATAATTTTTTAGGGATTTATGCAAATTAAAATAACCATTATTAATGAGATGTTAATGAGCCCATCCCTTAGGTGCTGCTTATAAAATCAAATCTATAGTGAGTTAGGTATCTCTTTGTATTGAAAATAAATTTGACTTCCTTTGTTAATCTTTTGGATGATGAAATATGAACTGTCTGGGTGATACCAGCCTTGGTCACTTCCTCTCCCCAATGAATCAGAGAAGTCTGGAAAATGATGAGGCTGATACACATTTCCCAGTTGGTGCTGCCTGGGGAATGGGGCAGGGGATGGCATCTCCCCTCTCTGAGCCATGGCACCCCCAATTTCACAGCCTCCCTTGGTGGCAGAGGCTCTCAGTTCTGTATCTCCTTTCCCTGCTCCTTTAGAAGATTTTGGTGTCTCCCTCAGTGATGTTTTTTGCACAGGAGTGTCTGACTGGCTGCAGTTCCCAGGGAGCACATGGTGGGATGAGGCTTTGGTGATGTGTCCTGAGGTTCCATGGGGTAATGAAGTTCAGACTCGTGGCAGCATTCAGATCTCATCCCTGTGCTGTCACTGCTGCCCTTTGCGTGCACATCCTGCCTGTACCTGTGCCTCCCACCACACTGCCCTGTGCCTGACCCTGCATGCACAAAGGCTGCCTGCTGCTTGGGCTGCTTCTGAATTCCCACTTAACACTGACTTCAGTTCGTGGGTTTTCTAGAGGAAGTCAAGTTTTGGTTTTCGTTTTCTTTCTACTTTGGTTTTATTAAAAGGAGAAAGCAAGGAAATTCCCGTCCAGCCTGCAGAATGTAGCTGTCAAGAGAAGCGGCTTTTAGCCACTTCTTAAAGCCTTGAGTAGCCTGTTATACTTAAAATAAGACAAATAAAGGGCAGCCTTCTTTATGTGATGCTTTGGGTCTCTTGTACGGTGGTGCAGGGGAGTAGCTGGAGTGAAACGTAGGCTCTGCTGAGATTGGCAGGAGGAGAAAGAAGCAGAGCATGCCATTTCATTTGTGTGATGTTCTTATTCCCTCCCACCAGCCTGGAAATGCTGAACGTGAGCCTTTGTCTGGCATATGGGGATTTGGAGAACTGTTGCTAATTACAGCAGTTGTGCTATCTTGCTTAAATGGCTTAAATAATATATTAAGTGCCTTTATGATCTCCCACAACATGCTGGAATGCAAAGAAGTGCATTTTCTGCTGTTTCGAGTTTATGGCAGGAGTAACTTAGAGAACATTAATCTGCACAAAAAATGGGGTTTGATGTTTTATTGCTTGTGTAACTCCCACTGGGGTCTCTGGACGCTCAGACCCCGTTGTGCAGGGTGTTCTCCAGAGGCAGGGTGTGAATTTCCATCTTAGAAGATGAAGTTTAATCAAAGGGAAAGACGCTGTGGGTGGCTGCAGGGATGACAGGGAAGGGTCGTGGGACACTGCTGGTCAAGCACTTTGGAGTTAAAGTAAGTCTCATGGCAAAGGTAAAAAGTGTGGGACCTGGAGGAGGACCACAGGAAGTCACATTCTAACTCATTTAAGGAGTATTCCCACTGTTTTAGTTAAAATTTAATTTGAAATTAGAAACAGGTTACTAAGCATCATATCTAGAAGTGGGAATTTCCTAGGGTCCAGATTAGTGCTTATCCAGAAAAAGAAAGGTATTATGTCTGCTCAGGAATCTCTTTTTTTACCACTTCTCATGTTTTTATTTAGCAAAAATTCTGTTAGTCATCTGTTTCCACCCAGACTCCCATGTCTCTTGCTTCTAAATCTCCAATTTCTATTTCTGCTATTGTACCTAATGTTTAGAGAAAATGTGAGAAGAGCGTGCCGTGAATGTCTTGTTGCTGGATGTGGTGTGAGGAATAACTGTGCAGCAGCTGAGCAGTGCTAGCCAAAGGCTCCAAGAGCCTGGGAAGGCACATGTTGAGGGGGGACATAAACCACAAAGTGACAATGATGAAAAGATTGGCACACTCTGGCCCTTAAATTGGTTTAGTTTGACATAGCTCTCTGTAAAATCACAAGTTCTGTTAGAATATGCTAGTAATTAGCAATATTTCACCTATTTGAAATTAACAGGCTCTACAGAGTAGAAAAAAAGAAGTCTTTTTGTCTGGTTTTGCTTGCTAGTAGCTTGAAAACAGGGAGGTGAGAAACTTGTGTCAAATCTTGAAGTATAATTTTGCAATTAAAAGACTGAGGAGAAAGTGTGATCTGAAGACCTTCAGTTTCCTCGCCTTGACATAAAATTAACAGCTCTCTTCATTCTCATTCTGGTTTAATATTCCTGCAGAGAAGGAAGCACAAAGAACTCCCTAGGCTGGCTTCAGTGGAATGGAGGAGCTGTTACTTAGGCAATAACAGGGTACAGGCTGGGAGGGGTTTGGGTTGGCATTAGCTGGCTAATGTCTGCACAATGCTCTGGATGTTAGAATGTGATATATATCTAAAGCTAAAAACAGAGAGGTGCTCTCTGGGCGATAGGAAACTGTTTAAAAGCATCTCCTGACTGGCCTCCCAGAAAATTTCAAGGTCGTACATGCAGCAGCTTGCAGGGATGCACAGCTGGCACCTCATCACTAAAGCCAGCAGAATCTCAACTCGAAGGCTGTTAGTGAACTGTGTGGGTAAAAATAGAAGGATAAATTGAAACTACCTGAAAGTGGAAGAAACAGCTGGGAAATTATAAGAGAAAGTAAAATGAGTGAAGAAACTCTTGCCCATCATTGTGGTGTCCAAGTGCTTTATAAGAACTTCAAATTGCTCCTTCCTTGAATGTACCAATTTTCTTTTTCAAACTGTGACAATTTGGCAACCTCCATCCACCCTGAACTTGTCTTCTATTGCTAAGAATCTGCTCAAGAGTCTACTCCATACTCCAGGCCTAAATTTTATTACAATGGCTGGGTCAAAAGCTTTTCTAGGAGTAGCTGGACTTTTACCCAGAGGCTGAGTGAGTGCCAAAGGCTTTTATGGATCAATTAAACGTATGTTTTATAAAATAAATATGCGTGCAAATACTTAATAAATTATGCAAAATTCTGATTAACCCTTAATGCTTTACCTTGCTGCACAGGCACAATCAATCCACAGAAGTGGCAAGGCAAAATGTTGTCAGACCTCTGTGTCCAGCAGCAATCTGTCGTGTTTGGGTTTGGGAGTCCTCTGGAACACATCGACAGGCACTGAGTGTTCAGCTGAAATGACAGCAAAACAACCTGGTTATCGGTGTCCTGCAGTGGCTCACTGCTGTATTCAGGGGGTGAGGTGGCTTGAGCAGATGGCAACCCATCAGACTCTTTTAGTTGCCTTCTTGGCTTGATGAAGCAGTTTTTCATTGACTCTGATTACAGGCATGATGCCATCTTAGATAATGCCTCTTGATAAAAGACTTTAAGATCCTTAATTACTATTATTAGCCATTTGACACTATAAAATGGAGGTCTGCTGTTTTAATGCCTGTTTCACCCCTGTCTGTCGGGTGTCTGGGGAGAGTCCTTAACAAAAACAGGGAGGTGGAACTTTTGGAACCTGATCAGAGGTAATGTGTGTGTGCCAGCATAAAAATGTGTGTGTGTGCACACATTTGGTATGCCATTGTCCAGAGCTCTTTTACTCTGTGTTGGGAGAGCACTGAACTGAGACATCAGCCGGTTGGCAGGGCCATGAAGGCTGGCAGGTTTCTCTGTTTGGGGATGTCCTTTGTTCAATGTTTGAATCGGGTGAAACCTTAATTAGCAAATAAGAAGCTTTGGCCTCCCCTTCCGAGTTCTGAAGCAGAATTAAGGGAAGTGCCAGGATGTGCCAAATGACACAACAGCCCTGGCTCCGTGGCTTTTGTTTTACTCTGCTGCCCTGCTGTTCTGAGATGCGCTTCCCACTGTATCAGCTGCTGGCAAAATGTTCCCCAAGTTGGTCTGTGTTTGAGGCTTTGGTGTTGCTTTCTCTGTACACAACAATCAAACTGCTGTGGTGCTGGGGACCCTGTGAGCAGCAGCCTTTGAGCTGAGAATAAAGCAGCCCTTTCTTTGCAGGAGAGAGGTGCCCTGTGGTGCCACTGTGGCGGGTCCCTGCCCGCTGTGCGCCGTGCTCTGGGGGCTGTGCAAGCTCCTCTTTCCACAACACAATCTGGACCTTCCTGGAGCAGAGTCAACATTAGTCACTTCTTGCAAAGCCACTCCTTTCATTTGATCTTCTGGTATTAATTATTTGCACTTCCTCTTGTCACACCACTTTTTTTTTTTTAACTGCCCTGGATGGAACTGCAGAGAAATCCTTTACCTCCGTTCCAATGCTGCAGTGGTTTCTGTCTACAAGAGAGCACGGAATTGCTTTTATCAAACATATTTCTTTTCCCATTGTTTCCTGATGACAGATACTACTCTTAATCTACACAGAGACAACACTTTGAAATGGGAGATCTCTGTTCCCATCAATTGTTGGTACGCTGATAAATCATAGCATGTCTCACTTTCTGAATGACACGTGTCTGGATTGCAGTCTGCCTCTTTTTTGTCACAGTTTTTCAGTGCTAACAACAGCC
This sequence comes from Aleadryas rufinucha, assembly GCA_013397815.1. NCBI lineage: Eukaryota > Metazoa > Chordata > Aves > Passeriformes > Aleadryas > Aleadryas rufinucha. Next base: position 109,424 of record VZTH01003638.1, read on the forward strand.
TTGCCAAAGCTCATCTGTTCCCTTAGTGTGCACTCCAGCAGGCTGATTAATTCTGTCACACTTTCCCTTTATAAGGCATAATCAAACAGGTTGATAGAAAAACGTGAAGGACGTGATATTTTTATAAATATCCAATGCATTACACTTACCTCGTGACTGCCATTAGCTGTGGCACCTTGTTACTCCGGGGTTGGAGCAGCATCAGCAAAGTCTGCCAGGAAAAAAGAGTTTGTGGGCCTCAAGTGTGATCGTGCCACCCTTCCACACACAGGGAAGCCTTACTTAGGAGAATATCAAGAGTGGAGGGTGCCTTATGGTGTTTTCTTCTCTGTCTTTCAAAGGCAACTGCAGGAAAAGTGGGGGATCACTTACCCACAAACCTTAAAATAGCTGTGAACGTGTGTGACGTGCCTCACTTTCCTGGGCTGTGTAGATCCCACTATTAATAACAGGAGCTGGAATTACGGATTGAGCAGTAATGTGAGCAGCACTTCTGAGAGCTTTAAACCTGTCACGGGCTCCCTGAACAAAAACATCCGGGGTAAGTGGCTCAGCAGAAACATTCATTAATTCCCTCATAAAGGGGTAGCAGAATCAAACAGAGGTAGCCCACAGCTCAAATGAGGTCTGAGGGATGCTCTCACTTCCCTTGCTGCCTTTTCCAGAGCCTGGGCAGCGCTGCCCAAACCCCGTTGCCGTATCTGCCACAACCTGATATACAGGTCTGGCGTTCGGCACGCGTGGGTGTGCGGAGCAGGGCTGTCACTCGTGCCTGCGCAGCCGTGGCTGTCACCCCCACGCTGTACTGTCACCAGAGCTCAGCCCTCTGGGACAGGGACGCGCTGTTCTCTCCCGTGTCCCCGCCCCGCTTGGAACTCAGCAGGAAAAAGGAGGGGATGAGGTGTCCGCTGCTGCCGGGAAGCAGCAGGGGATGATGCCAGGGCAAGGGCCTGGCTCTTGGGGCAGGGGCAGCTGCTCCAACAAGCCATGAGAGGGCTGGGAAGAGGAGATCTCTAGGACAGGTGTGAAAAGAGAAGTGCCCTCAAACTGGAAATGAGGGAAAACGTTCCAATCACCTCACTCAGAGTCCCCTGGCCACACCACACTGCAGCCCTGGTGAGCACTGCTGTCATTAGCATGTCCCTTCAACAAGGGGGATGATTTTAATTTCATTTTGAAGTTGTTTTTTTTTAAATTAAACTTTTCATTTTCCCCTGCAGTATTCCACTACAAAGTTCATGCTGGCTATAGTGTGGGAGTACAGCTTACATGACAACAATAGGAGGGACCTGGTAAGAATCTGTTCCTTTTATGTCCCCCCTAGTTCATATAAATCTGTAGCAAATGTCACCCTCTGCTACCACTCTAAACCACTTGTTTCCTAGAAAATGTGGGATGTGATAGAAGTTTCAATTTGCATATGTAGTTCTGTTGTTCTTCGAGGAAGCCTTTTGAATTTCCTCTCTCCCTCTGAAACCATCAGAATCAGACTGGCAGATAATGATTCGGGGTATTTTTCTCATTCACCAGTTCACTGTAATTCGATATGAAACCATTTAGCTCTGACCACGGCAGAACTGCAGTGACTGAATACATTTATTGCACCTTGATCTCTCTCCCACTTTCTGCTCTTCTCAGAGTGTGCTCTGCTGCACTCCTGTCAGGGCTGGCTGAAGCAGGAAGGGGTAAAAATTGTCCTGTGTTTGTCCAGTGCCAAGAGCAGTCCTTAAAAAGTTAACAATATCCCAAGGTGGGGAGACAGGTACTGGGGAAAGAGGCACAGATTTGGAGGCCAACAACAGAGCAGGGCTTCAAAGTTGCATTTTTGGCTTCTGTTTTAGTGAATCAGGAAATCCTAAGGCCTTACACTGCTCTTCTCAGAACTGTTTTTGAGTCGCTGCAGCAGTTCCACTGTTGTTTGGCTCATCTTTTTTGAGTTCAGGCCTTTCCACTGTGACTCCAAACACCTTCTCCTTGCAGATGCCCGCTGCAGGCTGAGCTGGAGCTGGAGTGTGTGGATTTTTCCCTGTCCCTCCAGCCTTGGACTGCAGCAGCCCTCCCGGAGCCCGACAGCTGCTGTGCTGCGAGGCTCCCGCAGCTCCTGTGCAGCAGTAAATACCTGCTTCGCCTCACATCCTTGACAGTGATGCAGAGACACTTAAAGATATTTGCTAAGTGCTTGTGAATTAGTTTTTGATTAGCGAATAATTAAATAAATTCCAGCAATCCAAAGGACACGTGCCCAGTTCGATTTGCATACGTAGCACTTCTCTGTGACATGAGAGGAGCTCAATTCATCTAATGCAAGTCTAAATTCACCGTATCTCAATTTGATTTACCTTTCACACAGCATTTAAATAGCAGCAACGTCTATAATCTTGTGCTCCCCAATAAGGCTTCACGAAAAACTTACTGCCAGATCCAATCCACGGTTGGCACACACAGCCTTATCTCTGGGTTCCTGCTTCAGTGCCTTTGAGAACATGCTTAATTTAATCTGAACAAAGACACTGCCATCGGGAGCCTCCAGCCTGGCTTTCCAATCCAGAGTATCTTTGTGATTAAATTTGGTGCAGGCCACGGTGTGCACAATGGATCCAGTAAAGGATTTTGAAGCGCTCTTCAAACAAAATTCTGCTGGTTCTTGGACACCGTCTGTATCTCTGGGACAGGAGGGATGCCACTTTAGCTGGGTTTTTTTTGAAGTGTCACACATTTTCTTTGGAAAGATGTCTGGGTTTTTTGGTTAATATGAAATGTTAACCATTATTATGAACCATCACTCCAATCCCTTTTCCTCCCCACAGTGGAAGGAACTCCTCACTAGGGGGTTCTCCTTCCTCATTTGCACCAAATACCCAGTCAGCTGTTTGTGACTTGCAGCTGGTGGCAGGGTCTGATTTGTAATTATAATTTCAGACACTCATTTTTTTCATGATTTAGCTGTCATTAAACCCCCTGTACTGCCTGATAATCTCTGCTGCCTGAGAGCAGGGTTTGTGTGAACTACAAGTAGAAGTTCTGTCACGACATAACAGATAAAAATGGAATAATTTTGCAAACTGTGGTGGCTGCAGAGGCATCAGGTCAAGGTTATCCTGGCAGGGCCCCTCACTGCAGGGTGCAGATGAGCCAGGTCTGGCAGTGTTGTGTCAGGTCTCTGGTGAGCCTTGGTACTCAGGGGTTTGTTGTTGCTCTCTAGTCTCTTACTAGAGAGCAACAACTAGAGGGAAATTGGCCTGAAAAGCAGAAGGAATTGGTGTGGAGCTGTGTCCCACCACTGTAGATGCTTCCTGCTCTAATTGCTTTCTCTAACTGCTCTGCCAGTTTGGGGCTGGCTGTGTCCCAGTGCTGCTTGTTCCAGGCAAAATGGGACTCTGTGATTATCTTTGTAATTCAGAGGAGAAACCAAAACATTAAAATATTATTACTGGATGTAAGGTCACAGAGGAACACGACAGAGAAGTCAGGAATATATCCCATTTCCTCAGCTGAGAGTCAATACTTTAAGAACGGGATCCATCACAAACAGAGCATGGCTGTTGGAATGCCATGGAATATTTCACTTGATCACAAGATAAAACAGATTTCTCCAGCTGTTTCTGGTGTTGTCAGCCTAGGCTTTTGATTGACATGTTGTTATGTTTGTTGAATTCATTCTTAAATGTTTTAGAGAGTTTATTTTGTATCTAAATTGAAAGCTGCTTGGTCAGGGACTATGTTGAGAAGATACGTGTAAAGGTAGGGTAGGAAAAGGAGGATATGTATCAAGGGAGCTTATATCCTCTTATTCCTCTGCTACCTTTACATTTACCTTTACTCTTTAAACGATAAATATATAACAAGTGGCTGATGGGGGGAAGTATATTTCCACCAATTTCATTTATATTTTTAAAAATCACTTAAGTTCTCCCTATCATCCTTATAGTCTATATTCCAGAGAGGCAAAAGGTCCCTTGTGGTTGATTTTTATGCTTGAAAATTACATGTTTTTTTTTTGATATGCCACAAATCTAAGATAAAAACAATTCAGAAAAGATATAAGGAGGCTTTAGGAAGATTATTTCATTTGTAGTGTGTTTGCACTTGGGTCACATGAGGAGAAATTTGGCCTTCGAGCCCGCGCCTCTGTAAGCAGCATTCCTGGCTTTGCATATCAGATATGAAATTTGTTTGGAATGTTTGCTATAAAAATACCTACGCATGAACTTACATCAGCGAGAAAGCAACTTGGGCTTGACCTTTCTGCAGCTCTGATGTGGCAAGATCATTCCGTGCGGAAACAGTAACTTAGGGAATGACTCTCAACTGGTGTTTTCACAGGCTTTGTTTCAGAGCAGGAACAATCCTTGGAACAAGCTGCCCTTAGAAATCAGTGTTTTCTTTCAAACTCCTTATTTTCTGCTCGGGAGTGACCCAGGGTAGGTTACCAGGCTTAATGTTGTAACAAAGCCATTTGGGAAATCCTCCCATTCCGTGTCAGTCCTGGGCTGAATACTAAAAGCAAACATGCTGGAGAACAGCAAAGGGCAGGGGTGGGTTTGATCCTTTTACAATTCAGCCCGTGTTTCTGTTTCAGACAGTGAAAAGACATTTTAATGGGACAGGAACCTCCTACTGTCACCCCATGCCTGCAGCCCTGCGACTTAGAGGACTTTTTGAGGAGAACCACCGTGCCCTGAGAGGTTTGAGGGGGCTGAGGGGCTGATCCCCTACGAGTTTTTTGGGGGTTAAGGAGCTGATTCCCTGTGCGGTTTGAGGGCATTGAGGGGATGATCCCTGTGAGATTGGAGGGGGCTGAGGGCTGATCCCCTGTGAGGTTTGGGGGCCTGAGGGGCTGCTCCCTGTGAGGAGGGAGGGGATTGAGGGGCTGTTCCCCTGTAAGGTTTGAGGGGCTCAGGGGCTGCTCCCTGTGAGGATGGAGGGGATTGAGGGGCTGTTCCCCTGTAAGGTTTGAGGGGCTCAGGGGCTGCTCCCTGTGAGGATGGAGGGGATTGAGGGGCTGTTCCCCGTGCGGTTTGAAGGTGCCGCGACTCTCACCCTCCCACAGGAGACCGGGGCTGTTCCGCCGGGGGNGCGGGGAGGGATTGGGAGTGGGGGGGCCCCCGCGCTGCCCCCCGCCAGCGGGCGGTGAGGCGGCACCACCATGACGGACCCCGCGCGGAGGCACTTGCGCCGTTCGGGCGCTCCCTCGGGCTCCTTCCCCGCACCCTTCACCCCCACCCACGTTATTTATTTATTTACCTTATCTATTTATTTATTCCTCTCTCTCCCCTTATTTAACGCGGCCCCGGCAGGGCCCGCTCCCCGCCGCCGGTGCCGTCCCCTCCCGCCGCCCTCGGGCCGGCCTTGGCGTGTCGCTGGCCGGCTCCTTCCCGGATAAATCGGGAAACGCTGCCCTCCCGGTGTGACAGGGCTGTCAGCTCCCGGCTCTGCCATCCCTTCCCGCTCCTCGTGTTTACTTCCCCGTGCTCGGGGATCACGCATCTGCAGCTCCGCATGGGAAGATGGATGTGGCGCGCGTGGTTCGGGGTCCATGTCGCTGCTTTAGCCCGGTTCAGGGTCCTCGCGGATAATTTAAAGAGGAACTAGCCAAGGGAAAACATAAACAAGCCGAATGGTGAATGCTTGCAGCTGCAGGGCTCCAAGGCGACAGCAAGCTACACCCTGGAAGCTCCCCGGCTCTGGAACTGATAGCCAAGTCCAAGGACAAAGAGGGACAGGAATTTCCAGCAGTAAATGGTTTGAGGGAGGACAGGTGTCTGTAATTGTTGCCCTGTTGTGCGTTCACGTGATGCAGTGCAGGTAAAGCTGCTCACCTGTTTGATATTTAAAGCCCTGATAAAATTCATAAGCTCAAGCCGATCTATGGCTGCCCTTTTTCATTCCTGCTTGCATGTGAGAGGCATGTCAGGAGTGATAAGGGAGAACTGGGAGGAACCACTGCGTGTTAACTGAAAGAGAAACAAATTGACGTGAAATGGGGTTTTTGTTAAATGTTTTCTAGTTGTGTTTTTTTTTTTCTGGTGGAGCCTCTGAGGGATGCCATGTCAGATAGGAAATGGAGCAACGTAGTGTCAAGCAGGAGAAACAAATGTATGATTCAAAGTCACTTGCGTTACAGATTTTAAACATAACAGCTCTGAAGGATTTTCACTGCTAGTGAAAGTATAGGAAGTCTTTGAAAGCTTTGATGCACGTATTTTTAGAAGAGCTGGAGTTATAAATGCAGCTTGGTAGAGGTGTGAAGTTAAATATATCAGGAAGCGTTTGAAATAAGCTGTTTGGTGGAAAATACAGTCATTTGGTCACGATGTATTTTCCAAAGTTCCTAAATAAGAAAAAACAAGTGTTTTGAATTTTCAAGTTAGATTTAAACTCTTACACTGCTTCAAAATCAGGGAAGTTGATCTGGATGCTTCATAATTAATGAGATTGATTTCTTAAAAAGTTATTTGAAATTTTTTCTGCGCAGTGAATGTAATACTTTTCTTTGTTATTTTTTTGGATGTTTTTCTTCTCTATATGAGACACTCAATACTGTTTTTCTGTAGGAGACCAGAAAGGTTGTTTTAGGCACTCTGTTATAAATTGATGTTTTGCTAAATAACTCTGTTGTTTACTTAACCAGTGAATCACTGTATGTATAAAACAGGCCAGTTATCAAAACATTATTTGTTAGACCATTCTTACTTGCACAGAACCTTGCTGGTACTTGTGGCATTTCTGTGGACACAAACAGAGATAATGGATAAACGCAAACATTAAAAAAAGAAAGCCAAATATGTTTATCTCCAATTAGATCCACCTTCTCTAACGTTGCTTCCTGGTTGTTAAATGCCGAGAAAGTTCTGTATTAGGTGATACTGTTCGAATTTTTCAACTGGGAATTCTTCATGAGTAATCAATAGTGGTTACCTGTGCTTGTGGTGATCCTTCAGAACGCTGTGATCGTATTTTTGAGTCACCAGTTTGAATTTCAGTTGTTCAGAATATCTGGAAAAATGCTGCTTCTGTAAGTGTCAGAAAATAAGGCTGGCTTTTAAGGAATTTCGTTTACTGCAATTCCATTTTGGTAGTAGCCAAATGTTGTGAAGGTGAGGGGAATTGTGGTTAAAGGCTCACAATATAAATAACTGTAGCTAAAATGTAACTTCTGTTCAAGGAGATGGAAGTGCCAGAGCAGGCTGGTGCTGATGGCCTTTTCCACCCTTGAACAGGAGACAGTCCTGCTGTTTTATTTTCTTCCAGCTCCTTGGCACAGGCAGCTGACACTGCTGTGGTGACGTGGCCCTGTGGATGGGGTGAAGTTGTCCTGTGTCCACCAGTGCAGGTCACAGGAGTCTCATCAGCCTCCCTGAGGTCTGTCTGCCTGTGCAGCTTGGCAATGGAAAGCAAGGGATGCTATTTTGGACATCTCTTTTTATGAATTTTGCCAGTTGTGGTCATCTTATTTATAGCAGCCAGAGGCACAAAGTGGTGTTGCTGTGGAAAAGGTATGAGATGAGAAGTGAGGAGAGCTATTCCTGACCCCACAGGCCTCCTCCTGAGGATGGATTCTCTGTGAGGAGATGAAATTCTTGGGTAGGTCATCAGAGGTGAAGTAAGAAGTGCTTTGTTCCAAACTGAGCATAAAATTGTTGGTTATTTTATCAGACTAAATTTGTGATGGCATGAACTGGTACTGTGGCTCTCGAGCTTGTTGCTTTTTTCTTAGACTTAAGCTCCAACAGCGATTTTCTTTCTGGGGCGGTGCTGCAAGTCAGTTAATGTCCTGTTTTGGTGCTTTTCCCAATGTTTGCCTCTGATTTCCCACTCTCCTCCTACCTCTGTGTCCATCAGGCTGTCTGGGTGCTCTGGCCTTGCCTTGTGCCAAGGAGATGGTGCTCTAAAGCCTGCTTATCTTTTAGTTCTTCTGCTGCCAGTCTTGACACCCAATTCCCTGAAGGGCTGTCTTTGGGCTGATAAAACTTTATAAAAGGAAGAACTTTTTATCACTGTTGTGTTAACTCCAGCACAGCAGCTCCTGCACTGTGAATGCACTGTTGCATATGGAATATTTTAATAAGAATTCTCCAGGAAAGAGATGCCTACATGGTATTGGGGGCCAGTTTATTTCAGATCCCTAAGGACTGTGTTTTCCAGTGGCTGTTAATGTGTTCTGCTTCAGTAACTTTCAGAGGATAATCCTAGACTGAGCATAAATTTATGTATGTACTTGTGAATTATGAAACTGTAGAATCTGTAGTCAAAGTTTCTGTGAATGCTACTTAGAGCAGGTGTAATTCAGGCCATTTCCAGCTAAATTATCTATGCTAAATATTGAGTCAGGGAACCACTCAGAAGAAATGTCAGTTAATAGTCATGGATCTGTCACATTTGGGCCAGAGAGGAAAGAAGAGTTTTCCTTCTGCTCAAAGCAAGGTAAAATTTTTTGTTTCGTATGTGCAGGGGGGAAGAAGGGGAACTGCCACAACATCAGCATGGTCAGTGAGTGTAGAATTTGGAGAAATGAGTGACTGCTGATAAATCCATTTCATTGTGTTTGGTCTTGTGCACAGTGATCTCTGGGAAAAAGAGCAAAATGAAAGCACAGAAATAGTGCTGTTGTTGGAAAATGTACATGCAGTTAAAATGCCAGCTAACAGTGAGGCAAAACTTGCAGGTGTATGGATTCCACAGGTTTTGCCTCATGGAACAGGGGTTTTTGAAGGCAGTTTTCTTCCCTGGTTGTCTGTCTCTGAGATGGCACCAACTGGAGAACACCAAGCCCATCAAAGTAACAAAAACCCGGTGTAATCCACAAGAAGGTTGGTTAGTGTGTGCCAGTAATGACTAATGTTGTGTGATGGGCAGAGGATAAATCTTGCTAATGACCTTTTGTGTCTTGATTGAATTTGAAAAATAGCTACATTTGTTTTATTTAAATCAAGGCAAATATATCTGGTGCCTGATCATTAACATCCTCAAGCGTACAGATGTCATAAATCTGACAAAAGGATGATGGAAAACTTGTGCAAATATATAATCATCTATTTGAGGCTGTCGATCTCAGCCTGGTGACAAATCCATGGACTCAGCCCTTGAGCCCATGGAAAACTGCTTTTTATTACTCCAGATTATGAAATTAACTTTTTAAATCCCAGACATCTTTTTAGGAAAAACGATCAGGGAACCATTTTAGTGGTTTATTCTCTTCTTTCCATATCCCACGAAGGCGATTGTTCTGCTTTGTTTTCTCTCATATCTGAAAACCAGAGCTTGACCACGATAGGGAGGTGAAGGTTCTTCAGGATATGTTGTTTTCTGAGGGTATAAACCCTTGTCTTTCTGAGCCTTGAGTTTCAGAGGCATGTGGTGAACATGCCTAGAAGTCTCTTAGCCTTTTTTTTAGCTACCAGAATGAACAGAATCCACTGTGGAGACAGTCTAGATTCTACAGCGAGGCTTGTTATGTCAGCCAGCATTTGATGGCTTCAGGGCTCTGTCATATGATGAAAGCAGGTATGAATGCAGAGCTTCACACTTCCTGTTTATAAAGCTGCAGAGCTGCAAGTGGCCACTCAAATTCACAGAGCAGTAATTATTTCACAACTCTGGCATTCACTTGTGGTGCTTGTTTTGGGAGGGCACCTCAGCAGTCTCTGCTGAACATGTCCTACGAGGCAGGAGTGACTTGGGGAATTCTGCTGAAACTTCCATGAACTGATGAGAAGATGCTTCTTAGAGTCATAGCGTGGTTTGGGTTGGAAGGGGCCTCCAAGATCATCTTGTTCCACCCCCCTGCCATGGACACCTTCCACTATCCCAGGTTGCTCCAACCTGGCCTTGGACACTTCCAGGGATCCAGGGGCAGCCACAGCTTCTCTGGGCACCCTGTGCCAGGGCCTCCCCACCCTCACAGGGAGGAATTTCTTCCTCATATCCAGTATAAGCCCACTCTGTGTCAGTGTGAAGCCATTCCCCCTTGTCCTGATGCTCTAGGCTCTTGTGAAAGGTCTCTCTCCATGTTTCTTGTCAGCTCCTTCAAGTACTGGAGGGCTCCAATTAGGTCACCCCAAAGCTTCTCTTCTTCAGGCTGAACAACCCCAATTCTCTCAGCCTTTCCTCCCAGCAGAGCTGCTCCATCCCTCTGATCATCCCGGTGCCTCCTCTGGACTCAAGCAGCTCCAAGTCCTTCTGGAGTTGCACCTCAGGGTGGAGGCAGCTCTGTAGGTGGGGTCTCACCTGAGAGGACAGAGGGGCAGAATCCCCCCTTTCCTGCTGCCCAGGCTGTGGGATCAGCCCAGGACACAGGACATGTCCAGCCTCTCACCCACCAGCACCCCCAAATCCTTCTCTCCATGGCTGCTCTTGATGTCTTGGAAGTGAGTTGGTTTTTAATCTGTAATTCTTCAGCTGCTAAATTGCAGCCACCACTTTCTCCTTTAGCTCAGGTTCCAAGTTTAGAGAAGTGAACTCGGGGGATTTCAGCCTCTTGCTTAGAACTACCCGAGTTATTTCCTATTGGAAATGAGGAACATTGGTGTAGTGAACTCAGCTAACTGTAAATTTCCTTTCCTGAGACACCTTTTGTGGTCTTCAGAGGCTCTTTACGAAATACCAGTTGAAAACTTAAAAATGAGGGGTAAATATTGCCTCCTGCTTAGGCTTCTGGGAGAGCTGTGGTTCTGTGGGAGATGATTGCATCCTTTTTGGTAGGTTTTTAGTAATTCTCAGATGCTTCCCAAGCACAGCAGAAACTTGGTGATTGCTCAAATGTTAGATGTGCAGAGAGTGATGCAAGTCTGAGAAAAGAGGATTTAAGAATGTAGGTGTTTCATAAATAAGAAAATGTTGATCATCTTAAAGGAAAAAAACCCTCAAAAAGTTGAATTATGATTCAGTAAATGTTGGGAATCCTCTGGTTTCTCACTTCTCAGGTGAATCATCAGCAGCAGGCTCACAATATTAGCTGCAGTTGTGTCCTGTCAGCGTGTTACTGGAGATTCCCATCAAAGCAGGCAGGAAAGCTGCCAGGGGAGTTTAAATAGATATCATTCCAACCATGGGGCTGGAGGTCACAGGATAAGCTGAACAAATCCTCATTTTGAGTGTTAAATACCTTGATATAAGTGAAAAGACCACTATCAGGCTATTCTATGTGTAATACATTTTCTTATCTTGATGTAGACTAAAACTGAGTCCTGAAACCATTTATTTGGATTATAGATTATGTGCCTATATATCTCATGGGTCATAAAACTGAGCTTTATTTCTTTTATTTTAGTCGATGACATCAGTTATTTTCATGGTTTCTAATCAGTTTGTAGTTTTTTCTCCTGTAACACCAGGCCTTTTAATTTAATTTTATTTTACTTTAACCTACATGCCCAGAGAAAGTTGTTGAACTTTCATCCTTAGAGGTTTCCAAGCTCTGCCTGGACAAAACCCTCCGGAAGCTGGTTTGAGTTCAGCCTTGACCCAGTTTCAAGCACAAGGGTGAAAACCAAGTGACCTCCTGAGATACTTTCCAACCTGATAGATTCTATAAAATATTTCTGTTCAGCTTGAGTTTTGTACAGCCTTGTTTTGATGAAGCCCTAAATCTACCTGACAGTATCCTACAAAGGGAAAAAAAAAAAAAAAGACAAAAATAGAAACTAGGAAGTTGTTCAGTGTGAGATGAAGCATCTCTAATGAAATGTGAAAGAAAAAAAAATAAGAGGGGACTACTTTGAATCCTGTTTACTTGACTTGTAACAGTCTCAGGCTTTCTGGCTGCTGGCACTATGGCAGGAATGAGTAAAACAACCCTCACCCCTTTCCTCTGCTCAAGGGAACTCGGCCCACTGTCTCCTTTCATAAAATAAGTAAGGCATTCAGTTCTTTAGTACTCAAAAAAATGAAATCAGATTCAAAAAATGGGGCTCTGAAGGGATGACAAGCCTTGTGAGAATGAGAAAGAACATAGAATTAACAAGTAGTGTGATGAGGTGAGGCATGAAGTGTCTACTGAATTCTGTAAATTAAGATTGTTGTATGACTCCTGCTCTGAGCTAGGACTGGTTAGGATTTTTGTGTGTTTAAAAACCCAGATGTTACTGATATCTGTCATTCAAAAAGTGTCTCTGTCTTCTGAAAATTGAGTGTATCTTTGGTTAGGCTGTGAATTCATACATTGATAGAAATCTTTTGGTATGTGGGGAGGTCTAATGAGTCTTGAGCTCTTATGACGTCTGTATAACTTAGTTATTAACTATTATTAAAACAATCCTGTTTTGGTCCAAGAAGAAGTTCCAAATGGTGGGAGCATACAGAAAGCTGATGGAGGAGGGGGTAGGACAAGTGTTGCATTTTCAAATAGCAGAATTGTTTCTGTCCACTGACTTTAGTTATTTCCAAGCCTGATGTAAACCAGAACTGCCCAGCTGGGGTTTTTAGGGCCTCCTACAGGCCTCCTTTGGGGCTCTTCTTTGCCTGATGGTTTCCTATCTGTATAGAAAAGAAAGTTCTGAGGGTTAATTCTAATTAAGACTTTCAATTTTTAGTCATTTAAAAACAAGCTGAGTTTCTGTATAGAAAAGAAAGTTCTGAGGGTTAATTCTAATTAAGACTTTCAATTTTTAGTCATTTAAAAACAAGTTATTTCTTAATTTGTTCCATTCCTTGAAGCAGGTGCTTTTTCTATAAGTTATAGTTAGTCTGAATTATTGTGAATGTCCATGTGATATTTGCAGTATTGAAGAACTACAAAAAGCATCTTTAACATTTAATTTTCATATGAAAAGGTCATTTACATAATGAGACAATGAAGCCTTTGGGCAAAGATGAATGTAGAAGAAAAATCCATTAAGGTAGATTCTGCCTAAGAGTTTGAAAGGGCCTAATTCACCAAACTTTGAATGCTGGATTATTGCTAGCACTTACTGGAATAAAATTCCCTTGCCTAAAAAGAGTGGCAAAATCCTAATGCACATTTTCTTTTGTGATTTCTTCAGGGACACCTTACCTTTTGTTAGTGATGACTCCATATCTCCTAAGCTGTGTAGCTTTAGTGTTTTCAGCTGAGCTGTGTAATAGTAGTTGGCATTTCTTTTTTACATAATGAATTTTAACACCTCTGAGAAGTGGGGTTTTTTATGGGGTTGTGTTTACAGCTGAGCAGGGCTGGCACGGTCCCTACAGGTGGGGCGTGTTTGGAAAGTGCATCACTTTGAAATGCTGCTTTATTAAAGTGGTGTAAAAGCTCTTCTGCATTTTTAGTGGCTATAAACTGAGTTCAGATCTTGGTTTGACACAAAATGTGTCTGCAGATGGGTTTTGTAGCAGTTCACCAAATCTGCTTAAAAACTGATGCAAGTTATCAGTCAGAATTTTTCTATAGAACCCATTAATTGATTCATTGGAATGGCAATTAAAGAAAATTCCTCTATTATTTTAGTGTATTACTGAGGTGTGCTAAGTTCTAGAGATGTGAGATTCTTGGTTCAATAATCTAATAGTTGAACAAAACCATTGTTCTTGTAAAAAGATGGTAACATTTGCTACAAGGCCCTGATTTGGTGTAAAAGGGGCTATGGCTGAGAAAGTTTGGACAGGGGATAATCAGGCAGTTTGTAGTGCCCAGGGTTTATTTCCCACTGTCTAAATGTTACCTAATGTGGGACTGGTGCAAGGCCTGCAATAGTTCCTCACTGAATCATTGCCTCCCCTGGAGTGCTCAGCTGTCACAGGTAGGGTGACTTGGCACATCCAGTGACATGCCCTGATCTCCAGGGTGTTCAAATCCTCCTTTTCCTTCTCCTCTCAACCTGTCACAGCCCAGGACAAGCCTCTCCCATCCCGTGCAAATGTGATTTAGAGGCGACCTGTGCTTTCTGTGGGGTGTGTTTGGGGCAAAACAAGGTATTAATGGTGGTGTTAATGAACTTCCCAGGTTCGTGGGCCCACCAAGGAGGAGTTCTCTGCAAAGCAGAGTTCCTGGGACAGGGATGCTCTTGGAACCAGCGTTGCCTCCCCCTCCCTCGTGATGGGAAACGCTGGGCAAACGGAGATGGGCAGAAATAACGTCTGGCTTTGTCAGACACTGCACTTCTGACTTTGAGAGTGGTTTTAAATAGTCACTGAGACAGTCTGTACCTTAAAAAGAGGTCTGACTTCCTTCTGGTCAGGCTCTGCAGCCACAGGGCCAGGCAGTGGGAGCTGCTCGGAGCCAGGCACCGCTTCCAGCCAGCAGCTACAAAGGCAAAAGGAATCTCTAACACTTATTTTGATGATTTTTTTTTTTTTTTAATGTCCAAATCCTTTGAAGCTGTTTCACTTAGTTTGGAGTCTGAATTGGGCCCACAAGCTATGAGAGGTAATGTCACCGGGCCAGAATAAGAGATAATTGCATTCTGTATAAAAATGTAGGCTTCATCCTTTCGAAATAAAACCTACTACAAGCCCTTTGGAATTCTCCCTCAGAACCAGTGATTTTATTCACGTTGTATCTATCTTTTTGTTAAGTGGTCTTTCAGTTGTCATCCACTCACAGTTTAATTTCATGTTAAGTATTTAATACAGAATGGATGCTGATGTTTCTTTTGTGTTTTGAATGGATGTTCCTTATCTCAGATATGGTGACAATGGCAGTGCTCAGGGTTTGTGACAGACTCCTGAGCAGAAATATTTTAACAGGAATTTCTGTCTGATCCGAGCTTGTCCTCTTCCAGTTTGAACCCATTGCTACCACTACAGTTCCTGATGAAGGGTCCTTCTCCAGCTTCCTTGTGAGCTCCCTTCAGATGCTGGAATTGTTTCAAATGATTAATTTTACTCCATTAGTTGGCAAAATTTGTTCTTTTAAAATTCTGAGACCTTGAATGAAATAAAAGAGTGGAAGAAACAGAGAGCCCTAAACAGAACAGGAAGTACCAGATTGAATAAGTCTGTGGATGTGGGGGAAAAAGAACTGAAAGTATTGGGATAGTAATTATGAGAACTTGAGTTTTGCAGATTGAATTTGTTCTAAAAATGAACTTGAATGTGGCATCATGAATGTATTTTGGGCTGAAGAAGCACTTCTTTTCAATCCCTGTTTCTAGCTGTTAGGTGTTATCCAGAAAAAAAGCCTTACTCTGGAAATTTCCTAGTCTTGTCAAGATTTCTAGCACGTTTTCCCTCGTGATGTGATACAGTTAAATCCTGGGTTTTAGTTTAGAAATTGAAAAAGTGGATTTGCACTCTGTACAGCTGAAGCAGCAGTGCTTCAGGACGAATGAGCAGTTGGTGCAGTCAGGGCAGCCTGGTCTGTGTTGTGCCAGGATCTTAGGGAAGGTTGTTATCAGTGGAAGAGTTATGGGAGAGCTTTTTGGTCCCTGTTTTCCAATCCTGCAGCTAACAACGTGATTTGTCTTTGCCTAAAGAATTATAATTGATCTTTTTGCCATTAACCAATTCCCCACTTTTTTTGCTGCCTGCAATTCAGCGTTGTCTTCTGATCACCTTGGTTAAAGAATTGTGGTGTGAAGTGTTGTGAGAACTGATGTTATTCTTTAAATAGTGAGTAGATTGCGATGTTGATAGGGCAGAGGAGGAAGGAACCACAACATGCACTAATTCCAGTGCAGAACACGGGGTAAATATCTGCAGAGGCCAGAGTGTTACAGGGCTAGAGGTTAAAAAGCAGCACAGAAAATATTTGATAAATATAGAATCATAAAATGTTCATAATTTATTATGTAAATGCACTGCTGCTAATAGAGACTGTAATGTCCTTGAGGATATCTTGTGAGTCTCTTCAGGGATTCAGGGAGAGATTCCAGCTGCTGCCTCCGTTCAGGGCACTGGGGCTCTTTGGTGTAAAGTCGTTCTGGTACCTTTTCTGTTTCTGTGGAACAATGGGCAGTGTGTTCATGTGAATCTCTGGACTTGGAGTCATCCCATCCATCCGAGCTGCTTGGTGCCACTGGAATGACTGGGAGCTGCTTCCCCATGCAGCTGTTCCAGGGTGGATCTGAATCTGCTGTTTCATCCTTCCTGATGGAGGGCCTTAGGAATAATGTACATCTAATGCTGAGTATCTCCAGTGAGAAATTCCATAATGTGAAACCAGTGTGGCATCTTTCAGGATAATCCTAAATGTGAATCCTGGGATGTTAATTGAGGATTCTCTTAACAGGAGATGCAGCAGTGGAAATGGAGTTTGGAAGTAGTAATGCTGATTGTTTGCTATTGTCTGCTAAAAAATAAAGCTCTGATTCAGTTCTTGGTGTTCTACCAAACATGGAATGGGGTCCCAGAACTAAGCACATGGTGATTTTTATTTTATTTCTTCACTCCCTAGTCCAGTGTGTGTATTTGTGATTCTGCTGGTATTTTTCAGCCATTCACAGGTTGTGTAGCAAAGTTGTCATTACGTGTTTGTAACAGCGCGTCAGGAGACAGAAATTTGGGACCTGACACTAAAATATTCCTTTTGCATCTGAGTTTGAGGTTATATTTGGACAGATGTGTCCCCAAGAGTTGGGAATAGGAGGGCTGGAAGCAGAGAGCCTTTTGTTGGCCCTACGAAAACACACGTGTGGAGTGTTTGTGCCAGAGCACTTGACTTGCAAGCGAGTCATATTTTTCTTCTGACTTTAGAAATTAAGATGTAACAACGTAGAATCTTTTATTATTCGTGTCATAGTATGTAAGTACTGTGCTTTACTGGAGTTGGCTCTTTTAGCTGCCAGAGGCCAGCACTGGAGTGAATATTTGACCAAAACTATACCAGCAATCCCAAATCAGAACTTCTTCCTTGCCTCTCATCCTCACTGAAGGTGATAGGAGACTCTGCCTTCCTATGCAGAAGTTGTAGCTTGTGTTTAACTTTCAGGCTTAGACTCTATTTTTTATTTAAAGAACAATTCATATTACAGCTGCATTTAGTATCTCTGGCACTGTTGGGAGACAGCATATGAAATATTTGTTACATTACAATTTATTTTGTAGCACGGTCCTTATGTGGTGTTTGCATTTACATAGTTGGCACTTGCCTTTCATTTTAACAGGGTGTTTATTTCTTGGAAACGAGTTATATATTGTAATTTTGTGAATCTTAACAAGCATAACTGTCTAGATGATTTTCATGGTGGTAATAAAGCAGAAGCAGCTTTTCTGAATTGTGACAGAAGCTGCTCTGCTCACCTATAACAATACAAACTTTCAGTGTGTTTGCCAGGAAAACTGATGAAGGGGCAGCTCAGAAAAACAGAGTTTAGTTTCTAGTCTAAACAGGACTAAATATTAATTCTAAATACTGGAAAGATTGAGAGCTGAAACATTCACCTGGGAAATCACAGGCAAACCACAACCATGAAGGTGCATCAGAGGAAAATAGCAGTGGAAAGGGAAAGCGAGTTAAGGAAGGAAAAGATGAGAACTCAGGTGAAGATGGGCATCCCAGACTCCTGGTTATTTTTTAGTCCATGTTGTCTTTTGGAGGGGAGTTTGGGGTTCTCAGTGCTGCTGCTCAAGATGGTTTGTGCTCTGTTTAAAACCATTTAAAACTTGTCCCCCTTTTGCCCCTTTTCCCAGCCAGCGGAGGACAGGGGCCCATGGGTGGCAAAGGTGACATCCTGGGATGAGCCAGGGCTAGGAATTGCTCCTGGAGAATGAGTTTACCAATTCTTTACTTGATAACAGGAATCAATTTTGTCCCTAATATTGCAGTTTATTCTGCTTCAATTTGCAGTTGTAAAAATGGTAACATTGATCTGCAAAGTTTTGTGAGTTTTCAGGTTCTTTCAGGTTTATCCCGTGGCTCACAGGTTTGGACCAGGGAGCTCCTTTAATTCCTGAGGATCTAAAATACAGTCAATAAGATTTCCATGCTCAGATGGAGGATTATTTCACTGTTGTTGTTGTTGTTGTTATTGTTATTATTATTATTATTATTATTATTATTATTATTATTATTATTATTTCACTGGCTGTTATGTACCAGTTCCTCTCCACACTGGGCTTACTGGGGGAGTTAATCCAGACAGCAACGCGCCCTGATGGAGATAGAGAGGGATAAAACAGCCTGGGAATGCTGGCATTCTTTTGGGGATGGGGACTGTGAGGAGTAAGCTCTTTGAAGATTAAAAGCATCACATAAATGCTAAGTATTCGTGTTACAGAAAATTGGCAAATCCTATTGTAATGACTAAATCTCCTTCCACTCCCTGCACAGAGATGTTAAACCTTTGATATGCATTAGGGGAAGGTCTGATAGAGCCAGGGAAAGCTTTATCCACAGGATGAGCCACTGCTACCAGAAACAAAGAATAGGTGTGAGGAAAAAAAAAGATAGCTGGATTGAATAATACTTTTTTTCTTCTTCTTTTTTGAATACCCAAAATGTGGTGTTGCTATCCTTAAATTCCTGGTGTTGGTAAATGTTGTGTTTGTGAAGCCTTCATGGAGGTGCCCTGTGTAAATTGAGTGGTGCCATCTCTGATATTCCAGTTATGAAATATTCCTTAAGAGAGGATTCATTTTTCCATTAAGGGAGGCAGGAATTTTTGGTCTGTGTTTTCTCCCAAAATATTCCCAAATGGATTCCTTTTTAGCAGGGCTGTGTGGGTGTGGAGGTTGACTTTTTAGTCATAGCTGGTTCATTTCTCTCAATTGTATTTTGCAGTTGGTTCCTCCAATTTGGGGTTGTTCCCAAACACACTTTACTTTCACTTGCACGTTTTACCTCTTTGAAGCTTTTTAGTAATTGCTTTGGTTCTTGACAACTTCATAACCACAGCCATTAAGTCACAATAAAGACTAATGAAAAAAGTAATAAAATTTCCATGTATAACTAGGATGAAGATTCCTAAGGGAAATATTGAGCAAGTGATTACAGGGAAGATAATTGTCTGGTTAGAGAATTATATGCCCTGCGAGTTTGATATTGAACCTCTAAAATTGTCACTTAAAAATCAAAATATTAGAATTATGAAAACCTGAGCTGGAAGAGTGAGGAAGAACTTGAGACAGGTGATTTTTTTTTCTTGCTTTCTGAAGGATGAGCAAGTTGTCAGTTTTATTAGAATTCAGGTTTGGTTATTTTTAGTAAAGAATAAATGCAATATTATGCTGATGGTTGCAAATTACTGCTTGCTTTGTGTACTTGTGATGTGCAGGGCTGGTGGGATTTTGTTTTTTAAGGCACTGACTTAGCAAGCTGCTTTTCATCCACTAGTGACATTGGAAATTCAGATTTTGGGGGTGTGTTTGGAGAGTTTTGGGGGCATTTTGATGCTTCCATTTCTGGGGGAAATACCGGTACCTGAGTCAGATGAGCTCGAAGGATTCTTGACCCTTCACCTTGACTGACCCTTTTATCCTGTGTTTTCTCTTCCTGCTTATGCAATACTTTGTTTCCTGTTTTGACTTTCAGCATTGTCGATACATCATGGTTTTCTCCCTTGGTTGGGCTGGTTTGGGTTTTGTGCAGGGAACCTGTGAACCAGAATAAATCCTTTCTTTTCATGTAGTCAAATGAAGTATTTCAGGCTTTTCAGACAGAAATCAGCTTTTTGGTGTGGTTACTGCTACTCCTCCTAATGGCAGTGATGATTTGCGTGGAGCTTTTGTGATTCTGGAGGTGTTTCCATGTCCAATTAGTTCTACCTGATGTTAATTGGTCAGTTTATAGAAGCCAGGACAGATTAATTCCACCTTCCCTCAGTTAAACACTTGGAATTCTGCCCTTTTCACTGATTAAATCAGCTTTTCAGTAGTACCTTGTAGTGCTTTTCCACACTATTTTAGCTCATTTCTCACACATCTGTCTGATGCAGGCTGGAATTTATATCCATTTTAGAGCTGAGACAAGACATGGGGAGGTTAAGTGTCTCTTGCCTGGATGTCTCAGGCAGTAGTAAGAGTTCAAATGCTTTTATTCTTCACCTTTGCTCCATCAGACAAGTGGCTGCCTTGGAAAGCTGTGCTTTGGGTCTCATCCTGTGTTTCTCAGCGTTTTACATCAGTGTGCTTCAGTTTGGAAGGATGGGGGAAAAGCATTTTGAGGGAGGGTGTTTTTGTGGCTGGTCTAACTTTGCAAAAAAATATTAAATAAGAATTTAAAATACATTTATTGTGTTTGCTCTTGATGTCACAAGAGGTACTTTGATTAGCGAGGAATTGGCTTTGATGTAACAATTTTCTTCTCTCTCTTTTTCCAAAACAGGGCGTGAACAAGCAAAAATATCAATATTGTGTGTATTAAGCCATGAAGTTATATTTTTATGATGCCTCTTAATAATTTTCACTAGCAGCCTGGTAACAGCAGAGCAGCTTTTGCTGAGGCAGGTGTTTGCTGCCCAGTTTTTGTTGTCTAAAATTGTCCTTTCAGTGTGATCTTTGGAGGGGACAGAGCTGGTGCCATACCCCAAATCATACATTGCCCGCAGGGTGTTTTAGAACCTTCCCAGATAAAAGTCAAGAAGGTGAGGGTGGGATTAAAGCTACAGGATGTGGAAAGAAAGAAGTGTCTCAAGTGAACAGAGATTCTGAAATGAATGGAGAATGTGGCTGCTAAACTTGCAAAGCTCCACTGGAAGGGCTGATTTCCTCCAGCTTAGTTTGAGCAGTTTCATAGGGGTGGCAAAACAACGTTTAAGTCTAAAGCTGGACTTGCATAATCTGAGCTTTAGATACTGTTTTGGCCCAAAAGGAAAACTCCAGGGTGAGTTGGTGATAAATATGTGAAAGCAGAGCAGAGCAAGGTGGTTTCCAGCATGGGCCAGTTTTGGAAGGCACTGCACATTTCATTACCTGGATAGATGGGAATTAAAACAAAAATGTGGAGTAGTCCATCCACATAAACAGCCTGAAGTTTAAGTAACACCGGGAAACTAAAAATACCCTCAGCAGCTGGTGAGCTGAAGGTTTGTTACAATTACTTTAAGCCGGGTGACATTTTTAGCTGAGGTTGCGTGGTTTCATTTAAACTTTATTAAACAAACTGGAGCTGGAATATTCCCTGGAGAGTTGGAGGCAGCACTAATCTCCTGTTAAACTGTCTGCAGCTTTACTGGAATCCCTCCAGCCGAGGTGGCGCAGGAGGTTTGTGTTAGCAGAGATAACGTAGACACACTGACAGTCTGGGGCTTTGTTTCGTTGGTGGGTTTTGGGAGTGGGCAGATAGATTTTATTTAAGAATTATCACACAGTATCTAATTAGTGAAACTTGGTTTTGTTACCTTGACTCAACCTTGCAGTCAAGAGGCCGTTTGTGTGGTCTCGAGGTGTGAAGAATTAAAACGTGCAGTGCCAATTGAGTCGCTTTCCCTGCAGCAATATTGAGGTTGTGCCACCTGTTATTGGCAGGTGGGATTTAAAGATGGTTTTTGCTGCGTTCACTACCACCAACTTATTCTGGGAAAAGTTGTCAGTGTCTGTTTTTCCCTGTCAGGCTGTGAATACAGCAAGGGTGCACCCCATAGTGTAGTGTCTGCCTCGTGTGTCTAATGACAGCAGCTTGTGAATGCTCTTCTCAGAGGTGTTTGTAGACAACTGGCTCCTGGAAGCGTTTGGGGAGTCTGTGCCTTTGGAAAAAGTGAATATTCCTAATGAAAGAACGTCAGTCAGTGTAGGAAACAGGTTTGTCAACTGCATTGGTGTCTAAAGGCAGGATGAAAAACCCCTCTGTGTTCTGTGATGCTTCCTGTGTTGGGCTTGTGGAATTGAGAGAAAAAAGGCAGCTTCTGGGGATGTGAGTGCTCTAATTTCTAATATTATTATAGTAATAGATGTATTGCTTCTAGAAATGTTCCTTTAATAATTGAAGACTTAGTTTTATTTCCTCTCAACACGCCATCGTGTTCTATCTCTGTTGAATAATTGGTGCTTTGGTGTTGGGATTTTTTATTCAAATATTTTGCCTTCCAGACTCGTAGTAAACATTGATAATATCTTTGATTTATACTCTACTCATTTCAGTTGTACTTTCATGTGCATGGATCTAAATGTATAATGAACTTATCTTTACGGAGCTTTGCAGATGATTTTAAATGGCCAGCATCAGTCATTTTAATGGCTCCTGGGGAAGGAATGGAAGTAATTACCTTTCCTGTTATTCCATGACCTTTTTTGTAGTTTCTGCCTGCAAACAATAATACTGAGTGGGCTCTGGCAATAATAACTTGCTTTTGAAATGTAACATGGACCGGCAGGATCAGCTTATCATGCCTGTTAAATATACTGATAGTGGGGTTCTTTTTGAAGGTCTTGGGAGTATTGCCTGACAAGTCTTGTTCCCAACCTTCTCCTCACCTTGACTGGCACTCCAGTCACTCCCCTGGATGCAGGCAGATACATTTATATGGGATTTTCCTCCTCCTGAGCACTGCCTGGAGTGCACACTGGGCAGTCATGGGTGCTGTAAGCATCAGCTTAGCAAATGCTTTGTTTGTATAGAAACTTCTTTGCCAAATAACCCCAAATCAGATTGGATTAAATGGTGAGGAGATCAAAAAATTAACAGAGGGGGAGAAAAAACCAGAACACAGAGTCTGTTTTTGTTAAAAATGTGTGTGTGTGTGTGTGCAGGCGTTTAAAAACTGCAACAAATGAGAATATTTTCATCCAAGAGCTGTTGTTGGGTTTAGTCTGGGATCCAGGTTGTTTGCTTTGCTTTGCCAAAATAACAAAGCCAGTAGTTTCCCCTGTCCATGTTCCCTGAGCATCCCAACACTCATTAAATGTGGGGAGTTGTCCCTGCTGGCTGAAGGTTTGCTGTAGTGACGTTGTGCTTAAAGGTGACAGGAGGTGAAGCACTTCTCTTCATTTCCTCCCTGTCTGAGTGTTCATTAAAGCATCACATGGAAAGGCACACAGTGGCTCTGGGTAGATGTTAATATGAAATAATGGAATTTAAACACCCTGTAAGCCAGCTAACAGTATGAGACCAACATTCTTCTGCCATGTAATTAAAGCAGGCTCGTTTTAGTCAAACAAGATATGTGATAATGATAATCACCACTGTGCTAATTGATAGCGCTGGTGCTGTGTGGGTCACACTTGAGGTTCAGCTCTTAGATACTTTGATTTTTTTTTCTTCTTTATGGTCAGAGGTACCCAGAATCTGTAACAAATTTTGAGAGGAAACATAACCCAATTCTGTTTTCACACACTTGCTAAGTGGAGCCAAGATCTCTTTCGGTGTTGACTCAGATTAAAATCAGGGAGGAAAGTTTTATTGTGATTTACTTTTAAGGATTGATTTTTGCTTTTGATGAATGAATTAACTGAGAAGTAGAAGTTTTACTGAGTGCTGGATTAAGCCCTCAAGTGCTGTGTTTTATTTTGGCTGACAAAAAGCTCGACAAGCCTTTGGCCATGGCAGTGTTGTTTTCTGTCTGGCTTGTGATAGCAGGGTAAGGAAAATGCCTTGCTATAAATACAGTGACACAGCTCCCATGTGCAGCATCATTTCCCTGGACTTCTGCATGATAAATACCCCTTCTGCATGGTGAATACCCCTTCTGCAGCACCCAGGAACTTCCAGGGGATCCTGTGCCATTCCCTGCAGCTCAGCTCTGGACAGAGGGCTTGTTTTGTTCCACGAGATCCTTCCTTTCTTAAACACTTTCTTGGAAAGTTGCTTTGTGCTCGTAAAATCTGGAGGCAGCACTGCTTTCCAGGGAGCTCCCAGGCCAGGGTGAGCGGGATGTCATCACATTTTCCACCTTTACACTTGTGAACAGGCTTGAACAGGTGTAGCTGGCAAGCAGATTTTGGATGTGCAAGGGAATCTTGGGTGAAGAATTACATGGAATCCAACATCTTATTCCTATAAAATCACACCTCACTGCACTGTCTCATGAGCTTGTAGTGGTGGTGAAGTATTTTATTTGTTTTAATACAGAAAAGCAGTCTGGTTAATAGATGAAACTGCCTGGAAGATGCTGTTGGAGCTGCTCTTAATAATATTCACCACTGTTGGATGCAGATAATTTCTCTGGCTTACATGCAATGCAAAATTGATCATAAAGCTGCCTTATTTTCCTTTGTGTGACAAGAATGGTGCTGAATTTAGAACAAATTACAATCCACTATTGTAGGGAGAAAACTTAGGCAGGGAGCTGTTGTTCACATGGATGGTAACTGTAGGTCTGCTTCCCTTCTCTCTTTTCAAGCAAGATTAGATTATTGGATCTCATTTTCTCCAGCCACATTTCCCCACTCTTTAGGGGAAATCACGCGTTGAATTTCCTCGTGTCTTTTTATTGTAAAGGTAAATGTAAGGAGGGGAGGATTTCGAGATTCCTTAAGCTATTACCTTTCTATAACATCTTTATTGACCAAATCTTTTTTTTTCCTTTGCTCTGCTCTCAGTTACAGACATAGAACTGAAGCGGCTCAAAGATGCTTTCAAGAGAACTTGTGGCCTCTCCTGTTACATGACCCAGCAGTGCTTCATCAGGGAAGTTCTCGGTGATGGGGTCCCTCCCAAAGTTGCTGAGGTGAGCTGTGAACCTGCTGTTTTCCTGGGAAGCCAAATGCAGTGGATAATGGGCAGCTGGGTGGTGCACACACACACACAAATGTTTATGGAGTTGATGGAATTGCTTCCCATTTTTTGTGCAACGTCACAGTGCACCTTCTCTGCCTGAAAATGATATTCCACACTTGGATCCTGGGTGGTCAGGGATGTGCTGGGCTGATCTGCTGCTCCCAACCCTGTTAATACCTGGTAGATGACTTTGAAGTAAACCTGACTATCCAGATGGAAATTTAGGCACTGAAAAGATTGGGAATTTGTAACAAGACCATAATAACAGATTTTATTTACTCCAGAGATGCATTTGCTGTTGGTTTCTCTGAGATTCCATTAGCTGTTACTTTGTTTTCTAAAGATGAATCTTTACAAGCCCTTAAAAACAAATTTATTCATAATAAATGGATAAATGAACTGCAAAATAGCCAGAATCAAAATTTACTGCATGGATATAAACCTCTATCCACGTGTATCCGTCAAAAACCAAAAGTAATACCAACCTGCACACGTGCACGTTTACAAACGTATTTTCTTTTATAAACTTACCCCTTTCTTGAGAGAGATATGAAAATATTATTGCTAGAGAGACAAAGATGAGGCAGACCTTTCAAATGATCTCTTGCTCCATGTCATTTCTAGTCCCAGCTTCTATTTTTGGCATGCTCAGAGCTGTTGACCTCAGAGGCAGCGTGCGAGTCTCCCAGTTTTATTTAGATAATGTGAGTGCTGAAGTGTTGCATTGCTGAAGGTTTTACACTCTGGCAGAGTTCCTTTTCCTAAGCTTAATCTTTTCTCCATTCTTTTTTTCCCCCCCTGTTTTTTCTAAGTGTTGGCAAAGAGGATGATACTACTTACTTCTGTAAACAGTTTGCTTTTTATGTGGGTGTTTAAGGCTTAGCAGGAAAATTTGCAGTGGAAAAGGAGGGGTCTGATTTGCCCAGAGCTTAAAGCCTGTCTTCAGTATTAATTTTTGAGTGTTTTCTGGATGCTTTGAGAGTTGGATACCCCTAAGATTGAACAAGAAATGTATCTTTCACAATGTATGGTTGGTTTGAAATAGCATAAAATACTGAGAATTTTATATTGTGAATTAACTTGTACTTTTATATCCCTTTTATGCCAGTATTGAGGATTAAATTACTGATTTGGTCACAGAGATTCTGGGGTTTCAAATGTCTGCTGGCTGGTTTCTATTTTATTTTTTAAAAAATCTGTCCTTAAAGACACAGGTTTGGTGATGATTGTCCCTTTTAGCACTCATTATGGTTACAGAGCAGTTCCTGGTTTCCAGGTGGTGAAATAAAATTAATGGAAGCCTCATAATTGGTTTTTGATGGCTTCTCATCAGAACTCATCTCAAAATTCAAGTACAAATGATGATGTACTTGTAGCATTCATACTCAGGCAGTGCAGTATCAAATCTGTGAGCTTGAAACCTGTAAATTGGGCCAAAAGTGGGATTTGAGTCAAGGGATGCTTTGTAATTCCTGGGTTCAGGATGGGGAGAGGCAGGCAAAGTCATTAGGCAGCTAAAAACCCTGAGTTTTCAGCCTTTCACTCATTAAAACAGATCATTTGGAGGCTCAGGTTGCTGGGCTGTGTGCTCTGCACGTTGTGAATAATGGTTTTTCATATCTGAGGAGTGAGAGGCCTTCAGGAATTTGTTAAACTAAAACCACAGGAGTTTTAAATGGGACACAAACCAGAACTGAAACCAGTGGAACTTGGGTCAAACAATTTGTGTGATTGCCCCGCACACAAAACATTTTTTAAATGTTCAGGGCAGTAATGCTCTGGGAGGATCTCTTGGGAGAATGGAGTTGAAGATGTTAATAAAAGGAAATTGAGAGATGTGTCTGTGTTGTTAAACTGCAGGAAAGCTGGTCAGGTGGTGGGAAGCATGAGCACAGCTTTTGTTTGTAAATCTTGTTATACTCTTCAATTGCCCATGAAACAGAACATGTGAGGGTTAAATTTTATAAAAAAAATTACTGTGTGCCATATAATTATAGCAAATTTTACATTCTGAAATGTCAGTTGCTGTGATTCTCTCTGGGTGTGGCTGTTTCAAGTAAAGCTGCAACAGCATTAAGTAATTTTGGAAAACACAGAATGACATCACATTTTGATGGTGCATGTTATTAGAAGTTTTCCAAACGCCACACCAATGCGAAAAAATGTGGAGTTCCTCCCTTAGAAATGCAAACTGATGTGTTACCTGACTATTCAATGTTTATAAACTCTTCCCAAGAGATGATTAAGCAGCTAAACTCCAAGCAGTGCCAGCTGCCCGTGGTTGTAATTCCATATATTGAATACTGATACATTGCACATTATCCATAGAATTCATTTTCTCTCTTTATCTCATGAGCAATCCTTGTGTTGTGTTGAAATAATGCATAAATGTCATATTTGGTGCTTGTCTGATATCACAGCTGAGATGTACAAAGTTCAGCAGAAGTGAGTGGATATTTTAGCTGCATATTTATAAAAAGTAATGATTCCAGTGTAATGTGAAGGTAAATTGCCCACACGGGCTGTGTAGCCTCGAAGGCATCTGGTGAAGACAGAAGGATTAGACATAAAAAGTGTGGAATTCAAATCTCTGCCTTGAAGCCTGTGCAATTGTTGTGTCCAAATAAAGCACAAATTCAGCTTTAATAACTCAGCCCTTCAAGCATTTGTAAATGGATTCAAGTCGAGTAACAGAAGAGGCTGATCTGAGCCCCCTGTGGAAATTAAAGTATTTAGGTAGCACTGTGGGGTGGAAGTGACGTTCTGCAGGATGTTTTCTGGAGAATTAGATCCTGCTGTACATTGATTTACATTGCCCTGCCTGCAGACAGATTGTAATAGTGTGAAGGGATGGATAGATGTGTGGATGGATGGATGGATGGGTGGATGGATGGATGGGAGATCTAGGAGAGGATTTCTGCAGTGCTGTCGAGGTGTCCCCAGCCATTCTGCAGGAGCAGCAGTAAATCTGGTGTAGCCACTCTGTGTTAGGTGTTCCCTTATCACCTTCTTGCCACCACATCACTGTGTGGCTTGGCCAGGCCTAACCTTGCCAGGCCCAGGACTGGTTTTGTTTGGGCACTCCCAGTCCTGGCTTCATTTTGACCTGCGGTGGGAACCACCCCTGTGATGGTGCAGTGACTCACAGGGCTCTGGAGTTCCCCCCTCTGCTGCCAGCCTGGGCTTGGGGATTCCTGCTGCAGCTCCTTGATGCCTTTGAGGTTATCAGAGCCCAGCCTGGAGGAGATTTCAGCCCTGATAAAGAAGTCTGGGGAAACAACACCATGAGCAAGCAGGAAATGTCTTCACTGCAAGGTTCTAACAGGGGGTTTTTCTCTTGCTGTCCATGACTTGTACCTGTGTTTCACTAAGTAAAGGCTGTTTATAGGTACCAGAAGAGCTACAAAAGTGTAACAGAATTAATAATTGAAGTGTGTTTAGCTGAATGTGAGGTGATGAGCCTAAAAACCATGTAAGATGGAGCCTCAGTATAAGGTGCTGTTTTTACTTCTGACATCTCTGTTTGCCCTGGTTCTGGTTGACTTCTCTATTTTTGGTTGACTTCTCTGTTTTTGGTTAACTTCTCTATTTTATTCTTCTAGGTTATCTACTGTTCATTTGGAGGAATATCCAAAGGGCTGCACTTCAATAACTTGATAGTTGGATTAGTTCTACTCACAAGAGGCAGAGAGGAGGAGAAAACAAAATGTAAGTGATGTAACTTAAAACAGTAACAAAGACATAGTGGATTGTGAATGTAAAATGTGGCCATTTTACAATAAAAGACAGGATTTTTGGAAACATTTTTATCTGTATTTTTTGAAATTGAGTGCATTTTTGTTTTCTATATTCATCAAAATGAAATATTTGCTAAGTCATGATCACTGTCAGTGTTGGGATCCTAGAGGAAGCCTGATGCTCTCTGTCTGTGGGCAGAGGAAGGAGGATGGCATTGATATTTTTCAAAACAAATGAAAGCATCTGCCTACTGACTTCTGTTGTTTTGTCTTCTCTGTTAATCTGACTTGATAATACTCATCTTCCTTTTGACTACAATGGTAAAAGAAAGGGAGATCTTGACTTAAACCTTGTTGCATCTATATTGAAATTGGAGCAACCTGAGTTTTTAGTCCTTTAGTTGTTGCACAGCCTTTGACATTCTCAGCCAGTTGTAAACTTGAAATTTGAAAAATGTCACTGCCATGGATGTTTACACAAATCTCTATTTCCTCAGATATTTTTAGCCTCTTCTCTAATGAATCTGGGAGTTATGTTGTCCGTGAAGAGATGGAGAAGATGCTGCATGTGGTTGATGGCAAAGTCCCAGAGTCGCTCAAGAAATGCTTCTCTGAGGTATTTCGTGCAGCTTTTCTCCTGCTGCATTTACAAAAAAGTCAAGATTACCTTAAGTAGCTTCTTTTTCATACCCATGCATGTATGGGAACAAATTGACCTTGCTGAAATTGGGTAGAAGCTCATGGTTTTTTGTGTTGTGGTACCACATGTAATTTGTATTGATGTGAACAGCACTTGGTGTATAAATGCAGGCATTCTCTGTGCTCCTGGACTTACTGTGCTGCTTGCAAAGAGATCCTTTCCCAAGGGTAATCATGTCATCAGGTAAATTTAAATACTAATATTGCTGGTGGGAACTTAGTCATTAGTGTGAACATTTTATTGCAATCAGGGAAGGAATCTAGAGCACAGAGCTGAGAAGAAAGAAAATCCGCACCCTGGATTTAAAAATGCCTGAGAGCAGTGCTTGCTTAAAAAGAATAGTTTTATATTACTGCATTTGTATCACTGTTCCTGCCAGGAGCTACAACATTTAATTATGCTTTAGGTTGTTTGGGAATTGTAATCTTTATGGAGCTTGCTGAAGTGCTCCTCCAAAGCAGGGCATTGATACTTCCCTCTATTCCTAGATGATTCTTGGACTCCAGGAATCCTGATGAATTTTCAGGGTTTTTTTGCTTGGTTTGTTATCAGAGGACTAAAATGAGCAAAATGGAGACATCATTGTACATTCCTCTGGCAAAAGCATTGACCAGATTGACTGGAGGTTTTATTTGTGGCTATCAGGTTACTTAATTACTTCAGATTTGATTGTTCTGTGTTGGAGATAACTCTGGCTGCGGGCATTGCCTGAGCCAGGCTCTGATCTGGCCCTGGTGTCCTGTTGGCTTTGGAGGCAGTGATTGCATTCCTCAGTCCTGGCTGGACTCATAAATCCTGTGTCCACTGCAGTCCAGCTTCTGGAGCTGACCCACGGTGCCATTTCCTATTTATAATTTCCCATCAGTGTGCCGTGATGAATTGCACCCTGCAAGTTAATTGCACACTGTCCAAGAAATCCAGAAATACTTTCTGAAGACTTGCAGGAAGATGAGTATCAATCTGGGCTTCAGAGCATTTTCCTGTTCAAGAAAATGCTGCATATTGATTTTTCTTTTCAAATGAAAATAGTGTAATAACCCACTCAGCAGGATTTACTGGGCTCTTAATCATCCACGGTCATTGCTGGGGAGTGAGAAGGTTTAATGTTCCTGCTGTGGGCCTTCCTGCCTGCCTTATAGAGGATGGCTTTGATTTCAGGGATGGTGTTTATAGGTACTTCTGTTCATCAGAATCATTGCATGTACTCAGCTAGAAATAGAAGCTTTAGAATATATCTGAGTTTTCCTTTTGTTTCTGAAGTACAGGGGAAATTCAGTAATACCTGCATTGCTCAAGTTCCATCACAGCTCAGCTGTAATCATTGCTTGCTTCAAATGCTTTTTTCCTCCTGTCCAAAGTTTTTCTGTCCCTCTTCATTGTCCTTCCAGGGAAAATTGGAGTTTTAATGACACAGCTCTTGCTGCCTTTACAAAGAGCAGTGCAAGAAGTAGAGGGAAAGGGTGGAATGGGGAGCGAGAAAATGTTCTTGTCTCTTGATCCAAACTGTTGGAGAAATAAAGAACAAGAAATAAAAGTGAGGGTGGTGAGGCCCTGGCACAGGGTGCCCAGAGAAGCTGTGGCTGCCCCTGGATCCCTGGAAGTGCCCAAGGCCAGGCTGGACAGAGCTTGGAGCAGCCCGGGACAGTGGAAGGTGTCCCTGCCCATGGGAGGAAGTGGAACTGGGTGATCTTTAAAGTCCCTTCCAACCCAAACCATTCTGTGATTTGTTGGACGAAAGTATAAAACTCTTTAGTCTAGAAAAAGAGGCATAAAAAGAATGAGTATCTGGAACTGAAACAATCCCCTGCAATGGGAATAGGAAGCAAATGTTTTAGCAGTGCTGGTGATGAGCCATTGGAGCAGCCTGGCAAAGGGAATAGAGTGAATTTTCAATTTTCTGCACTTGGCAGTTGCAGATAGTCCGTGGCCAAATGCAAATTGTTGGATTCTGTAGAGATGTAATTCAGTGAAGTTTAATGGTCTGTGATATGAGGGGAGTTTAAATAATCAATGACTTGAAACCTCTTCCACTTTGCAGACCCCTGTTTATTTCCCCTGGAGATGAGAATCTCCATATAATGAGTTTGTCTACTCATAATGGGTTTGCTTTTATTTGAGGTAGTTTTGTAGGTCCTGTAAAAATTAGTCTGCTGATCCCTATGGTTTCATGGCCACAGCTTGGCAAGGATTCAAAGAAATGGTTTAAACAGCACTGAAATTCTGTGAATGTGTAGGTTTTATGTATTCCTGAACAGGGAGCTCCAAGAGACACAGAGCGAGGAGGTCCTGGGAATGTCATGTCAAAAAAGTCCACATGTTCCTGCAGTGATTAATCACAGCATTAGCTATTCCCAAATCTGATTTTCCTGTGTTGTTTGTGTACCTGCACAGATAGAACAGAATGTTTGTGATTTTACAGCACCTGCTTTTTTGGTACAGCAGAGCTGGTATCTATAATAATACATTGAAATTCATCAAAATAACCTCTGCTATTTTGAATTGCAAGTAACCATTTTCCTTTTCATCCCTTTCACCTGAGGTTCAGGGTAAATGAGTTTCCAAAGGCCACACTGAGTAGGTGGCTGAAATGCAGAGAGAACTGAAAGTTAATTTCCCTCCCGTTGCTGTTTCAAAAGGAAAGGGAAAAACAGGCACGGCTCCAAGCAGAAAAATTACATTAGCACTTCTTTTTCTAGGAGATTGTCCCAATTTTTGTTCATGCAGCTGGATGGTTCCTGTTTACTGGCAGTGAGCAAAACAGCTCCCATTTTCTGGTTTCTCTTGCAGGGTGAGAAGGTGAACTATGAGAAGTTCAGGGTTTGGCTGCTGCACAACAAAGACGCTTTCACCTTCTCGCGGTGGCTGCTCTCGGGAGGGGTGTACGTGACCCTCACTGATGACAGTGACACCCCAACCTTCTACCAGACCCTGGCTGGAGTCACACACTGTGAGTAAAGGTGCACATCTTACAAAAACCTGCCAAAATTCACAGCAGAGTTGTTGTTCATTCAATCTCCCTGCTCCGCTACGTTCGGTTTGGCGAGAGGAATTCCTTCTCTGAGCTCGCCTGCTCTCTGTGCTGTGATGTGAAATGTTGTGTACAAGGACACTGGCTTGTTATTTTTAAGAGATAATAATGCTGAGGCTACAACAAGTTTGCTACCAAGCAAGCTTAAAAAAAAAAGGTGTCTTCTGAAGTGGCTGGTTGGTAATACTGGGTTTATTTTTGAGTTGTAAAACTACAGAGAGAGTTGAGAAAATAATATTTGTTTCAAAAATAAGTGTTACCTCTTAATTTGCTTCTCCAGTAAAATAAATAATATTCTTGGCATGTGGTAGAGGCAGGGAACTGAATTAACTTAAGAGAAGCATCCTCAGGAATTGTCTCCAAAGAACAAGTGCTTCCTTATGTCTGTGTTAACGTGAAAGAAGGAACAGCTGGTTTTTAAATTGAATCTAAAAGCAAAAGGCTGATAAATGACACTTCATGTCCCAGTGTAATGCAGGCATCCATTCCATCCCTGAGGATCCCTGGGAGAAGGGAATTGGTTGTGGAGGTGTCAGGGATTTGAGCAGTCTGGGTGTGTTTTATGTCCTCCCATGGATTTTCCTCACTGGTGTCAGTGTGGGATTTAACCCTCTGATGGGTGGGTTACTTGAATAAACGTGCCCTTTTTTTATCCCCTTGGTTTTAAATATGGGCATTCAAACTATTTTGTGACCATCTGAAATGAAAATGCATCGTGAAGTCGGGAGTTTATGAACAGGTAATTTATTTACATTGCATGAGAGGCTGCAGGACACACTGAGGTTACAGAAAACCACCAATATTCTGAGGTCTCACAGACAAGGTGGAGAAAGAGGAATGTGACAAAAACCCCAACCCTCTGAGTGTTCTGGAGTTCAGCTCTGGGAAAGATCTTGACCTGCATCACACTGAGATCTGCTCTTTTTTGTGCTTTGAAATTGAAACTTTCAGAACAGTTTTTACTGGGCTTTTCACAGAAAGTTTTATTTTTAGTGAAACTGAGGTTTGGAATGAAAAAAAAATTAAATTTAACAGCTACTGTTTTTATAGATTTTGTTTCATGTTTAATGTTGTTCTCACTTCTGGTTTTGATATCCCTGTCACTGTTACCATCGTGTCAGAGCTGGGACTGAGCTTTTTAGTGAATTCCAGGAATCCATGTAGGTGATGTGGTTATTGGAAAGGTTTGGAAAGCTCATGTGAGTTATGTTTGGACCTTTAGATAAAATTAAATTTTACTAAATTCCCTTGTGATTTACAACAGTGTAGGAATCTCAACCAACAGATGCAAAACTAAGGAAAATATAAGTGCTTGAGCACTTGGAGGTGATTTCAGCCTAATCAGGTCACTCCAAAGAGTCAGAAATTCAGTGCAGAGGTATTTTTAACCCAGCTGAATGTGTAAAACACTGGGAGCTGTTGTGACAGGTCCTTTGCTCTAAATGAAGGCTTGTTCTTAATATTTTTTCCTGGGAGAATGGTTGCCTTTGGAAGGACCAGGAAGTGAGATAAAGTTTGGTAAACTGAGGCAAACACCATAAGCAGAATACAGAGAAAGAGGGAAAGGTTTCCACTTTCTTCTACTGTAAAATGAAAAGTAATTTGTGACATTTGCTGGTGCAATCAGGGATTTCTCATTCCTGCTGGATCTCCTGGCACGAGCCTCAGGCCCCCCTCCCCAGCCTTACCTCACACTGTGCTTCCCATCCAACTCCTTGAACAATGTGTCAGAGCCATAAAAAATGGCACTGATAAAAACAGGGAGAGTTATTCCCACTGATTTACAAACAGCCACCATTGCACTGCAAAGCATCAGTGACTCCATTTAAATTTGCTTAATGAGCCAGGCTATCAGGGAAACAAAGGAATACTAATTTTTCATTTGTAAATAACATTTATTTTGGTGTGCAGATGACTTTAATTACATTTCTCAACACATAATTAGAAATGAAATTTTAAAGTTACAGGAAGTTGCACACACTTGCTGCTTTTAATCAATTTCTGTTCCGTTTCACTTAGATCAGAAATATGAATAATTTCATTTGAAAGCTGCCAAAATAACTGGCCTTTGTTCCTCCAAAAGCTGTTTCAGGGATATGAGTTTGTCTTACACCTGAGGATGGCCAAGTAGCAGTAGTTTGGATTTTCTCAGTCCTGTAGTACAATCATATGCATTTAAATTCACTTTTTTAATGTATATTTTTTAAGCCATCACATTGAACAGCCCTGTGCTGGAGCCTGTAAATCTCACATTTGTGTCACACTGACTCAGGGGACACCTCATTGATTTCCTTCATTTAGCTGGAAATATTTTTTCTGCTGCAACATAGGTGCTGGCTGCCTTTTTTATGTGTCATTTTGGTGTGACTCAGTGTCATGTAATGGGCTTAGATACTCAGCTTTTCAGCCCTTTTCCATGGGGAAAATAATTCCACTCATCAGAGGCATTGCTGGTTTTGAACTGACAGAATGTTTAATTTGTACTTCTTTGTCACACAGTTCTTGTGTCACTGAGTTCTGATTAAATAACACCCAAATTCCCCTTTGAATGGAAGAGACTCCTCTGTTGCCAGAGGAATTCATCCTGTTCTTTCTGACAGCTCTCACCTGCTGAGGTGCAGTTATGACTGCAGTCAGGATAAATAATTATATTTTAGAATATGCATTTATCATTCATTTGGCACAATGAATGGGGAGAAGGCCTGGATAACCAGGCAGGGTGGTTGGGATGGGAGAGGCAGGTTTTGGAACAGTACAGAATTGAAGCTGAATGTTATGGAAGGAACAACTTCTGTCAGAGCTGGGTTTGTCAGCCTCGTGGGAGGATGGAGATGGGAGGCTGAGAGGGAAGCGCAGTGAGGGGATCCCTTCTCTCTGCTGACATTAAAAGGCTGGCTGGGTGTTAAATCCACGTTCTGGAGCACCCACTCTGGGAACAGGGATGCGTGGAAGCCGCTAGAAGACAATTGTGAAGATTTTGGCTTTGTTAAAGCTGCTTTTAAGGGCACATTTCATTCTGTGCTGCCTTTCCCAAGTGTGAACGCTTGTGCTGCGAGAGGAGCTGTGCTGTTTACACCTCCCTGTTCCCACCTTCAGGCACTGATAATCCATGTTCTGCTGGATGGACACCTGGATGGCCATGTCTGACACACACAAGGATCTCTCTTGGCCGAGGTTATAATATTCCCTTCGCTGTGTGTTTGTTTTTAATTAGGAAAAGCAGAAAGATGAAAGTCTGACAGCAGCCCAGGCCAATAAGTAAAAGCCTCGGTGTCACTTAATCTGTATTTTGCCACTTGTTATCCTCTTAGTTCCCAGGCTATTTTATGTCCTGCAAAGCAGCTCTCAGCCCCAGACTCTTCTGGGGGTTAATTTGAAAGGCACAAACGAGAGTTTTTAATCAGAACCAGCGTTTGGTGTCGGTTGTTTGAGCTCCTGCCTCGCCATGAGGAGCCCTCCCTGCCAGCAGGGCCTGGAGTCTGCCTGGAGCACGTCATGGTGAACAGGGGAACGATCCAAGGCTTGGTAAAATGTTGGGAATATGGTATGTTTCTGCTGCTGTGAACCAGAGAGGATCGTACCCATAGGTGGGTAAACATTGAAGTTTTGTCCTGTGTTGGAACGCTCGGTGAATTCTGCTCCTAGAAAGAATTGTAGTAATTTCAGTGGCTGAAATGAAAACATTCTTATAAATTTGTTTTCTAAGGCAGGAGATTATTCATGGCTTGCTATCTGTGGAATATTTTAGAAGGCTATTTTGTGGGAATGGCGTTAAAATGTAGCACGGGGGTTTAGTGTTTATCACTGCCATGCACCTGCCTGTCGGTCAGTGTTCTAAATTAACTCATTTCTAGCAGTTTTACAGTTTTAGATGATATTTTGACTGAAAATGTTTATTTATTCTTCCTTTACAAGAAGAAGACTGTGCTTCAGTTGTACTTATTATCATCCCTCTGATTATATTGATCTAATTCTTAGAGAATTGAACCAAAAAAATATTGTTCATAATTTTACAGATCTGAAAGATTTCCGTGTTTCTAATGGGCGAGTGATGAGGGAGACATAAATCAGCATGTGGTAGTAAACTGGTTCAATTTCACAGGTGCATCATGTCCACGTGACCTCAAATAATCATATCATGTATTTAATTACCAAAATGAATAATTACTTGGCCTAGAAAGCCTGTCTGTTCTGAGGTTTTGGCCTATATTGTGTATATAAGATACATCTTTTTAAGTCATGTGCATGAAAGCCCAGTTTACACTTTGATGTGATTTGAACAGACATTAAGCAAAAAAGTTTGTATTTTGAAAAGATAAAATCCTTTATCTCTGCAAAACCTCAGTGGAATATGGTGTTTTGTCATGCCCATGGATGTGGTTGGGTATTAAGTGTAGTGTGCCTTTCCCACGCTTCATTTAACTTCAGTAACAAATACGATTATGTGCATAATCATAAACTGCCAGAGATTTCTTTTAGTTTGCACTTCTGGAGGAATAGATGGTGCCCTGCATATCCTGAGACTGATTTACAAGATTATGTGCAAAAAAAAAATCACTCTGGAGAAATCAAATTACGCAACAGCTGCTGCTCAGCTGCAGCTCAACTTCTCGTGTGCTGCAATCCAATAAATCCTCTCCCTTTTATTCACTGGAACTGTTGCACCGGGCTACAATTTGTTCTAACTGGGAATGAGAAATATTCTTTTGTCACATTTTTACTCGTGGTTAACCTGATTTGTGTAAGCCTAATCAGTGCTAAGAATGTTATTTACTGTTTGGTTTTACTTTCTAAAGTGCTTGGCTCTTGTGCAGAAAGTCAGCGCCCTGGGGCTCGGACAAAACCGTAACACTCGTGCTAATACTTATCAGCTGTTCTTTTAAAGGTGGTTGTTTGAAAATTCTCTGTCTTTAAGTCACTTCAACCACTGTGAACAGAAATACAGACAAGATGCTTTCTGATAACCTTTCTTTTCTGAGATGAAATAATAAAATAATGGAGTTACCGCTGTAGAAACATCTGTGAAGTACAACCAAAAAATCAGAATACAACTAACTTCTGCTATAGGTATTTGAGAGAGGCTCTCTGGCAAAATAAACCATTCTTTCAGTTCTTAATTACTAAAGATAAATATTGCACCTGGAAGGGTTTCTGCAGATTTACTCTTGAGTGAGGACAATTTGAGCTTCCTGCTGGCTTTTGAATATTCTCAGTGTTGCATCACTTGAAGAATGAAGTGCAACTCGCACATTTGTTATTCTTCCTACTTACAGAGGTGGATTAAAGGGAGGCAAAGTGATTTACATGGTCATGCACAAGAGAACATAAATAATGCTTTTGTGTTTGCTAATGAGAGCAGTAATGTGGAAATGCAATTCCTGTAAATGGCAGCACAACCTCCCCTCTCCCATTGTTTGGGAAGGGGAAGAGCCCTGGGATTCTCCTTCCTCCTTGTGGGCTCTCACATCTGTGATATTCCTGTGTGCTGATCTTCAAAGAAATCACTCCTCTGTTCCTCTTTCTTGATTTCCAGTAGAATAATATTCCCCTATAAATGTGGATTGCTGCTTCCTCATGTATTGGGGATAGATTTTAGTAGGGCCTGTGGTGATAGGATATGGGGTAATGGGTTCAAACCAAGAGTAGATGTGAGGGAGAAAGGTTTTGTGACGAGGTGGTGGATTCCCCATCCCTGGAAACATTCCAGGGCAGGTTGGATGGAGCATCCTGATCCAGTGGAAGGTGTCCATGGAGGAGGTTGGGGTGACCTTTAAAGCCCCTTCCAACCCAAATAACTTTGTGATTACACCCCAGCCAAGAGCCAGGGCATGGTAAAACAGATCAGGGGATTGATCCATCCAGGAAGGAGGGGGAGAGGAGAAAGGAAATGAGTTTTTCTTCTGGACCAGCTCTTCTCTCACTGTGTGAGTGCACAGGAGCTGGGAATGATGCCCTGAGGAGCTGGGGCTGGGGAGGCAGGGCTGGGGTTGTCACCTCTGTGGCTGCACTGAAGGCACCCAGGACAGGGACATTTGTCACTGATGTCACTTCTGCAGCTGGGCTGTTTAAAAACACCTTACAGGAAAATGCAAACCCCTTCCACTCCTCCAACTCCAGGTATTTTATTCAGGTTTTTCCCCTCTTCCTGCTGCTGAGGGTAAGGAGTTGTGTAAGTTTTGGTGCATCATGTGATGTTCCTGCTGGGTAGTTACAACTACTTCATGCTCATTGCAGGTTACCTAAGTTACTATTTTAAGTAAATTACCGCCACTAATGACAGAAACGGGGAAAGAAATCAATAAAACTTCAATTTGACACACAACTTTTTAGGTGGAGCCCTTCTCTTCTTAAGCCTCCCAGGATTATTATTGTTTCTGTGGACTAAACCAGGCCAAATAGCTCAAGTTAAACCTATTAGAAAACTGGCGTGGATTTAAGGGCTCAGAACCATCTGGGAATGAGATCACACGTAGTGGTTCTTAATATAGACAGCTTTGTCATTACAGATCTATTTGAGA
The DNA here is from genome assembly GCA_013397815.1 of Aleadryas rufinucha. Lineage (NCBI taxonomy): Eukaryota > Metazoa > Chordata > Aves > Passeriformes > Aleadryas > Aleadryas rufinucha. The sequence goes on from VZTH01003638.1 coordinate 147,912, forward strand.
GCCAATTAATTGGCACTGACCTAAAGCACTGTTGTGACACACTTGCATATGTAAAAAGGTTAAAAGTATTGTTGGGCAGAAACTTAATCTTGTTATGTATATGTATATTTAATTTCAAGGATAAATCATCCAGTGTTTTTATAGAACGTTTTGAAGGAAAACACAAGTTCTTCCTCTGGCTGTTTTTATCCATCCTTGCTTAGCACCTTGTTTTATTTCAAGGGTTTGGGGTTTTTTTTCCCCTTTTTAAATTGCCTTTTAAGTTCTTCTGCATGAAGTGTCTTGTAGGTTTGTGTAACCACTCCCCGGTGTTTACTGTGATTGTAAATCATTCTATAGTGTAAATAATAAAGTGAAGCAAACTATTTTATATTTGGGAAAAAAAAAATGCTGACATACAGTGTTTAAATGCCACATTGAAATTTAGCCTTATTAATTTAGCCTTATTACTGTATCAAAAAGCTAAAAATTTCAAATAGGAGTTTTTTAAGGGCAGCCAAGTACTACATAAATTTTTCCATAAAAGATCTGGGATTTTTTTTTTTTTTTATGCTATTTCGCATCTTTTTTGAGGATTTAAATACTGAATACCCTGGGAAAATAAGACACTGCACATATAATCTGCCTGTTCAAACCACCAAAAAGAAATAAGTGAAAAATGAGGTTCTAACAGTGGGAAAAGTTAATTTCTGTGTTTCTGCACCCTTGTGATGATGTTATTGATGGTGAGCTCCTCGATGGTGAATAGCTAAGAAGATTCTGTGGACAGTGAAGGTAATTTTGTTTTATTTTTGTTGATTTTGCAGTGGAAGAATCGGACATCATCGACCTGGAGAAGCGATACTGGCTGCTGAAAGCTCAGTCGAGGACTGGCCGCTTCGATTTGGAGACGTTTGCCCCCTTGGTGTCCCCTCCAATCCACCCATCTCTGAGTGAAGGTATGGAGTGAGGGCCAGCTGTGAGGAACCTCTGCTGCTCTGACTTACAACTGTTGTGGCTTTAAAAGTGTCTGTTCTGGAGTGTCCTTTAAGCTTGAACAACAGAATAACTTCAGTGAGCTCTGAGAAATGGGCAAAGAGGCCTGAGAAATCTCTGTTTGTTGGGAAATCTGGAATGCTGGAGATGTTGTGTTCTTATCAGTTGGCAGGAAATACGTCAGATTTTATGTAGAAGTTGCCCTATAGCTGCGTAAAATTTTTTCTTAAGATTCTGTAAAGACAAAATAAACTGCTGGCCATGACTGAGAGAAAATGGACCATTTTTCAACTGAAAAATGGGAGTTTCATCTATTAAAAGGCAACTCAGTGTGCAAGTCAGCTGTTGTATCATGCAGCCAATGAAACACTCCTCCCTAATAGTGGAGATTAAGGAAGATTTTATTCGGGAGACTCAGTCAGGAGATTTGTAGGTTGTTTATTCTACTGACAACCAAACTGGTCTGTCCAGCTGAAGCTGCTCTGGTAAGAACTGGAGGTTGCAGTTGTGTGATTGCCATTTGCTGCACGACATGAGGACGTTCAGGGACATTCCACTTGCACACCAGCTCTGCTCTGCAGTGCTGGAGTGACAATTCTTTCGTTACCAGGAGGTTGGCTCCACTGACAAGTGGCAGCAGTAAGTGACAAATGGGAAATTCATCTGCAATGGTAAAAAAATCAGCATTTATGTCCAGTTCTGCAGGGATGTATCCCCACATCCTTTTGTTCCTAAGTGTGTTTTATCTGCTCAGTGATTTAAATTTACACATCTGCTGTGGGGAAGCTTGAACGGTTTCTGGTCATTCTTTGCCTTCTGTGGAGTCATTGTTGCTTAAGAATAAAATAAATTATGGGATAAATAATGCTGAATGATTGGAACTCTTAAATGCTTTGAAGGCTGGTGAGTGCAGCTCTTAACTCAGGGCCAGATTTGCAGTGAAATTCAGTGATTTCCATAGGAATTTCAGTGATATTCAGTGATTTCCATAGGCATTTCAGTGATATTCAGTGATTTCCATAGGCATTTCAGTGAAATTCAGTGATTTCCATAGGAATTCCTGTCAGGCATGTTGGAAATTCTGGCCATACTGGTTCAGCTCCACTGTAAATCAGTCATGACCAGGAGGGTGTGAGGATCAGGCAGCTGTTGAGAATTCTTGATTCCCTCCCCACCCCTGGCTGGATCAGCCATCCCTGAGAGATCTAATTCACCTTTAAATGGTCTTAGTAGTGCTTAATTACCTTTATTACCCTTAATAAGAATAAATGACAAGTGTTTGTACTTGTCCTGGCCCGTGTTCCCCATTAACCCCTCGTGGAGGTGCTGGGTGGGTCTCTCAGGTGCTGTAACAGGAGATGCTTTTGTGGTTTGCAGGTTTGTTTAATGCTTTTGATGAAAACCGAGACAATCACATAGATTTTAAAGAAATTTCCTGTGGGCTCTCAGCATGTTGCAGGGGACCCTTGGCAGAGAGACAGAAGTGTAAGTATGCAGAATTTACCTGTTAATTCGGGAGGAGTTTTTCAGTTTGAGCAATGAGGTTTAGTTGTTTTCACCTTTTGAGATTCTTTTCCCACTGAACAAGTGCGTGTCTGTGAAAGGTGACTTTGGAAGTTAAAAAAAAAAATAGAGGGATTTTGAATATCAAGGTTTCCTTTTATAAAGGATGATTAAACCTAATTCTATGTGTTTTACAGCTTTATCAGTAGTTTCATATAAATTATCTAACTGGGAAAAACTACATTTTAGAAGTTATTTTTGCAGCGTTCTGCATTTTGATGCAGAAGTGTGTATCTCAATATAGAAAGTGCAAACACTTAGCTGCTCATTATCTGTAATAGAAAACAAATGTCCTATTTGATTGTCTTGTGGTAAATAGCATGTTGTGGCTTTTCACTGCCCAGTTCCCAGCTGGCTCCCTGCAAGGTTCCTGTGTTTTGAAACACTTTTTGTTCCCTACTTCTCCAAAGCCATATTGTTGCAACTTCCAAGCTGTAATTCCCTGGGAATTTCTGGATGCACATATGTTCCCTGCTATGTCCCATCAGCAAACACAGCAGAGGATTGCAGGGATCTGGATTTGAGTTTATTAAACACAGCTGCTCCGTTTCCTCACCTCCACACGTGCATCCCCCCCGTCAGAACTGTCAGCACTCAATCAGCTGCTCGGGACTCTGCAGGCTTAGGGGCTGCAAGGAACAAAGGAAAATCCTTGTGGAATGGTTCTAACAGCAGAGTCATTCCCTTTTCCCTCAGTTTGCTTCAAGGTGTTTGACGTGGACCGCGATGGGATCTTGTCTCACACCGAGCTCAAGGACATGGTGGTGGCACTCTTAGAGGTCTGGAAAGACAACAGGACGGACAAAATACCTGTGAGTGGTGTCTGGGGGTTGATTTCCTTCTGTTTCCTGAGCCATCCTTCCAAAGGAGGGATGGGCATGGTGTTTGGGTGGGGGTCAGTGAGGTGCAGGCTTCCCTGAGCCCTTCAGCTGGGGATGGGGACGAGTGGCTGTCCCCTGCCTTGCAGAGCTGTGACCTGCCCCAAGCTCAAGGTTTGATTGTGATGTGTAATGTGTGTGCCTGACCTGCCCCAAGCACAAGGTTTGGTTATAATGTGTAATGTGTGTGCCTGACCTGCCCCAAGCACAAGGTTTGGTTATAATGTGTAATGTGTGTGCCTGACCTGCCCCAAGCACAAGGTTTGGTTATAATGTGTAATGTGTGTGCCTGACCTGCCCCAAGCACAAGGGTTTGTCTACAATGTGTGTTCTTTCATATAAAGAAAGCTACAAAAGCACAGCTTTTTTTGTCTGGGAGCCCTTGGTTTGAATTGCTGAGAGTTTCCAGCAGCTCTTAGAGTTTTATTTTTATTCTGAGCACATTCTGCTGGGAGACTTTAATTCTGTTTTCTAATCCTTTTGTTGAAGGAGTTGGACATGAGTTTGTCTGAGATTGTAGAAGATATTTTGCATATGCATGATAACACAAAGGTAGGAATTTGCTGTTCTTTCCCTGTCATTTTTATGTATCTTCAGTTTATTTATAAGGAAGTAAAGCCTTGTGCTTTCTTCAGAGCAGAGATGTGTCAATAAAAGCATCTTTTTCAAGAAATGTCAGTTTTCCATTAAAATTTACCACGTTGTTGTGTGAAAGAAAGAACATGTTTGAATTTTATAAGCCATTTTAATACGTGAAGCTAAACCCAAAATGCATAACCAGATGCAATTAATTGGAAGCCTACACTGTTTGCAAGGCTCTGCTGTGCATAACTAACACCAGTTTTAAATCTGATGCTTGACTTCTGTTCTGGAGAAACTGTTCTTTTTTTCCTGTTAAAATTGATCTTAAGAGAGAGTTCATAAGGTTCATAAGTTTGTCCTTATAATTAAGGACATTATCCTCTCATGGAGGCATCTGTCATGACACAACAAAAAGTCTTGGTGGTTTATATTGTGCTTTAAATTTAGCTGGGTGTAAATGTGTAAATTACCTGTAATTCTCCTCCTTGCTCTTTGGTGATAGGAAATTTGGAGATATCCACAAACAAAATTGTGGAGGTTGCTTCCATTATTTCATCCTTTGCTTCACTAATTGGGAAGAGTGTCTGGAAACAATAAATAATTTATGAAAAACTATAAAGGATGTCTAGAAATGCTTAATTACTTGTTTGAATAGTTGTCTTGCCTGTTTGTACTCCAACAAAGTGGTGGGCAAATACTTTATTGTAATTCTTTAATTGCCAAAGCAGTGGAAATTGTGGCTTCTGTGTGTTTCATCCTTTGAGGTTTTTATTGTTTGGCTTCTTGAAGAAAGGGTGGTTTATAAGCAAGTGTACAGCAGTCTTGGATCCACAAAGAGTTAAAAAAGAAGACTTCAGTCTTCAGAATGTTTTTGTAGTTGCATCATCAGTGTAGTGCTGGAAAGAGCTGATGGTGCAGTAATTACATAAATTATTTAACCTCTTTTCGTGTGTTAGCTTTGACCTGGGTGCACTCTGGAGAAAATGGTCTGTGAGGGAGAGGCAGAGTAACTGCCAGGGCTGTAAAACTGGCTCTGAATTCTATTGCCAGATTAAAAAATCAGATTGATCCCTTTGCTGGATCGAAGGTCCCCCTAACATGGTCAGTGTTACACCCCTGTGACCTGGCAGGTGATTAGGAATTAATGGGATTTGTGTTGTTAGGTGAGATCACAGGGGCTGGGTGATCCAAACTGGTTTTTCCCAACCCTCAGAGGAGGATGGTGGGTGTGTGAGAGGATGCAGGTGGTGGACACTGGATGTGAGTGATGGAGAGCAGGAGCAGAATAGTTCACCCTCAATAGTTCTGGAATAGTTCACCCTCTGTGCTCTCAGAGCTGTTTAATTCTCTAGGTTGTTACACTCAAACTGGATTTTTTTTCTTTCATTGCATCAAATTTTATTTAAAAAGTGGCAGATGCTAATTTTTATCAAACCCCTGGTTTTGTCATGCCTTGCAGAGACATGTAATGAGCATTTTACTAGAACCAGTGTTTTGATGGATTTTCCTTCCCCTTTCCTTCTCCTCCCTTCCAGCTCGGACACCTCACTCTGGAGGACTACCAGATATGGAGTGTGAAGAGTGCTCTGGCCAATGAATTTTTAAATCTGCTTTTTCAGGTATGTTTAGGGGAAATGTAAGGTTGTAATTTACAGTAATTAACTGCTGAGCTTTCTGCATGGCCACGAAGTGCAGCATCAGCATCTGTGTGTGCACTCCAGCTCGGGCTGTGCAGGAGGGGATGTGGGTCTGCAGCTCAGGGCTGCCTTGGCAGAAGGATTCTCTCTCTGATTATTGTTCCTTGCAGTGCCTGGAGATGCCTAAAGCCTCATCTGCTCCAGAGAACCTGGTGCACTGCTCAGAAAATGAGCAGAAATGTCGAGTGTATCAGCAGTTATATTTTCCAGTAGACAAAGGCTGTGTTTTAAATGGGTTCTGTGGCAAATCTTTGCCAAGAAAGTGACACAGGGAATGAGAAAAAAATCTCTATTTCTTTACTTTTACGTTTTACAACCAGTTCCCCTTTACATTTTCTGTTAAGGCCCTCTAAGGTACCTCTCATTGCTTCCTTAATGAAGCAGTCCTTGAAAGCTGGGATATCCTATCACTGTTCACTTGCAGAAGCTGAGGATTAAGTGTGTGCTGAATTGGGTTTTAATTGAGCTTGAATTGGATTTTTCTAAATCCTTGAAAGCCATATTTTAGCTCTGGCTCACTTTGTGCAGAAAATAACCCTCAAAGAGTATTTTCATCCACTGCAGTTTGTTCCTTACCTGTTTTCCATTGAGGTTGATACTTGGAGTTGAAATTAGAATAATAATAATCCTAATTGGCCTGTGACTCCTTTATAAATTACATATTGAATGACACTTTCCCAAGAGCTTCAGGGTGGCTGAGAGGGAGTATCCTGAGGCCACCAGCTACACCACAGCTGGAAAGAATAACACCAGAAAGTTCTTCAAATTCATTTTATCTCTAATTGCATCAGGTTTGCTGAAGTTGCAACCTTTCTCAAGAAGGGCTGTCTTTATTTTTGGCCTGTCTAGCATCAAATATCCCCTCATAACTAAATATTGATGAACTAACAAATATCTCTGCAGTCTTGACAAAGAATGAATGAAGGTGCAATAAATCTGTCTTAATGCTGATTACACATCACCAGTGTTGCTCATTGGGAATCTCATTTACAATATTTTTTTTCCTCCTGCCATAGCTGCTGTATTTTCATTTGAGATTTTAATTTTAATTTTTTTTTTGGATAACTTTATCACTTAAAGCACAGGGCAGAGTCTGCCACTGATTTATCTGGGCATTTATTTGAGGTGTCATGTGCCTCATCTGCAGACAGAAAAGCCAAATATTCTGAGTGGAAAGCTTGTCAACAAATGGGTTTGTTTGCAGAGGGCTTCGTTTATCTGAAGAATCTCATTTTAGCTCAGTGCTACCCAAATTTAAAGAGAAACACCAGACCCAGCTGTGTTGTGTGTGCTGGGAAATCTGTTGCTTCCCCCTGGCTAATGGCCTTTGTTTCATTCAGAATGTGAAATGGTCTCTCTCACTGTAATAGAAATTTAAATAAGACATCTTAGCAGTGATTAGAAACCTCCAGCTGAGATACAAATTGATGGCCTCAAAAGAGACACGAGGAGGAGGCTGTAAATCGTGGTGTGAGCAGCAAAACCATCGGGGGGAGTCGAGAGCTGCCCCTGCTCCCTGGAAGGTTCCTGTGGAGCTCTTCCCTCCTCTCCTCACTCCCTGTCCAGGGAAAGGAGTGAAACAGGAGCCATCTGACGCTGGCTTGTACTGGGAACAAAACCCCACCCAGGCCAGGCAGCTGTCCAGGAGATGGGGCCTTTTCCTTCTGGGTTCAGCTCAAAACGAAATAAAAAGAGAAAGAAAACAGCACCAGACATTGAGGGAATGTTCTGGACTTTGCAGAGTGGTTTTGGCTGTGGTCTGGGTTGGTTGCTCTGCTTTGAGCTTCTCCCTGAGCCTCCCCAGGGCTTGTTTCCCTTTCAATCCCATCTAGAACCACTCATTCCCACTTTTTTCCCTTTCAATTCTTTTTAAATTTTAGTTCATCCTCTTCCAGCCACTTGCACTCTCCCACTTCCTCCTTCCCTCTGTCCAGCACACCCAGACATCCTGACTTGAGGATCTGATCCATGTCAGTCCTGTGATTTCACAGCCTGAAAATAATGAAAACTGCTTTTCTCTTCACCTTAATATTTGTCTTGGGGCATTTGACCTTCCTGGTGCCTTTATCTTAACAGTGGGAGCAGGCTGTGAATCTCAGAGCTCAAAAGACTCTTTTATTAGTGATTTATTCACATTTAAGTAATCTTGTTCCATTATTAAATGATGAAAAGTCTCATTTGAGTTGGTTTTTCCTTTTATTTGCCTGTTAATAAGAATGACTTTCTTTTTCCAGGTGTGTCACATAGTTTTGGGACTGCGACCTGCCACCCCAGAGGAGGAAGGACAGATTATTAGGTGTGTGCTTTGCTCAGAAGCTTCAATGGCTTTCAGATCCATCTTTTGGGATTTTCATAAGGACTGGAAATGCCCTGTTTCAGCTAAAAATTCATATTCTCTCTGTGCAGAGGCTGGTTGGAAAGAGAGAGCAGGTATGGCCTCCAGCCAGGGCACAACTGGTTTCTCATTGCAATGCCCTGGTGGCACCAGTGGAAAGAATATGTCAAATATGTAAGTAGAATAATAATAATTAATAATAATCTATTCTGAATAAGTGATTTCTTGTATTTCTGGATGTGTTGAAGGAACAAACAGTGTGGAGGAAATGACTGCTGAACCAATAATGCTCAGAATTGAGCAGCTCCTGTCTCTTGGTGGAAAATAATTGTTCTGCTGAATCATTGTTGTGTGGGGAGCTTTTCACTGTCATTTCATTAAACTCTCATCTCTTTCCTCATTCCTGCATCTCAAAATATTTTCTGAATAAAAACATGCTCACAGGAGCATTTCTTTCAAGTCTTCTCATCCATTTGATAATAAAGCTGCCCACTTTGGGTTTGACTTGGCTTGGGCCACAGATACACTCTGAATTTTCTGGACAAAGAGGGAAATTGATATCATTTGCTTTAGAGGCAATGACAAAAAATAGTCTGATACCCAATCAAAGGAGTCCCTACTAAAACCTTACAGTTACAGGGTGCTCTTTAAAACCCTTTAATTAAAATATTGAAGCTAAAGCACCACTATGATTTTTACAAAATAAAGGATGCTTAATCAATTTAATCAAATTCAACTGGAAATAAATATTATTTGCAGGCTAAACAAGTGAAATAAACCTCTCAAAAGAGTTTTTATATCCTCATAAGTAGTCCTACAGGTATTTGATTTGTTTTATAAAAACAAAGAGCTGAAAGTACTGAGAAAACTGCAGTGTGTGCATTAACTGGCCATGGAATGACCATTGTTCTTTGTGCACAATGAATTGGACAAATGAGGGTTTAAATGCCAGAAATGCCAGGTAATTTGATCCTCACCCTGGTGTGAGTGCTCAGATGTGCACAGGATTTCATCCCTAATCCTTTGCATAATGGCACAAGGCCATTACTGCACCTCTCAAGCAAAGAAAAAACCCCAGAATTTCTGTGAAAATGCTGCAGGTTTGAGGAAAAAATGAGATTTTTGTTGTTGTGCTTGCTGTTCATTTAACCCTATGAATTTCAAATCTTTAAATATTTGCAGTCTGTAATTATACCTGTTTAAAACCAGGTGTTTTTATGTACTTAGGGAAAACAATTGTGGAATTCTGTTCCTGTGCAGAATGGTTTATTTGATTATTTTATCAATTTTGGGTGTTTATTTCTGCTGATTTTTCACTGGTACATGTAGAAAGTGTTTATCCTTCAGCAAAGCTTGTGATGTGCAAAAGTGGTCCTAGAATTGAATTTTTGGTGGCTGCTTTGACTGACATGTCTCTGATCTTGGCTCATAATTAACTTTTCTGTTTATCCCCCACTCTAGGATGCAAACCCTGTTGTGATAGAGCCTTCATCTGTCTTGAGTGGAGGTAAGAATTCCCTCGTAGCTGCTGCAGCCAATACCCCAGAACAGGGAGAAGACAAAATGGGAGGTCTTAATGACTTCAGTGCACCAGAAGAAAAGTTTTCAGATAATATTTCCACTGCCTCAGAAGCCTCAGAGTCCACCAGCAGCAGTAAGCATCTTATTTCCTTGGAGGTTTAATGTAGAACAGCTTTTGGGAAAAGTGCACACACACTGCATGGACCCCTCCAGCCAGAGAGATAACACAGTTTGGATTGCAGGATTTGTAGGATTGCCAGGATTTTTGTAGGGTTTTTTAGTGTGTGGTGGCTGAACACAAAGTCTTGTTTAACAGCAGTTCATCTGTTATGCTGGGTTTAGCTTCCAGAATTATTTTCAAGGTGTTTTCTGTGCTATCATTTATTTTCTGAGTGGATTTTCCCCCCCCACTTTGACATTAAGTTGTTTTAAGCTCATATCTGGTTGATCCTGTACTCTGCCATGCAATAAAAGAGGGGAAAAACCAGCAAAAAACCATGAGGAAAAGCAGAGTTGGAGTTTTACAGGGCATGTGATTTAAATTTGAATGAGTTTGTGCAGCTCCTAAGAGCCATCTTGGTGAAAGAAGAGATTTTAGTCCTGATTTTCAATGAGTTCTTGTGAGAATTGGAGATTTTTTTTTCTTGTAAGGCAGCTGAAGGTTGCATCTGATATTTTAAAATCATAACTTTGGTTGAAATTAGATAAATTACTGTGATATTTTTGGGTATAGGGGTTGGGGGAAACGAAGGACAGACAGAGAGACAAGTTTTAGCTTAAAAGTTCTTTTTATTTTAATTGAAATTTCCATTTAGTTCTGCATGACCAAAGCAGCTTCTATGAGAATAAAAACATTGCCTTTTCAAGGAAGAAATAAAATAAGGCATTATTGGATATATCCTCAGGAGTTTGATATTCAAACATCCAGACAACAACTAAATGCTCACCACATTTGCTCATGCAAAGCTGCTCAGGCTGTTTCAGAGCTGTGTTTGTGTAATCATGATATAAAACATATCAAATATGATATAAAATCAGAAATCCCTTTCTGAGAGATAACACATTTATCCCTGGAGCTGGAGGAGCTGCATGTTCCACTGCAGGATAAAGGACAGCAAACCTCAACAATCTTTTTTAAAGCAAGGATACGAGAGTGTAACTCATTCCTTTGTGCTTTATGGGATCAGGAACTGAATTATTTGTGTTTTTTTTTCTCCTGCTTTGTGCTCAGATACTCTGTACCCTGGCACCCCGGGCTCTGAGGTGTGCTTTGCAAGGCAGCACAACACTTCAGACAATAACAACCAGTGTTTCCTTGGATCCAATGGGAATGCTCTGCTCCAGCTGAATCCCCAGAAACCAGGAGCTATTGATAACCAGCCCCTGGTCACACAGGAGCCAGTGAAGGTAAAGGCACCCAAGGCATGGGAATAGAGGAAAAGGATGTTTTAGCTCTCTCCTGTCACACCTTTTGAATGTTGTTTTTTTCAGCTTAATTCTGAATTAACACTGCTCTGTCACACAGCAAAATTTAGGTTTCTTACTCTTATTTTAAGAGGGGAAAATTGTGTTCTGCTTCTACAGCTCCTTTGGTGTTGTGTGAGAAAAAAACCCATTCAAAATGTTCTTGCACAAACATTTAAATGGGAAAGGTGTTTATGAAAAGACAGCTTGCAGCATTAAATGTAAAATACTTTGATAATCAAACACTTAGGTGTTTCCATCTAAACATGAATTTACTGCTGTTCTATAACAATACAGTAAAGCAAACCTGACAGGTTTTGCAGTGTGAAATAAAACATGGAACACAGACCAGCAGCATCAATGCTGAGCAGAGATGGGATTTTTCTCTCCAAAGTTCTTGGAGGAGGTGACACAAGAGAAAAACATGGATTTTATACTGCACAAGCTTTTAGAGAAATAGTAAATAATGAGACTTGAACGTTAATTACTCTTAACTACCATCTCTCAGTGTGAAAAGCAGCTGCTAATTGTTACTTAGAAGTCTTTTAATAATTAAAGAGCGTTCTGTGGCCGTGTACTAATTTTTCCACTTGAGATGTGACAAAACCCCTTTCTTTTTAAAGGCTGCATCATTAACAATGGAGGGGGGAAGGTTAAAGAGATCTCCACAGCTGGTGGAGGGAAAGGACTATGTCATGGTGCCAGAACCAGTTTGGAGAGCACTTTACCACTGGTATGGAGCAAACCTGTCCTTGCCCAGGCCGGTAAGTTGTGATTTTAGACACTTTTTAACAACCAAATTTGTCCAGTGGCACAAGGTAACCTCTGACACTCATCTCCCACTTCATCCCGGGTCTGGAAGAGCAAACTGGGACAAAGCAGCCTCCAGACTGGCCCTGGATGGGAAGCTGTGGCTGTTCAGCAGGAGGTTTGCAGCACAGTCCCAGGGGATCTTGCAGCAGGGCAGGAGTGCTGCTCAGCTGCTGCTGTTTGCTCAAGCACACAAAAATAAACCTGAGGTCACTTTAAAAGGCCTGGCATCAAAACACTCATCTTTAAAAGCTGAGACACAGTTAAAAAGCTGTAAAATGGAAAGTGGGACACCTGCAGCTCTGAAAACCTGTTCCTCTCTCTGACAATTCCATGAAGTGGGAGAAGGCAACAATTGCTGCTTCAGATTCAGCATCACAGAAACACAATGTGTGAAGTTTGGGGAAGAGCTCAAAAGCAGAGGGCAGTGGGTGAGTCCAGGGAAGAGAACAGGCCAAAACTCTTCTGTCAGAATGGCTGCTCAGGAGCTTTGGGAGCTGGAGCTGCTCACTTGGAAACATTGGGAACTTTTTCTTCAATTTCTGTTGAGAGTATTTATTCCAGAGTGGTTGGTTTGTTCTGTGTCAGGTAGTCCCTTGTAGGAGATGCACTTAAAAGAAAGGCTATGAGGGGATTTTTGTGATGGTAGCAATAGGTATTTGGTGCTTGGTGTCACAAACATTCATGTCACAGATAGGAGAGGATTATCTCTATGATTTTTGACAGTTTGCTCTGTTGGCTCTAGTGCAGACAATTATTTTACAGGGAAAAATCACTGGCTTCTTACCTCCTCCCACACATTCTCCATGGAAACAAACACCTTTCATGATCCAGAAAAGGCCACATCACTTTATACACAAAGTAATGTGCTTTTTTTTTTTCTCAGAAAATGTCATCACCATTGTTTTTGTTGTAGCTGCAGTTTAATACTTCAGTGTGGTACCTTCCTTCCCACAGCTTGAGCTGTTTTCTTCTGCCTCACATGGTCACAGAAAGAGTGAACATTCCTTCCATTTCTGTTTGCATATTTGGGCAGATCTAGGTGGCAAAATCTTTGTAGATATGGTGGCTGAAAAGCTGTAAAAGATGTTTTTGGGGTAGTTTCAGCTTCTTCTGTCAACGCAGCAAAACGCAACAAAAGTAGATTGCAGCCTGTTTGTACAGTGTGAAGGTTCTAAGTCAATCCTGTGGTCCACAAAGTTCAAACCAAATGTCTTATCCTGCATTTATCAGGTTTTTCAACAGCTGTGAAACATTTATGTAGAAGTAAACAGTGAGTGGAATTAATGAGCTTCGTTGTGGATTCACATAGATTCCAGGAATTACCAAAATGTTCTTTCTGTGGTGTGCTGCAGAGGGTGATGCTGCACTAAACAAGGTGCTTGCTTTTGACAACCTGCAGCTAATAAGCTTCAAAAAATGCTTAGGAAATCAGGAAACTCTCATTCCTGGGGATATTTGCCTAAAACCCCACGAGAAATTCGGGTTTTTTGTCTCCTCATAAAAGAGTTTGGTTTTTTAATAATTTAATCAATCTTTAATGATCGACTCATTCCTGTTGCTGTTGGCATTCCCTCCACACTTGCAAGGTGAGTCTCAGGGATGCTCCCAACGTGTTTTGCAGGTGATCAAGAACAGCAAGACGAACGTGCCGGAGCTGGAGCTGTTCCCTCGGTACCTGCTGTTCCTGCGGCAGCAGCCGGCCACGCGCACCCAGCAGTCCAACGTCTGGGTCAATATGGGTATGATGAGCCTCAGAATGTTCCCTCAGCATTTGCCCAGAGGTAACTTAAGAATGCAGCAAGAACCACCACCCCTGTGCAGTTTCTAGGCCGGCCCAGGCTGGGGGAGCTTCCCGCGCTGCGCTTGCGCTCCGGCTCGGTCGCCCCGCGGCGCAGCCGGGCTCGGGAGCCCCCAGGGGCTTCCCCTGCCCTCTCCTCAAGGGAACAGGCAGCAGGGAGCATTGGCAGGGAAAATCAGTTGATTCCCATGGTTATGGGTGAGTTGGGAGTGAGAAATGAGCACTGCAGAAGCTGAATTGATCAGGAGAGCCGGAGCTGGGCATTCCCGTTGGGAGTGGTTCCTGTAGGCGTGGGATAGGTGCCCCTGTGCCTCCCTGATGGTGCAGTGGCACAATAAATTCAATTAATGCTCAGCCAGCTGCTTCTGAGCTGCTTGGGCAGCTGGGCTTTGATGCCCAAAATTATTTAATGCTCTTTAGAGAGAGATGAAATGAATGGAATATGAAGACTATTATTTGGCGTAGTTCAAAAAGACAATTAAATACAAAGTATAAACACCCAGCTAAAATCCTTTTGTCATAACTGTGGTGCTAATGCTCACCAAAAGATTGTACAAGAGTCATCTTTAGGTTGTGGCTTCACATTTCAGCTGGGAGGTGTTGCAGGAGTTGTCCCCAGCTCCCAGTTTGCCTTGCACAAGAGGCTGGAAGGAATCCCTGCTGTTCACGTTTGGACACACACAGATACACCTTTGCATTCACAGTAACATGGCCAAAAATGGGCTCACCTGGCTGCTGAAAATTCAATCCTTCAGCCTTGCTAATGTCAGAATGTGGTTAAAACCCTGATGCAGATGCTCAATTTTTCACTGCTTTGGTAGGATCTAAACCCTCTGTGTAGTCAGCAGCTGCCTGTGCCATCGAGTTCTGCCTCTGCCCAAATTCAGCTTTCCTGCCTGACCTAATCAAACAGAAACTGCTTTGTTTGGACATCCTAAAATGCCCAAATTCCAATGGAGAGAATCTTCTCGTGTGCCAAATTTGATCTTGATTTGGAATTACTTTGCACTGCACTAATTTGATTGTCCAATCAGTTATTAATCTCGTGGAGTTCTCAGATGTGCTTTCTTGCTGTAATCTTACAACTAATCCTCTGATCCCTAATCACAGAAAGTGTTGGTTTGTTTTCTCTTAAAAAAACTGAGTACTTTGCTTGGTTCACTGAAGCCAGACTGATGCTTTGCTGATTTATAAGGTATCATTTACTCTCTTGTCAAGTTGCATGTGATAATATAATACTGCACCTTTTCATGTTGTGCTGTTTATTTTATTGTAATCTTTTAACAGTGAAAATAGAAGTGTGTCACTTCTCAGGCTACTTAAGTTTTGCATTTGCCCAGTTTGGGTTTGGCTGGATAATCAAAGCTTTTCATGTCTCTGTAAGGAGTGGGGAACTTCTGAAGTTTAAACTAAAAAAGCTCAAAAAAACCCCCCTCTTTAAAGCTGTTCTCCTCTTTAGTGCAAATGTTTTATTTAAGGATGAGCTCACATTATCAAGAGCAACAATCTTGACCAATTAATTAATTTGTGTGGCAGACGTGGGGTTGTTGAGAAATTTTGGTGGAAATCCCAGGTGTCTTCACAGAGTGTTTTGAGGAATTTAGTTAGTAAGAAATGTAGTTATTAAGAGTACTTTTATTGTGAGCTGCCAGGCTGATTTCATGTTCACAGCATTCATCCCCACAGAAGAGCTGAAGCAAAATCATGCTAATTCCAAAAATAGTCAAACTGATTTCTTTTTTACCTTATTTTTTTACTTACAATGTTCTCTCAAAAAGGAAATCTGTATGAAAATTTGAAGTCCTTTATTTTGAAAATCCCCTTTGCCTCTCATACCGTGTCTTTAAGGGACAAAAAGAATTGTAAAAACTTGTAAGACTTCACTGAATTCTTTTATTTCCTATGAGGCTCTCAGGGGAGCAATTGTCTAATAGGTTTTGCTAAGAAGGGAGGTATTTTATCTGCTTTGTGACAGCAAATTCGTTGTCCCAAAGGATCAGTAACAACTGGGTTTCCACCTAACCCATCAACACGAGCTCTACAAGTGTCTGCTGTTTTTGCAGAGAGTACATTCAGTGCATAACTTACTGATCTCTGGGTAAATCCATTCTCTTCTCCCCTTCTCTCACTGAATCCAGGGAATGTCCCTTCCCCAAATGCCCCTTTGAAAAGGGTGTTGGCTTACACTGGCTGCTTCAGTCGGATGCAGACCATCAAAGAGATCCACGAGTACCTGTCGCAGAGGTTACGGATAAAGGAGGAGGACATGCGCCTCTGGCTCTACAACAGTGAGGTAATCTTGCTCCTTTGCCTTCCTTTTTTAATTGGATGTGTTCTATTCCTTTCCAGAAACTATTAAATACACATGCACACAAAAATTAGAGTGGCCATAAATATCCTTGACAGTTAAAGACTCTTGGTGTTTATTTTTCGGAGGTTTTTGTGCTTTAATTTCCTTGCTTTGAGGTGAAAGGATCCTCAGAGGGTTGTACATTAATTCTGTGAGGTGTTTTTTTCTCTCCTGCAGAACTATCTCACTTTGCTGGATGATGAGGATCACAGACTGGAATATCTTAAAATCCAAGATGAGCAGCATTTAGTAATAGAAGGTATAAAAAGGGGCTGTAATTGGTTTATGCATTACAAATAGAGGTTCACAGAGGGAACCTGTGGGGAGGTGATGGCAAAGCTAATTCAGGAAAGTTTGCATGTATTTTGTCCCTACTTTGAAATACTTTTGGATCTTTTGTTGGTTTGCAACAACAGAAAGTATTAGTGATGGCTCACGAACTGATTTGTTCAGACCTGGTGGATCTTTATTGAGAATTAGAATAAGCACTGAAAAATTTGCTATTCAACAGCAAAAGCAATCCCAAGGCTGCTTTCTAAAGATGTTGCTGGTGTGCTTGGAGGGATGCCAGTGCTAGAATGAGTTCCAATAATGATTAGAAACATTGAAATGAAAACTAGCAGAAATAATAGCTAAAAGTAAGCAAATTTCTAATCCCAAATATTAGAAATTTTTAATTAAACCTCTTCAGCTGTGTAAGCTCTCTGGAGTAAGTAATAATTTTTGAAAATCCCTTTTCATGTCCCTTTCTAGTTCGAAACAAAGACATGAGCTGGCCAGAAGAGATGTCTTTTATAGCAAACAGCAGTAAAATAGACAGACACAAAGGTGAGTCTTTCACAGAATCACTGAATTATGATGAGAAGAAAAATCCACGGAAACAACTGAAATGTTGAAACAATTCTTTTTAACACAAGTCCTTTTAACACTGGGTGAGGTTTTTAATGCTGCTTTGCTTGGTCTTTAAATTAAATGCTGGGAATGTGGGATGTAAAGATAAAGCTGTAGATGTTGAGACAGTAAATGGCACACAGCAGAGTTTGGGTTTTGTGTTTATTACCTTGGATTTTGTTAAGGCAAGGAATAATTAAGATTTTAACAAATGAATCCAGAATTTTCAGTACCATAATGACCTGAAAATATTCTGTATGGATTGTACTGCTGTCTGTGGTGGATCAGCTCACCAAAATGCCTCAATTTCTGTGAAGCAGAGTTGAGGGAGCAGATATTTTAAACATCTGTGTAGTGTCATAATTGGGAGCAGGTTAAATTAAACTGTTTACTGTGAGAAGACACTGCTACAACATTCTGAATTTTCTCCCCTGCACAACTGCTCTCATGATGGTTTTTTGCTCAGTTCCCACTGAGAAGGGTGCTACAGGCCTGAGCAATCTGGGGAACACGTGCTTCATGAACTCCAGCATCCAGTGTGTCAGCAACACCCAGCCCCTGACGCGCTACTTCATCTCAGGAAGGCATCTCTACGAGCTGAACAGGTAATTCTGGGTGAGAACAGGGGCAGTTTGGGTGCTGGGACATTTATTCAGGCTGGCTGCTTCTGAAAGCTGAAATTCAGTGTGAAGGAATCATTGAAAGTGAGCATTCCCAG
This sequence comes from Aleadryas rufinucha, assembly GCA_013397815.1. Taxonomy (NCBI): domain Eukaryota; kingdom Metazoa; phylum Chordata; class Aves; order Passeriformes; genus Aleadryas; species Aleadryas rufinucha. The sequence goes on from VZTH01003638.1 coordinate 165,497, forward strand.
CTCTGCAGCAGGTACTGCGTTAGAGGCACGGAAATGCAGCCTCTTTGTTTCTGGGAGCAGGAAGCCTTCCTGCTGCCTTCTGCATCTCCAGGCTTGAGCTGTGTTTAAATTTTCATGTGGTATCAATTCCTTTGGAATTTCCAGGACAAATCCCATAGGAATGAAAGGACACATGGCCAAGTGCTACGGGGATTTGGTTCAGGAGCTGTGGAGTGGCACCCAGAAGAACATAGCCCCCTTAAAGCTGCGGGTGAGTTATTCCGAGGTGGGGATCAAGGATTTCTTGGAAAAGCAGAAACTCAGTGCACTTTTTCCTGGTGTTAACTGTCCTGTAGCAGTTTGGAGACTCTGAGCCTTCCCTAGAAGGGGCAAGGGTTCATCAGTCCTGGTGGAATTCGTGGTTGTAAGGCCGAAGGAGTTACCTGGTGTGGCTCAGGCTGTGCTATAACAAGTGGCTTTTACAGCCCTTTTTAGGGACAAAAGATGATGCATTTACCTGTGAATGAGCTTTTGTCCTAAAAGCAAAGGGGTTTCCTTCAGCTCTTGGCAACTGAATTTGTATTCATTGGCAGCACGTGTCTCATCTACAATATTTGGATTTATTTTTACATTTGTTACATGGTATTAAATAACTTTCTGGTGGTTTTTTTACAGTGGACAATAGCAAAATACGCTCCAAGATTTAATGGCTTTCAGCAGCAAGACTCACAGGAGCTTCTGGCTTTTCTTCTGGATGGGCTGCATGAGGATTTGAACAGAGTTCATGATAAGCCATATGTTGAGCTGAAGGACAGTGATGGTCGGCCAGACTGGGAAGTGGCAGCAGAGGTGGGGCTTCAAATCTTTGCCTTTGGGGGTTTTCTGGGTGTTTTTTCTTTTCCTTATAGTCCTAAGCTGAGAAATTATTGATGAGGCTGCCTCTGGTAACACTTTTGGGACTGTAGCACCTTTTGGATGTTGTCAGAGCTGTGATTTACAGAGGCAATTTCACTTTAGAGCTTAAAGCTAATTTTAATTGTTGTAATAAAATTATAAAGATGATACTTCACAGCTATTTGGAACAACTCCTCCAAATTAGGGAGTATCAAAATATTTCAAGGTGCCTGATGATCCCCTCAGAAATATTTAAAATAGTGTCATACCTTGATTATTGAGTTAATTGAGAACTTTACTTGTGCTGTAACTAAAACTTCCTATTTATTAGAAATTAGTAAATAACTTCTGTGGAAATAATTTAACTCCCATAGGCCAATGAAACTTTGGAGACCAATGAAGCAGTCTCCAGTTTCTAACTTTGTATTTTTCTGTGCTTCATTTCAGGCCTGGGAAAACCACCTGAGAAGAAACAGATCCATTGTTGTAGATTTATTTCACGGGCAGCTGAAGTCCCAAGTGAAATGTAAAACTTGTGGGCATATAAGTGTTAGGTTTGACCCTTTTAATTTTTTATCCTTGCCTTTGCCAATGGACAGCTACATGCACCTAGAAATCACAGGTGAGTGGTGTAAACTTGTCATCCCTAAAACAAAATCTGTACAAATGGAAAAGCTATAAACCATCAAATTTTGTTACTACTTATTGAGAATAATGCAGTCATTTTTATATAGTAGAGTGCAAGAATTTTCATTGGAACACAGTTAAACCAAGATAAAACCTCTAGAAACAGAGCATGGATGGCCCATTTTCAGTCTTGATTGAAGGATTTAATACAGAAACGTGTAAAATGGGGATTTTGAGAACTTTCCTTCTGTTCCCTCTCTTGTGGAGGTTGTCCTAAATCTGCCCAGAGGAAAAACCAGGGCTGGGGCAAAAATGCAATATGGGTCATGAGCTGTGCTCTGGAGGACCTGTGGATTGCTGGAAAAGAGGCAAAAGAAAAGATGGTAAAATGGGGAACAAATTTTAAAACCATTTTCTACTGCCTGTGCAGGAAGAGACTTTGTGACCTTGTGGCATTGCCTGCAGACCTTGGAAACTGACTGGGAAAATAAAATAAATCATCCATTCAAGTGGGGGAAAATATTCTCCAATAAGAGGGCAGTGTAATGTGTTGTTGTCATTAAGACTTGCCTGGGTTGCTGACCAGTGTGTTTCTTTTCCCCTCTGAAGTAATTAAATTAGATGGTACCACTCCTGTTCGATATGGGCTGAGATTGAACATGGATGAGAAGTACACAGGCTTGAAAAAACAGCTGAGTGAACTCTGTGGCCTCAAACCAGAGCAGATTCTGCTTGCAGAGGTGCACAGCTCCAATATAAAGGTGAAAAGAAAAAAAGATTCATCATTGCTGCAACGTGCTTTGGGAATTTTTGTTACTTCTTTATTATTTTTAACATTTAAACTTTGCTTACAAGAACTGTGAAATAATTTAACTAAAAGTATGATAAAAAATCAGCTTAGTTATGTCTCTATATGAACTTTTATTTCATTCTTAAACAGTAATTTGGCTTGCTGTAAATAGATTAGAATTGATTGCTAATGATATTTTTAGGAAAAAAAAAATATAAAATCATCTTGAGGTAATAAATCTCAAAGTGCTGTTGTGAGTTTAAACACTGCCAAGACATCAGGGCCATAAGTAAAGACTGGCTCACTCTCTACAGTGTGTATGGATATTTCCAGATAGATTTTGTTGCTGTAGATGAAAAGTGCTTACATGAGGTGCTCTTGGTGTGTTCAGAGAGCCACCGAGAACTCCTGCAGAGGGCTTGGGTTCCTTTACTCCTCTGGAAAGGTGTGAGAGGGCAGATGGGAGGGAGAGAGGAGCTGATGAATGCAGTTTTCAGAGGAACAGAACAGGTTTGGAGTCACAGATAAAGCATCCAAGTGCCTGAGCAGCTTTCCTTGTCTCCCAAAGAACTTCCCTCAGGACAACCAGAAGGTCCGGCTGTCGGTGAGCGGCTTCTTGTGCGCGTTTGAGATCCCCATCCCAGGCTCCCCCACGTCAGCATCCAGCCCTGTGCAGACAGGTGAGACACAACCCTGCTTCTCCTGCTTAGTTAAACTGCAGAGTGCTGAGAAACTCAGGGCAAAACTTCACTGTTAAGTGAGGATTAAAGAAAGGACGAGTGAGGGTTGTGCTCGGTATCCACGGGGAACAGAAAGGATAAAAAGTCCTGGCATCAGCTGTGGTTGCTGTAGATAATTGATGATTTAATTGTCTGCCTACAGACATCTCAACTGGGCCATCAGCCAACGGAGCTCCCAGCATCCTGATGAACGGGGACGTTCCCAAGCCAAGCCTCATTCCCAACGGGATGCCAAACACGGTGGTGCCATGTGGGACCGAGCGCAGCCCGCCCGGCTGGACCCTCAACGGCCACGTGCCCTCGCTGTGTGACAGCCCCTGCACGGGCTACATCATTGCAGTGCACAGGAAGATGGTCAGTGGCCTTGCACAGCTCCCAACTCTTTGTGCTGCACACTTGCAAAGAAATTTTTAAAAAGCAAAGAATTTTTTTTAATGTCCACGTGATAATCGTACACATTTCTGTTTGATGTGGTCAAATCACCTCGCCATAACATCATAAAATAGAAACATAACATCGTAACATCATAAAATTTTTCAAGTCAGTGATCAAAATTTACAGTATTTAATACTGGAATTAGAGTGGTTTTAATACAATTAATGATAATTGCCAAGGCCTGAAATAAGTCACAAGGCCAGCAATCCGGGTGATGTTGTCCTGGGAGTTAATGCACCTTTACCTCTCACTCCTCCCTTTGCTTCCCACAGATGAGGACAGAGCTGTATTTTCTCTCATCTCAGAAGAATCGGCCCAGTCTCTTTGGAATGCCATTAATTGTTCCCTGCACAGTTCACACACGGAAAAGAGACCTCTATGATGCTGTGTGGATCCAGGTTTCCAGGCTGGCCAGCCCCCTCCCTCCTCAGGAAGCCAGTAACCATGCACAGGACTGGTGAGTTGGGCACCTCAGCCTTGGATTTGAATTAAAATACAGTGCCTTAGACTTGCTTGCAAGATTTAAAATTGTATTGATTTGATTTCTCATAATAATGGCAATAATTAAAATTAAATCCCTTTTAGTACAGATAAATGTAGCTGCACTTAAAGGTTGGCTTCGTTCTTATCCAGTGATTGATGATTATTTATATCTGACACATTTAAGCCATGGAAAGGCAGCTTTTAATAGTTTATTGGAACCAAAATTATCATTCTGAGGGGGTTTTTTTAAGTGATCATAACAAGCCCAGTGAAGGAAGGTAATTGCAGTGAGAGTGCTGCTGTTTGATGTTGTGTTCTCCTCTATTTCAGTGATGACAGCATGGGGTATCAGTACCCCTTCACCCTCAGGGTAGTTCAGAAGGATGGAAATTCTTGTGCTTGGTGTCCATGGTACAGGTAAATTGTCCTTTTTTCCATTTACAGCAGGGAATCACTCCAGCAGAAAGGTAATTTATGGTAATGGGTCTGTGGTACATTTCAGACTTCAGAGGTAATATCAAACAATAAGAATCTGGAGTGTAATTTCACCAGGACTCTCTCCAGGCAGACTTGCACTGCAGCACAGCTTTTATGACTTTGCAGAGCTGAAAGTTCTGCTGCCACAGAAACTTTAAATTAGGAGACAGAAATGAGATTATCCAAAACCTGTTAACCCCTTACGTTATTCTGTGTGTGCAGCCTTGTCTGTCCATAGATTTGCATGGTTTGGGGGGGATTCACACAAACCTAAATTTCATCTACCCCTGTGGGTTCCTGTGCCATTTGAAGGGTGAGAACTAAAATGGGCAGTAAGAAATTCACCCTGGGAGAATGCTTGGAATTTTCCATAAACAAAGACTTGCTAAGGAAAATTCCAGACCCTTGCTGGAAGGTATTCAGACCATAAACTAATTTTTTTTAAAAAAAAGTGGTTTATAGCCCTGAGAATTAGTTATCATGGTGCAAATAACTTGTGGAGACAGAGCAGTGGAGGGTTTTGGGGTCATCGCTGGGTTTGGTCAGCACTGGATCAGAGTGGAATGGAAGGGACCTTAAAGCTCATCCCATTCCAAGCCCCTTCCATGGGCAGGATCACCTTCCACTGGATCATGTGGAGGTTGGGATCACCCAACTGCTTCCATTTCTCACTCTGTTCAGGTTTTGCAGTAAAAATGCAAATAACCCTGAGCACTGCTGTACAAAAACGTGTCTCACACCGAAGGCAAGGCCTGGAGCTCGGAGGGTGCAGATGATACAAAACAAGGAGCAGAAGTGAATTGATGTAGGTGTGATTGGGCACTTTACTGACCACACCCAACCTTCTGGTTCAGGTTCTGCCGTGGCTGTAAGATTGAGTGCACAGAGGACAGGGCTTGCGTGGGCAACGCCTACATCGCTGTGGACTGGGACCCCACCGCGCTCCACCTGCGCTACCAGACCTCGCAGGAACGGGTAAAACACCAACAGAAACCCTCTGTTCTCTGTCAGCACCTCTGAAACACCACCCACCTCAGCCTTTTCATTTATTTGGTGCTGCTTTTGGCCATTTTCTCTTAAACCAAAGGCAGTAATCATGGAGCAGTATATTCTGGATGAATCGATGTCTTGATGTTAGGCCTCTTATGTGGTCTAATGGTGTGGAAGGGAAGCTTTTAAAGAACCACAGCAGTGCATTTTCTGTCTGTTGTGAGTTGCTTTTAAGCTAGTCAAAATATATAATAATACATTACAAAATATCTTAATTGGATAAATTTTCTGTAGCTATAAACAGTTATCCATGGGAGTAAATTTATTTCCTCATTCAGTCAACAAAACACATCTGAAGGTAAGCCTGTAGCTGGGTTAATCTGCAATAACTGGTCCAATTTATGAATTTTATCTATAAAGTTGTGCTTTATGGATAATTTATAAGCAGAGCTCAAGTATAAGAGCAGTGAATTATTTTCAGCTGCCTCTTCATGACTGAAATAAAATTCCCGCTAAAACTTAGCACGTCTCATTTTTAATTCTGATCGACCCTGTCAAGTTATTGGTTGTGATACTGTGAGGAGAGCCCTCCTGTGAGCAGTGTGTGCTCCATTTCCAAGGCAGAGACGGTTTTCTCTCCCTTCAGATCGTGGAAGAACATGAAAGTGTTGAGCAAAGCCGCCGAGCCCAGGCAGAGCCCATCAACCTGGACAGTTGTCTGAGAGCCTTCACCAGCGAGGAGGAGCTGGGGGAGGACGAGATGTACTACTGCTCCAAGTGCAAGACCCACTGCCTGGCCACCAAAAAACTGGATCTTTGGAGACTTCCCCCTATTTTGGTAGGATCTTGTGGGATTTTCCTCCTCAGCAGCAAACCCAAAGCGTGTTGTTCCCAAATGTGACGCCGCCTTGCCCTCAATAAGATGATTTGCTCTGTTCACGCTCTCAGGAGGGGCTCTGAGTGAGTTTGCTTTGTGCAGACAAATAAAGCAAACCTCAAATCCTTTTGAATGTTTTTAGCTCTGCCTTGCAGGAAATGGTGGTGGTGGTTTGTGCTCAGTGTCAGCTGCTCTGACACAGCTCATGCTCAGCTGGTGACACAATCTCCTCTCTGCTCGTGGAACACCTGCAGTTCTTATTTTTCATATTTGGTACAAATTATTCAAAACAGTGCTGGTCACTGAATTGAAGAAACTTTTGCCATCATTTCCACATGAAAATATTAGTTTTATATTTCACCAGCTCGATCCCAAAATCCAAATTGTCACACAGAGCATTATTTTTACTAGCATAGAATAAAATGTGTGTGTTTGGGGAAAAACTCTCTTTAAACAGTGCAATTGCTCACTGGGATGTCATTGCCCTCCTTTAATAATTTTCTCTAATACGTTTCCCTTTAGATCATTCACCTGAAAAGATTTCAGTTTGTCAACGGCCGCTGGATAAAATCCCAGAAAATCGTTAAATTTCCCAGAGAAAATTTTGACCCAAGTGCCTTTTTGGTACAAAGGGATCCGAGTCATTTCCAAAGGAAGCAGCTCACCCTGCAGGTTGACAGCCTTCCTGAACCACGGGCTGGCCAAGGGGACACCAGGAAAACAGATCTGCACATCAGTGGCACACCAGGAGAAGGGGACACACTGAACAGGAGTCCCTCCTCCCTAAACACTACTGTCCTGAATAATGTCAAAGGTAGGGAATGTCAGGGAAAATTCCACTCAGTGCTGGTGTTTGGAGGGGAAAAAACGTTATTATGTACAAAATTTTAATGTTGAGAGTGTTTTTTGCCAAGTCACTACACTTTGAAACATTTCTTAGTGAAGCTTAAGCATAAAAAAGGAAAGAAGATTTAAAAAGTTGCTCAGTGACAACAGATATTGGTACTTGTGTAAGGGGGCTGGGCTATGAGTGAGGGATGTGCTCCTGCATAAAAGAGTTACATTTCAGTTTCCAGGTGTATGGATGTATGTGCACCAAGAAGGGTTTTTACTTCTATATGTTACTCATGACCTGCAGTGAAAGAGTGGGGTTTCATGTTTGGTTATTCAAAAAATCCCTTTAAAAAGAAATTCCAGCTGTGTTTGTGCCTATCTTAGTAACCTCTGTGTTTTCTGTCCTAGCATCTCCATCCTTGGGGAGGAAAAGTGGAACCAGCTGCCCTTCAAGTAAAAACAGCAGCCCCAACAGCAGCCCGAGGACTTTGGGGAGAGGCAAAGGGCGCCTGCGGCTGCCCCAGCTGGGGAAAAACAAACTGTCCAGCAGCAAGGAGAACCTGGCTGCAAGCAGAGACAACGGTGCTGAGCACGAGCAGGGGGATGCTCTGACTAAGGGACAGGCTCTGGGGGGCAGCCAGAGCGAGCTGTACCCCGGGCAGGAGGCCGAGGGGGCTCTGGCCAACGGGTACCTGTGGGAGCAGAGCTCGCTCAGCAACGGGCAGGGGGACACCCACAGCGAGGACGACACCGCCGACGACCAAAGAGACGACGTCTGGGTCAACCCCATCTACAACCTATATGCAATCTCGGTAGGTGGCTGCTCCTCTGCCAGAACTGCCTCCTGGGGACTCTGGTTTAACCAAATGTTGTGTTCGTGCCAGCACAGGGGTCTGTGGGGAAGGACAGCAAGAGTCAGCACGATAAATGCGCTGTAAAGCTGAGGATGAATTAAATCTCTCTAATCTGTTCTCCTTGTGTGTGTAAAGTTAGTCAGCTCCAGCTGTCTAGATTGTCATGAGCCATTGTCACTCACAGATAATGAACTTGGGAATCATTTATTTGATGTTTGATCCAGGATTTCTTTTCTTCTTCGTTTTCCTCAGTGCCATTCAGGAATTATGGGAGGGGGTCATTACGTCACTTATGCCAAAAACCCGAACAACAAGTGGTACTGCTACAATGACAGCAGCTGCAAGGTAAAGCACTTCTTTTCCTCATTATTTCACATAATAATTCTAATTATTCCAAGCAAATTTTGCCTTGGTTACCCAGAGCTAAAGAAATTCAGAATCAGAAATTCTAGCTAAAGATGTTTTAGAATCACAGAGTGGTTTGGGTTGGAAGGGACCTTAAAGCTCATCCCATTCCACCCCTCACACCATCCATTAAACCAGGCATTTGTGGAGAGCTGCTGTTTGAAATCATGAGCACCTCCAAGGCTGCATCAGATAAATATTAAAACTATTAACTGAAATTGTACGTGAGGGTTTTTCCAAGGTAACATCTGTTCATCAGCTGCTCCCACAGTTAAGGGAAGATGCTTATTTCGTACAAAGATGGGAAAATGACTAAGAATGGAAAGCCAGGAATATATTTCCATGATGGCAGCAGTTTGTATTCAATTGGTGAATAACTCAGTTCTGACACTTCAAAGTATTTGCATTCACCACTATACAATTGTCAGGCTTCTCAAATAATTCATGGAGCCAGCTAACAAAGAGGGGAGACAGAAAAGGGGATTCCTTGTGTTACACCCAGTTAAAAATACACTTTTGGGGGCAGTAGTGTGTGTTTGAAGCACAGTGACACAGTTATCCCACGGCGTTTTTTCCGGGCGTTTTCCCTGTGTCAGGAGTTGCACCCGGATGAGATCGACACGGACTCTGCCTACATTCTGTTCTACGAGCAGCAGGGGGTGGACTATGCCCAGTTCCTGCCCAAGATCGACGGCAAGAAGATGGCAGACACGAGCAGCATGGACGAGGACTTCGAGTCCGACTACAAGAAGTACTGTGTGCTGCAGTGAGCCCGGGCTGCCCCGGCCCGAGGGAGAATCCCCGGGGTGTGCCCTGGGGGAAGGCGTGGCTGAGACAGAAAACAGCTTGTGGTTGTCGTTGTCCCCTGTGAGCTGAAAGCACAAGAAGAACCCCCTGGTTAAGCAGTTAATATCCAATAGTATCGTTTTGTTCTGTTTTCTCACTACATGCCCGAAACGTTTCTGATGTTGGACATCTGAGACTGCCACTGGCCTTTAAATCCAATGGTTTGAGAAAAGCCGACTAGGACCAAATAAGAGCTAAATTCAACATCCAAATAAGAGCTAAGCAGAGTAGTGTAGAGTTTACCAACTGTTCTAACACCCCCCCGAGGCTCTCGTTAGGTTTAAGGTAACGGGGAAAAACAATTTGTAGTGTTGTCTCTGGACAACATGATATTGCTACCTCCTTTTTCCTGCAGTTTTATTGCATTTTATTGGCAAAACGGGGAAGGCAAGAGAAGGAAAAGTGCACAAATGGAAACAATTATTGTCATGGGGAAGAGAAGTTTCCAGTTTTGCCACCACTAATGTGTGTCAGTTGCTTTCTTTCTGTATGTTGGGAGCACAACCAAATCATCATTTGAGAAGAGATTAATTTCTACACTTGAATGGTTTATTATACTTGTGTTTTCTCCACGTGTTGGCTGTGCAGATCAACATGTTTCAGGAATGGCTTTTCTGCCTGAAGAGTGCTGGCTCAAACTTTTTTGAGCTGCCTCAAGAAGAAACTTCAGGTTGGAGAGAGTAGTTGTGATTACACTCACGGTGTCTTAAAACGTGCACATTGCACAAAACGTTCCCAGCTTTTGGAAGGAGAGATGCTTGAGCTTTTGTTTCATGACTGGTGTTGCTTTTGAAATTTGCACTTTTGAAAATGCATCTGATTCAATTGAAACCCGCAGTTTGTTTGGTTTTTTTGTTGTTGTTGCTGTAAGGGCTCTGGAGTGAATGGCTGTGAATATCCACTGTGTATTTCAAAGGAAGAAGCTGTGGCTGTCAGGTAGCTGTCGTAGCATTCATGGATGGAGGTGGTTTTTTTTTATTGGTTTCCTAATTCAGTTTCTTGTTTTCAGGATTTGGTTGCCTTTTCAAATTATCTTTTTTGTTGTTGTTGTTGTTGTTACAACAGGTTATGCAAATACTTGCAATTAAACCAGACTTGCTTTCCATGCCCTTGCAACATGCTCTGTAATTCAAGGGGCTTCTTGCATGAGGGGAAGTGTGACTGAGTCTTAGCAGAGACTGGAAAAAAGAGGGTTGGTTTTTTTGAGCAGGCATTTCTTTAAACATTTTCAGTGTTAAATTGTTTGCATATCTGAATGAAGATGAAATTTTTCACTCTTTTGGCCTTTTGTTCTTCAGCTGAGTTTAAGCAGCTTATTAATTTCCCATACATCATCTTCCCAGTTCTCTAGGTTTTTGTACCTTCACTAACAAAACTGTTACTTACGTGGTTCTCTGCAATTAATGTTTGGATTCATTTTGGGGTGTTTGACAAGAATGCCAAACCTTCAGTGAGTTTATCATTTCCAGGAGGATCTGGGGTTTATCTAAGAAATGATATCAGCTGGTCTGGCTGCCTTTGGAGGTTGTGCCTCTTTGGGGACAGCAGATCTGTTCCAAAATTGAGTTTTGTCTTACCTGTGAGGTGTTGCTCCTTATCCTCTATGGTCTTTTATCTTTGAAGTGGTCTGAACATTGAGCCTAAAGAAAAGCAAACATGACTTGTGAATTTCTAGGTTAGAAGCTTTTTCAACACCCACTTGTCTCCTCCTCCCTCCGCAAACTCCATGAAAAGTGAAAGATTTTCAACTGATTTACTTTAAAATGTTTTATTTAAGCAGGTAGCACAATCTACTAATGTTATTTGATCTTCTGTGTTTGTTACATTGGTTGTAATTAATTTTTTAAATTAAATTAATTCAAGAATTAGTAGTAAATTTATTAAGTTAACTATTAACTACATTCACTTTGTAAATTATTGTATAAAACTTATTGACAATGCACTGACTTTAGAAAGATGTTAATGTACATAAATGCCTTGTAAATAAAATAGTGTTGATGTACTGGAATATGAGCTGTATTAAAACAAAGGTATTGGTAATTGTATATGGAGTGAACCTGTTTATCTGTAACTATATTATTCAAACAAATTAAATACTGTGGATGCAGATGAAGTGTCACTTCTTGTCAGATAATTTTTAATAACTGTTTTCCTGCTCTGAAGTGTCTGTGCTGCTTCCATGAAGCTGAAATGCCTTTGCCAATCCAAAAGCTGAAGCGTGGGCATGCATCCAGCAATTCTTTGCAGCTTCTTCTTTGTTTACAAAAGGTGAGTTGGGTATTTTGCTGATGATAATAACACTTATTACTTGAAAACAATCCACATCAGCAGTGAAGTGATCCCACAGGTACAGGAAGGTTTTGCTCTGGTGTCTTTGGACAGGGTCTGCAGGTACCTGATGTGCAGTGCTGAGGTGTCCCTGCTGCAGCCAGGGCTGTTTGCTCACGTAGGTGCTGACTGCAGATGGTGAGAGGCATTTCCCCTGAGCACACAGTGATGGGAGAGAGCCCTGCTGCAGTTACAGCCCTGCTTTGCTCCAAGGAGGAAGAGGATCTGGTGGAGTTGGCAACCAGACCAAAGTCTGCACAGAGCTGATGTCAGGAGCACACATCACCTCGGTTCTCGCGTGTTTCCAAAAGCAGCGTGGTGCTGTTTAGCTGGAAATGAACCATTGTTCTTATTTCATGGCTTTGAAGATGCTAAGTGGGTATTTATCCAAGGATTAGCACGCACCAGCATCCCCAGGGATGATGCCAGACTGTCTCTGGAAGTGAAGCCATCTCTGGCTGGGATGGGAGTGTTGGTGCAGCACTGAGTGGTGACACTTCCTCATCACAGTCACCTCCCCTGGTGACCAGTTCTCAGAGCACTGGTCATTCTTACCAAGTGTGGTCACCCCACGGTGCCATTGGAGTCACTTGGGCCTTTTCAATGTTGAAAATTTAATTTCAATATAAAGGATATGGGCTACAGTCATTCCTATCACGAATTTTCCTCTGTTAAGGCTTTGAGGTATTGAAAGTGGAATTTAAAAGGATGAAAAACTCTAATTACCAAGGATATTCATACGTGCTGCTGTCAGTGGTAAAGCTTTTATTGATTCAGGAGTGCAGCAGGGGACATGAAAGAGATGAAGGCAGCACATCCCTGCCCAAACCTGCAGCCATTTGCTGCTGCTGAATCCCTTCCACTTCCCAGATCAGAACTGTGCAAGTCTCAGAGGAGGGCTCAGAAATGAGCAGAGCCCGTTTTGTGAGATGGGAGCAGTGGGAAATGAGCTGTGCTGGGGTTTTCCCTGGTACCTCTGTGTGTGTGAAGTGTGGAAGCACCTGTCCTGCCCTTGGGGTGGGTCAGTCAGACTCCTGCAAACCTGGGCTGGCTTTTGGTGCTTCTCCTGGGAGGGAGGGGAAGGACACAGCAGGGACAGCACCTCTTGTGCTAAACCCTCTCATTCCCCTCAGAGAGAGGGGAGGGATGGATGCACCGACCCTACAGGGCCCTGCTGCCCACAGGAGTGACCACTGCCCCTTCCCTTCCCTGAAATCCCAAATCCAAAGGTACTTCCCATCCAGATCCAAGTGTTGGATCCCTTCTGCTGTTCCCCCTGCTCCCTGCCCTCCCCTGGGCTGGCACAGGAGGTTGTATCCCTGCTTTTCCCTGTCCCTAAATATCAGAATATCCCAGATTTATCTGTGAGCTGTGATCATGTCCTGAGAACGTGCCGGGCTCCAGGCACGGCCGCTGGCCCAGGGCCCGGAGCATCCACGTAGATATTAATTACATTAATTATACCTTTTGTTACCCTTGTTCCCTCAGGTCCAGTAAATTGAAGCAAGAAGTGAGTAAAATGCAGTCATCCATGCTTGCTGATTTATCGTTTCAGGAAAATAAAAACCTGTCAGGAGCTGGGGAGATTGTGCCTTTTGTTTGGGACAAGCCTCCGGCTTCCTCGATCGTGTGTAAAAGATTTCCTGTTTGTGAAAATGAAAAAGCAATGTTTGATAAGGTCCCTTCAGCAAAATGAGCCACAAAGGAGAAGACAGATTAAGGATGCTTCTAGATTTGATAGAAATTAAATTTCCCTGGGAGTTGTGAGCATGGAAAACCACTGAGGGAAAACTCATGGCAAAATACAGCTTTTATTTCTATTTAGGGTCTCATTTCAGACAGACCTGATGATGAACCTCACCCAACTTTTAGCAGTGCAGTTAAAACTCGTGCTGAGAGCACAGAGATGTCCCCAGGTGGGTCTCAAGCTGCTTTGGGTGGTCAGAGTTCATGCACTTCCCTCCCCTGCAAAAACAAATAAACAGCAGCAGATGCTTCAGAGCCTTTGTCAGGGTGTTTGTGGGAGCTGCACTGCAGGACTCCCTGTTCTCTGAGATTTTTTATCTCAGTGCTGCTGAAGGTTTTTTTCAGCATTAGATATTTATTGGGTGCAAAGTCCAAACAAAGTGGCTGAGAGAGCTCTGGTGTGTGATGACTTCTTTTGGATTTTGCAAATCCAGTCTCCAGACGGCTGTGAACATTCTCAGTGTTGTTTCTCAGCTCTGTGTGAGGTTAAAATCCTGTGTTTTTCCCTGATCCTGAGCATGGGAAGCACAGGGAGCTCCTGGGGCCCTTACCAAGGTATTATTTTGCACAGAACTATTGAATCACAAATTCTTCCTGACTCTTCTCCAGCTTCTTATTCCCTCAAAGTGTCTTGCAAATTATATTGTCTTTTACACCATGAATTTGAGAGGTTTTGGTCAAGCTGAGGTCGAAGAAAGGAACTAAACCAACAAATAAATTGGAAAGATGGTGGATTATGTGCTGTGTTTGGAGTTAATGAAAAGGTTTGAGGCAACAGGTTTGGCTCAGTCTTAACATCCCAGAGAAGTTTGTCCAGGAATTGCTGCATCTCTGGGTAATCTGGTTTAAAGTTTGCTGAAATGGGATACAGAAAGCAGAGTTTTAGGTTAAATCTTCTGGATGTTTAGCATGCAATGAAACTGTGCCTTCATTTAATGCAGTGTTTCATTGGGGAAAATATTTATGTCTCTGGGAAATAAACCTTGGCCTCCCAAGGAGAAGCTGCAGGAAGGCTGGAGCGTGGATGTTGGTTGGGAGCTGGATAACAACAAAGGGAAGCTGCTGCTGCTGCAGAGCCAGGAACAGGATCCAACACCACCAGTGGCAAATGCAAACCCTTACAAATGGTGTTTGTGCTGTGATGTTTGGAGTAGGGAGACAATGCAAGGAACAGGGTGATTACAGAGCTCAGGCTGGACATTGTGAGGCAGGTCCCTCCTCCAGGGGCTCTGGTGACAGGGTCACAGCTGTCCCCTGGTGCCTGGGGACATGAGGGGCTTGTCCACAGCAGCTGGGGCTGCCCCATTCCTGAAGTGCCCAAGGCCAGGCTGGAAGGGGCTTGGAGCAACCTGGGATAGTGGAAGGTGTCAGGGGGTGGGATGAGGATGTTTAATGTCCCTTCCAACCCAAACCATCCCTGGATTCCAAGAGAGGAAGGATGAGCAGGGAGGAAGAGCTCAGCAGCGGGGCTGGATGAACACCCCCCAGTGTGATGCAGCCTCAAACATTTAGGAATACTCAGCAGGAGCAGAGGCAGTAAATTTGGGCTGTGATGATCCCCCTGAGCTCAGTGCTGTCAGGACACAGCTCCAGTTCAAACCAGCCCAGGGCAATCACAGAGCCCAGGGCTGCTCAATGTTGGAGCTCTGTGGCTCAGCAGCTCATGCAGGGATGATTTAAACCACGGCTCAGTGCTGGAGCTGTGCGTTGAGAGCCCCCAGCAAACAGAGCAGAAAGGTGGATGAACGTTTGAATTTCCTTTTGATATGGAATAAAAAACCCCTTCAAATCAAAGGCATTCCTGTGGTACCCAAACACTCCTGGAAGGGGCAGGAAAGGATTCCACACAGGAAGGGCCCGGTGCTGCACCCTGGCCACGAGCACACGCTCGTGTTTGTGACCTTGCTCGGGAGCAAACGCCTTGGAAATGTTTGCTTGCCATGTGGCCGTGCCTTTTTATCTCCAGGTTTGATTATATAAATGTTCCTGTTTAAAAGACACACGCCAGGGAATGAATCTCTGGGCCCACAGACTCTTTGAGCACAGGCAGCCCCAGCATTTAACTGGTAACAAAGAGAGTTGGAGTGGAAGCTTTTTGATAAAGAGTTGGCAGCATATCAGAGGAGCAGCTTGGCCATGAGATGTGAGCAAGGATGTCACACTGGGTGTTTAAACTTCTTACCTTTCCTTCCAGTTCATTTTTTTCTTCTTTAAATGATTATGAATGAATTATGAGAGAAAAGGTGATTATTTTCAGTGTGTGTGTTTTCCAATAGTGGCTCAGTTAAAGAAGGCACTAAATTTTGATTTTAACATAATCCAGAGATCTGGATTGCTCAGTGACAAACTACCAGCAGTTTAAGTAGTAAGAATTAAGAGTGGCATGAGGAATGATCAGCTTTTAGCACAAAACCTCCTGTTTAACTGATTTAACTGGGCCCAAAGCTCTGGCTGTAATTTAAAATCCTCTTCCATGTGAGTGGCAGGCGCTGTAACACAGCAAAAGCCAAGCTGAGTGTGAGGAAGGGTAGAGTTCAAATAAGTAAAACACACTGAGGGATGATTAAAGGGAGGTGAGGGATAGAACCCAGATGTGAATTCCCCCCCTGAATATCTTTCACTGCCTTTGGCTGCCGGGCTTTGATGTCCCAGGGCACAAAGAGACTCCTGCTGTACCTGAGCTTTGTGTTCCAGGCAGGGCCCAGCCGGGTTATAAATCTGTAACGTTGCACTTCACCTTTTGTGTCTCGCTTAATGACCTTTTAACAATAAATGCAGGACGGCTGAGGGGAACGGGATCGGCGCTGGAAAAGCTGACACGTCCGCAACCTGAGCTCCCATCCCTCTGATTGCTCCGTCAAACAAAACTTCTTTTGCTTTGTGCCTAAAAAAAAAAAAAGAAAAAAAAAAAAGAGGGAAAAGAGGGACAGGGAAAGGTTTTCTTAGCTGGGTTCTCTGCTTTAAAATGCAGCTGTAAAGTGCTTTAGTGGGGAAATGCTGCACGGAGTTACCTGCCTAAAGAACAAGGGTACAGTCATCCAAATATCAAAATATATTCTGTCTGCTATTTCGTTTTCATGGAAAGCTGCTGTTCTAAGGGGCTTTTCCCCCTCTGGAGGTGTCATCCTTCGTTTCTCCTGTGTAAAAATGACCACTAAAGGCTCTTGTTCTGTTTCCCACAGTACTAAATTTAATATGCACAGCCATAATGTAAATAAATGTACAATAACTCTTACTCAAACCCATGGAAATGTATATTATCCCTGAGGAATATCTTTCCATAAAATGCCCTCCACTTGAATGAAAGGAAAACTGCCGTTTCCCACCATTCCAACCCGGGACAATAATTTATTTTGGTGATGATTCTAGTGGATATTTTTGATTCATGTGTACAATAGTAAAACTGACACTATTTTCTTTTGTTTGTGTATTTTGCTTAAAATAAAAGATTACTCCAAAGGAAGGCATTTAAGGAAGACTGCTCGCAGAGAGGGGCCAGATTTATTTTGGCTGGCTGTGCTGGCCTGTCAGCTGGACAACAACCTGCCCAATTCCAGTCCTCCAGCCACTCTCAGTTGCCTTTGCCACAATAATTTTCATGCAGAATCCCCTCCTGGAGCTCAGCTGACCGACGCTGACAATCCTTTGCAAAGACTTTCCAGCAATTTTACAGCTTAGGATTCCCCAAATGCTTGGAATACCAAAAGCCGAGTGTGTTGTGGGCTGGTCACTTGTATCACCTTCAATTTCTGCATGTCCACAGTTGTGCTGTGCCCTGTCTGGGATTTTATTTCTTTTGGTTGGGCCCTAATTGAATTTTTATGTCAGAATATTGCTGGTTTCATCTAATCTTTGCAGTTTCCTGCTGGAGAGCCCCTCATGTACCTGCTTATTCCCTGGCTGTGCATTCCAATCTGTGTTGCATCCTTGGTAAAGCTGAATTTTGCTATCACTGGGGGGATTATTTTTAAACAAAAGTTAAAAAAAGGAGCAAGGGATGGGAGGAGAGGAAATCACCACCCAATATTAATGCTCCTGATGGTAGAGGACTCGTGGAAGTTGTTACTGGAAGAGTTAATTTTATTTTATACATCTTGCCGTGCACATTGGTGTTCTTCTGTCAGTGAATTTAACTCTCTGAGGTGTTTCTGTGGGTCCCTGCGTCCCACAGCCCCTCTGGGAACTCCTCGTGTGTGGCTGCTGCTTCCACCACCCTGACGCCTCTTTCCTCAGGCTGGATCTTCCCAGAGTGTCAGGAAAATTAACCCACAAACACCAGAGGTTTATGTCCAAAAAGGAGACAGAGGAGTCCTGTTACTTTATTCCAATAAAGGGAGAGGCCATGGGGCATTCCCAAGGGCTCTCTCGAAGTTTTGGAGGGCGCAGCCTCCTTTTTATCCCAATTTCCCGGCCACATTTCCCTCTCTCTTTCTCCATTTGCTAAGATACTCGAGAGGCACAGACTTCCCAGAACACCTAATGTATAACCCCACTTTATTTTTAATTCTTGTTGAATTTTACGGTTTCCCCATTGTTCCTTTCATCCCTCAATACCTAATTCCATCTACCAGCTTGTTCGTCAGGACAACTTTCTCATTCCTTTCAAGAGCTTGTTTGTAAGGACAAGTTTCTCTTTCCTTTCAAGAGTTTGTCAAGACAAGTTCCTCATTCATTTCCCGAGGTCATTTAGTGCTTGCTAAGAAACAGATTTTTGTTTTTAAATAAGTTTTACGTGAAGTATTTGTAACTCCCGGCTTGTGGGGCTGCCCGTGGGCCCGGCCAGGCCCTCACCCTCACAGCCCTCACCCTCACAGCCCTCACAAAACCCCCGCGGCCGCAGCGGGAATTGCACCGCGTTTGGAAGCGTAACCCGAGTGTTTGTGCTTGATGAGCTTTAATAGCTGGGGTTTTTTTTATATTTTTTAGGATAAATCGCTGTGGTTCCATCACATGTGCGCTCCTATCTGCGGGATCATAAACCCCAACTTCCCGTTTACGGCCTGGCGCTGCCCCATGAACAAGGGGACAATGGGAGCCCGTTCCAGGGGGGTGGATGTGACACCAGAGCCCTTCTTGCAGGGCTTGATAAAGACACCGTGTTCCTGCCAATCCGAAAAACAACAACAAAAAGAAAAAGGGTTATAAAATAAATGGTTATAAAAGCATCGGGGTTAATGGAGCCCCGGCAATTTTTCTGCTCCCGACCTGCGCCGTGGGCTGAGCTCTCTCCACACTCCTGGGACTGTCCCAGCTCCCGGATCCCAAAAAGTTTGAGCTGTGCCAGGGATTTGGAGCCCTGAGGAGATGGAAATGAGTGGTGGATCCTCCTTTTCTCGGGGGTGTTTGGCAGGAAGGGCTGCGCAGAAATGGGGGCATCGTTCACAGAGCTCTCAGCTGACGGGGCTGGAGAAGCCTCAGCACCTCCACAGTTGATTTTTTTGTCTCTATCCTGCTTTTTCAAGATTTAAACTCCTTTTATTTTCCTCAGGGAGGTCACTGCTGCTCTCCCAGGATTATTCCCAGTGGCTGCTGGGCTCCAGGACACGAACAATTACGTTTTACTGCCTGTAAGAAAAGCATTTTGTGTAAAGCTGAGAGCGTCGTGTACCACAAACCCCAGTGATTGCAGGTTTACAGATACTGCCCTCTTGATAGGGATTGTCGATGATTTATTTAGAGTTTAATCTCGACATCAGCACGATCAGCAAAATGTAAAACTTCTCTGCCTTCCTTTCTCTCTCACAAATTCTTCATAACCACCCCCAATCTGCAAACTCATCCATCAAGATCTCCCAACGTGCTGGGAACAAGGAGCAGCCCCGGTGGTGCGGGGAGGGGAAGGGAGGTGGCACTCTCAAGGTAATTCCACTCGGTGGAAACCAATATATTTTTGTGAGGCAATAAAAAAGGGAAGGGCAGGGAAAAGTTTAGACAGCTTGGAGTGGATTATGGGGAAATAAAACCCATTAAAACACTGGCAGCTGTTTGGGTTTCTTTTACATCAAACTGTATTTGAGTAGTGGATGTCTAAATCACTTCAGAAGATAGTAATAGGTAAAAGGTAATAAAAAACCCCAAATTGATTACCATCTTATACCCTTTGTGATGTAACTTTAAATGCAAATTGCATTCAACTGCAAGATGGGAAATAATGTCCCAAAGGCATTTCAATTAATTGCTGTAGTTAATTACACTCATAATTTTACTTGTGTGACTAATTATAATCAGGTTTTAGCGGTGTATATGGATTTATTTCTGATACTAAAAGCCCCAAACAGCAGGTTATTTTTAGGAAATGCATTTAAACCTCCTAATGAAAACTGCATGTTCCCATTCTCAGCAGCTGTCTTGAAGGAGTTGTGTCTGTTCAGGAGGAGATCAGGAAGGAAAAGTGTCCTGGCTAAGGTCACCGTGGCCCTGCTGGAGTTCCATTGCCTTTTCCACAGGTACACATAATTTACCAGTAAATCCTACATTGCCTTTCTTTAAAAAATCCAATTTACATATGATTTTCTGCCACACAAAGCGTTTTCCACAGCCACCTCAGTCCCCAGGTCATTTGTTTCTCTGTCACTGCAGAGTTTTTAAATCCCATCTCATTTTAGTGCTTTGTCGAAGGAAATCACCAAGTCCACTTTTAACTCCATCAAAAAGAGCCTCCCATCTCCAGGAGTAATAATTTTTCATAGAATCATTTATAGAATAATAGAACTATTTAGGTTGGAGGAGACCTTTAAGATCATCGAGTCCAGCTGTGATTTTGGGGTGTGGCAAAGGGATCCCTGTCCCTGGATCAGAGGGGGTTGATGTTACACCTAGTATTTATTAAACCCCACCTTTACTAAACTCTAAAAGCAGCCTGGGAAGTTTGATAGACTTCTCTGTATCTTTCTTTTTTTACTGCAAGTGGATGAATGGATTTTTTTACATGGATTTGCTCTGTGACATCTTTTTAACAGGGAGGGTGCTGGCAAGTGCTGTTTTCCCTGTGGAATCCACATCTGATGGGCAAGGAAGGAAAGCACAAAGGACAAAGCTTTGTCTTTCTCTCCCAGCACTCACAGAAAACTAATTTTGTCCAGACAAGTGCATTTTTTGAGCTGGTGTTTTGTCACAGGAGGAGCTGACTGTAAGTGGAGTTGCCAAATTTGTCAGAACTCTTTGTGGGTAATGTAAATACATTTCTTGTGAGTAATGGTTTGGTTTCCTTGTCTCTTGGTGCTTCCTGAGAAAGATGTTTTGCTGAAAACACATTGTATTAGGAATTTTTCTGTGCCTGCCCCTGCTGTCACCCCCTGCTCCCCTGATGGCTGGGAAGGAGCTGTGTCTTCACCCCTCACACCTCCAGAGGCTGCTCTCAAACCAAGGCACAGCCCAAATCTGGGAAAGGAGTGGTTTTGGATGGGTTGTACAAACCCCTGTTTGTTTTACTGGTTTTAACCCCAATTTTAATTGCCAGTGTTGTTTGATTTTCCCTGGGACTGCAGCTTCCAGCCCCACAGTCATCAGCTCTGGCTCCAACATATGTGAAATGGATCAGAGCAGTTCTGTGCTAACTCTTCTGGACATGGGAAAATAATGTTCTTGCTGGATCCTTCCAAATACTCCCGTTCCTCCCCCCACCCTTTCCTGTATCATGCCTTGGCTATTTGTCCTTCAGGAGTGATTGTCATTTCCTGGTGTCTTCACAATAAAAGAATTTCATGCCAAACGTAGCCGAGACAGAATTCCTGAAAATCAGCACCTTAAGTTACCTGTGGAACAGCAAATTGCTTTTCCATAACCATCCTCACAAAGCAAATCTGATGTCCCACTTGAAGCCTTCTTGTCTCTTCCTGCTTTTTCCAGGGAATAGCTGTTGCTGGGGGGTTTTTGTTTATTCCCTGCGTTAATCCTGGTGCTGTCCTTGTCACGTCCTGCCCCAGAGCAGAACCTGGGTGCAAAGAGGAGCCTCTGACAGAGGACAGAAAGAGCTCATTCCCTGTCAGGGGTGCAGATGGAGCATTTCCCTTCTCCTCATTGCCACAACACTGACCCCTCAGTAAAACACTGATCCTTGTCCAGTGAGATTTCATTCACACTCGGCTTGGTGCTGGAGAGCTCTTAGAGAGGACTCACCCTCTTTCCAGCAGATTTTTTTCTTCCTTTTGGTTCTGTTTTAATCTATTTCATAGTAAATAAGATGCTCCCACACTGTAATTAATGGCTGTGCCCTGTGATTTCTCATTTATCATTGGCAGTAAATGACAGCTGAGCCAGACCCTCCAGATTTTATTCCAATCATCCTTTAGAGAGCTGCCTACGAAATGAGGATTGAGGAAATAATCTGGAGGGAGAGGGATGGGGGTTCTTGCACACCTTGGATAGTGCAAAGGGCATTTCTCATGTATCCTGAGGAGTTCCCTGTCCTGGGGGCTGGGTGGGGTTGGGCACCAGCTCTGCACACCTGGGCAAGGTGCCAGGCTCCAGGAATCTGCTCCGTGCAGAGAACACCCTGAGGGTGTGAAATAGAGCCCCAGAACTCTGCTGACAGTAGAAACATCCCAAGGTGCTGCAAATCCCCGCCCCAAAAATGCGAACCCAGCCCCAAACCCAACCCTAAATATTGTGAAGAAAACAGGGGGGAAATAAAAGTCACATTCCTCTTCTGACAGAGTGTTTGTGCGTTCCCCTTCAGCAAGGACAAAAGAAACAAAAACTCAAACCAATTCAAATATAAGTCTGTTGTTCATCTTTAATATTTCATTTGTTTGCTCCTCCAAAGGTTTTCAGTTACATAAAAATACAGTTAAAGTATTCATCTTTCCTTTAAACTTAAATAGGTTCATTTGCTTTCCCAAGTGGGGTTTTTTTTAAGCTTTTATGATTGATTAATATGAAAATAATTTCATCCCCCCTTTGGTGAGCTGTAGTTGCTCTCCCTGCCAGGATTTTCCTGAAAATATATAAAGTCATCTCTGCAAACATTGCCCCTAAAGAAAAAAAAAAATACAAGTCTGCTAATATGAAATCCTATTTCGTGTGGCCAAAATCTAAATCCTAAAAGAAGCTGTAACATGTTATATGGCACAAGCCAAAGAGAAATGTTATGTCCCTCTTCAGAGAGAGAACTGGAATAATATGAGGAAACCCCATGTCCCAAGGTATTTTCTGTAAGTAATTGGGTAAGATCTGAAGGAATTGGTGCAAATCACAATCTTCCTGGAAAAAACTATGAATCTTGACTGTATGTGAATATTTGCAGGTATGCTACTATAAAAAACTATATATATAAAAGATATATATATTATATATATATATATAAGAAAGAGGCATTTCTTGAGCTGTCCTATTTTATTAGGCAAATACCAACTAGAAAGGATCATCAGAGTCTCCTGCTTCAAAAGCAGCCCTCCAAAGAGAGGGAATTTCCACAGATGTGCCTCTGGTGGGTGGGGATGAGCCTCCCTGTTGCTTCCCAGCACATCACATTGGCCATGGCATCCCAGAGCAGGATGAATAAATAAGAGAGAAACCTGATAGCCCCAATCAGATCAGGTGAAAGGAACCCAGTGTCCTTATCTGAAATTAACTGAGATGTTCTGAAGGAAGCAGGGGGGATTTGTGTGTTGGGTGAGTGCCCTTCCCTAGAGGGGAAGGGCCAGATGCTGCTCAGCTGTGTGTGAGCATTTTATCCTTGCTCTGTGTTGTACCTTCAGGTAGGGCAATGTGGGATTATAGGAATTTCTCCACATTTGACTGCCAGATTTGCAGTGCTGAATGTAAACGTGCTCCAAACCAACCCCTTCACAGGCACTTAAGAGCAGATTCCTCTCGAAGGTTCTCCGTGCAGCTCCTTCCAGTGCTGGGTTAAAACAGGATAATCCAGCCTAACGCTTTCTCTAAGTGTTTTGACTCTTAAAATTGAATTTTTCATTGCTTTATCTCACGGTTCCTTTGAGTTCTGGTGGTTTGGGTTTCACCAGAGCAGCACAGAAGTCCGTGGTTAATGTCTGGAGGAGGACAAGATCATTCTGTATTGGGACACAATTCATGAGAGGACGAGGCAAAGAACTGAGAACAGCAAAAACAACACCAAATAAAGGCCCAGGATGCTGAAGGAGGTGGGAAAGGCTCAGTGGGACAGAGAGCTCAGGGTGCAGGGCAGGGGCAGGAGCAGCAGCAGCAGCTTTGCCGTGGGCAGGGGGACGCTGGAGCCGGACCAGAGCACCTGGCGGCCCTGCAGGGGCTGCGCCGGCCGGAAATTCTCCATCATGGGAGTGGAGTTCTTCCCATCAAAGTGCAGTGCTGAGAACTGGGCCAGCTGCAAAACAGAACAGGCTGTTAAATCTTCACACCAGGGGACTCTGGGAGCTGCTGTGCTGCAGACCTGCGGTGCCTGGCTCTGGTTTAGAACCCGAGGGTTTGACGGGTGCATTGAACCTCGCAGGAAGCGCCGTGGCAGAGGCCACCGGAGAGGTCACCGACTGATGGCTCTTTCCAGCCTTGGAAATCATGGGCACTTCCTTTCTGTGGGAGCCAAATGCTTTGTGCAGCTCAAGGACTGGTTCCCCCAGAGCCCCTGACGCACCCGGCCCCACGTCACGGTGACACGAGGCAGGAGCACCAGGAATTGTGTCCTTGTTCGGGTTCCTGGCTGCACTGGGTGACACTGGGCTGTGCTGGGGGGCACTGGGAGCACGCTGAGAGCACACTGTGAGTGAGGAGCCGAAATGCAGGCTCTGGCTCTGGGCCAGCCTGTGCGATCTCTGCACAGTCTGTGTTTTCCAAGCACCCACAATTCCGTCTCCTCTTCCTGCCTGCAGGTCAAAAATGGGCTGCTTAACGCTAATGGGCTCAGGTTTTGGATTTGGAATTATTCTGTCCTGCTGTCCTGACAGTGGGAGAAAAGGCGTGGAATTTGGGAGCGAGGAGGTGGCAGCAGTGGAAGTGCTGCTGACGGAGCGCTGAGCTTGGGCAATGACCTGGGGGGGGTTCTTGGCTTTCTCCTCACGCCGTCATTTCCCCTTCCTGCCCCTTTCCTGCCATTTTCTGAGGGGTGATTTAATAGGGTCGATCAGCTGGCAGCACGTTTAGGCTGACGCCAAGTGAGCGTGTGTGGGGAATGAGGCAGCTGAGGTGTCACACCGCGGGCAGGGCAGGCAGCCGAGGGACACGGCACAACCTCCAGGCTGTCCCTCTGCCACTCACCTGGGGCAGGCTGAGCTCGATGGGCTTCTCAAATATCGTCCAGACGATGCCCTCGTAGCAGTCAGGGGTGGTGAGGGACCCCTCATACCGATAGTACCTCCCAAGGTCGTCCTCAGGCGGGAGAAGAGAACTCAGTGGCAAAGGATCTATCTGTGCTGATAGCCCTGGAAAAACCACGGGGGGAAATCCCTTGTGAACCTCGTGGCTGCGGGTTTTGCTCCCGTTTGTCTTCACCCCACACAGCTCGTGAAATCCCTGGCACGAGTGTCTTACCTTTGTAATTAATGTTCTCTAATTCCTTTAACAGAGTTGCATAGTTTTTATTTTCTTCGTCAGCCTGAAAGGGAAATAGGTTGATTCCACATCGTGTATTTCTCTACAAGTGGTTGCTTTTAGTTAGTGGTGAATCAAACACAAAAGGGCCACAAGAAAAAACAACATCAAGCAGAAAAGGGTAGAGGAACTCGGTGCTGGCAGAATGCCTGCAGGAGATAGGGAGGGTAAAGTCTTGGGCCACTGTAATATTGACATAAACAATCCCTCAGCCAAACTGCTGGCTGAGATGTGAGAGGGGCAACTGAAAATTTCACTGCCTACCTTTACAAAGAAGGCCAACACAGCCAAACCATCCGGGGTTTTCTTGGCTTCTGTCACATCTGCAACATCTTCTCGTATGTGGACAACGTGAAGCTGGAACACAACAGCCACGGGCAATGATTTCCACCCTCAGGCTTCCCTAGGGGAGCTAGCCAATAGGATCTCAAAACTCCAGAGGTCTGGAATGAAATCCGTGACCCACACACAGCCTCACCTACCTCCATGGGGTATTTCTCTCCATCTATGCTGTGCTCTGAGCCAGGGATGTTTTGTGGATCACCTGGGACTCCCCAGTGCAAATGGAATTCTACTGCCTTGTATTTTCTCCCCAGACCTCCTCCTCCGATTTTAGGGGATGTGCTCAGTGTCACTTTAACTGGGAGAAAAAAAAAAAGCATGGATTGTTTTACAGGAGAAGATCAGATCCTACATTAACAGTTTGTGAGAGCAGAGATGTTCTTGAGATTCAAATTGATCTTCAAATTCTCGCTTGGCTTTTCAGACCGAGTGTTCCTGGAATTCTGCTCTGCAGAAGCTGAACTCTTACAAAATCATAGCTGAGTTTAATTTGAGATGAATTATAACCATTATGACCTGTGGAGTCTGAGCTTCTTATACCTCTCAGAAGACCCTATATTCCTTCATTTCTTTCTAAGAAAACCCCCTCTGTCAAAGTAAATTTGATCCCAGTTTATTTAGGTTTTAACCATCCTTTTAATCTCCTGTTATCTGCACTGTAACATTTCCTTTGGGCAGGGTTTAAAGATGTTCTGTTTTAATTTAGAGTAGTGCTGCAGTTTAAGCCTAAATCATACATATTCGAGATATATATTTAAAATTTTAAAGACCTCCACGCTAAGCACAGCACTTTCCTTCACATAGGAAGATTCTGGATTGCAGCCCCAGAGATTTCATTTCTGTTCTGAATTCCAAATGAACTTGGAGAGTGCATGAGTCATTTAGTTCCTTTGCTTTTTAATCTGTAAATGGATGAGTCAGATGTCTTTGTGGGCTCTGTTTATTTAGCTTAAGACCTTTGAGACAGCGACCTTTGCTATGTGCCCATCATGGAACATAACGAGGGTCTAATCTCACCTGCAGCCTCTAATTGCAGCTGTAATTTAAGCAATAACCTCCTCGTTTAGCACAAGAATTGGTTGCCCTCGGAAGAGATTTTAAAAGCCCAGATTAAACCCCTAATCCTTATGCATGGCCGGGGAAGATGAGAGTTATGAGCTATCCTCATAAATATTAATTCTGGTGTAAAAGGGACTGTAATTGGACATCCTGGAGTATCACCCTGTAATGGGAAAGTCATTAATCCATATATTAGTGAAAAGTCAAAACATTCCTTTTTCTTGTGGTCTGCCACGATAGCAATGTTTTAAATTAGAATCTCTGGCTATTAAAATCTCCCCAGCTGCCTTCCTACCTTTCCCTTTGAAATCAGGAAATATTTGCCACTTGCTACTTTCTGCTTTAAGGGTCTGGCAGTTAAAATAACCCATCCAGGATTTTAAGAACACCTACAGGTAACTTTAAAAAAAAAAAATAGACCACAGATTTATTTTTTAAAGCCGAAGTAATTGAACATAATTTTGTTGGAGCAGCATCCTCAGCATTGTGAAGGAAGGTGGAGGAAGTGGAACAGCTCTGAATTACTGTCCATTGATTCACTGTTTACTGATTCACTAAGTAGCTGATCAACATTAGATAACTTCTGTGTGCAGAGAAAACAGGGCTAAAGCTGAGGAGAGCACAGCTCATTATTTAAAGAACTAATAAGACACAGCACTGGGAATGACTTTCCCACATGACGCTTTTCTCCGGCAGAATTCTTTGTGCAAGGGCAAGAGGAGGAAAGGAGAAGCCCAGAAACGAAGGAGTTTCAGCAGAAAATGATAAAACTCTGCCCAAATTATTGTTCTGGACCCCTCTGCCCACCTGCCCCCAGCCCTGGACTTTGGGTTTGGGGGGTTTTGGTTTAGAGTTTCTGTGGCACCTCCAGCTCTGTTTCTGCACAATTCTTGCTGAGACGGTCAAAGGCCTTATCCACAACCCCAAAACCGGATAATTCCCACAAACTTCCCAGAGATCTTTGGCTCCAGAGGAGTTTCACTTCTGAGACAGAGGGGTGGGACCTCATCTGTGCCTCCCTGCTGCTCTCCAGGGACACGGAAGGGGCGAGGGAAGGCCCAGCTCAGCCCCACAGGAGCAGGCTGGGCAGCACTTGCCTGTGTGGCCATTATTTTCCACGTTCCATTTGGCAGACCCCTTCTCATCATACCCTTCAAAGGTCAGGGGCTTGAGGCTCTTGTCATAAACCACATTTCGGGTGACGATGTTGACAGGGGACTGTTTGTTCCCCTTGCAGGCCGAGTTTATCTGATGCCACTGAGAAGGATCTGGTTAGGGATGAAGGAAATTTATTTGGATTTTTTTCTCCTGTGGACAGCAAATCCTTGAGAAAGCCAAAGCACCCAACCAAACTGGGAAATTGGAGACATCACCCCAACTTCTGGGGTTACTTTTACATTTGTATATTTACATTTTTACATTTATTTGTACATTTTCTTGGTCAACACAAAATGAGCAGTTACCACAAACACCCAAATACCCTCTTTAGCACTGACATGGTCACAAATAATGTGGCTATGGTGAATTAAAGGCTGAGTTCTGTGAATTTTTTTGCATTATTTCTCTCAAGAGCCCCTTTGCAAAGCAGAAGAATCGCCAGTGTGATTGGAAAAATAAATTGCTTGGCAGTACCTGCACACTGTGGATGCTCACACTTCTGGGACCGATAGCACCAGTGGCCTCCCACTGAAAAAAAAAATTAAATAAAAACATCAGGTAAATGAAAATCTGCACAAATTGTGCCCCCAAAATGCAGCAGGGAAATGGATTGGCAGCTCTGCCCTCTCTAGATCTCCTCCTGCTCGTTCATAAATCACTTTATACCCGTTAATATCCTCCCAGAACCAGTGCTAGCAGGAATCTTTAGGACTCTGGATCATCACAATTCTGGATGGGTTGCAGTCCTAAAGAATTTGATTTTCAAACCTTGGCTTCCTCAACTTCTTGAGGCAAAAGTTCCCCATTTGAATATACGCAGTGTTAAAGTAAATTTCCTTTTATCAGCTCTGCACTTGCCAGCCTTTCACAGACTTGTAAATTCACTTATGCAAGAGGACTTATCTCACCCGTTCCAGGAACTCCTTTAAAGGTTACTTGGTGAGGAATTCTGAGAAATGAAGGATCTCACTTCCTGCAGGACCTGGAGGATCTTTGGTCTAACTCAGCTGGGACCCACCCCACGTGGATGGATGCAAAATTCTTCAGCAGAACCTCTGAATTTCGCTTTTTCATTGTCAAAAGAAATACAAAATTCAGAGGTCAAGGGCTGATTTAACTTTATGTGCTGATCTAGTCAGGAAAGTAGGGGCTGTTTTGTTTATCCCAAGCTGCTTCCGTGGCTCTTTATTTATCCTAAACTTTAAATTGACTTTGACAGGAATAGTTCTCTTTGGCTGTTTAACTTTAATCCATAACAATTCAAACCCTCTTGTAATGATGATTAATACCACGCCTTCTGTTTGCTTGTGATTAGTAAATTATAGACATTTTAATAAATGGCTAATCAATTTTAGGGGTAATTATGGAGGAGCCCTGTCACTTGACTGGTAATTACCTTAATTTGTAATTTATAACACACCTGCTGGAAGGCTCTGAATGGCTTTTAACACCTTTATCTTGATATCAGTGGCATAACAATAGACCCATCTATTAAGGATTTAGAAGTTATAAGTAGAGAATTGTTATAAAACCCGAGCAGCTGTGACACAGGGGGAGACCTGCTGGCAATAAATAACCTTAAAAAAAGTCACTTTCGGTTTTTCTTTCACAAAAATGAAATTTCTGCTGAAAACTACAAACGATGTTGCCTCACTTTGCAGTTTAGCAAGGTTGGGAAGAAAAGTAAACTCTGCTTGTTTGTGGTGTAAGAACTGCAGGGATTTCTGTGTTGTTATCCAAAACTTGCTTTTGACAAAGTTTTATTCTTTTGGCAGACTTCTAAACACACCCAAAACTTCACTTTCCAGCACTGATTGTTGCATTTTTTCCTCCAGGATTTGAGCTCCAGCAGCACTGAGCTTTTCCTCATCCCCACTGGGAAACAGCAAAGTTCCAAGCACAGGATGTCACCAAGGGCCTTAATCGATATTTTAATCAATAAATGCCTGGAGAATTCCAGGTGAGCTGATCTCCACACGGCCTGGGCGTGCTCCACGTGTGGTTTTTGCACGGATGAAAGACTCCAGGTGTGTTTCTGGCAGCTGCTCAGGGGTCAGTGTGAACTTCAACAGCTCTGGGATTGGGAGTTTCTTGGCAATTTACACACGAACGAACCTTCAGGAGGAAAAAACTGGTGGCCAGCAGGAATAACCTGGAAGGATTCGCTCCCAAAGCCTTTGGGATGGAAAGCAGAGGGGGAAGCTGGCAGGTGAGAGCTCCAGGCTGGGCTGTTCCAGGAGGTTTCACTGGGGTTGCACAACGGGAGTGGGAGCATGGCCAGGACATCAAAGCACTTCTGCAATGCAAATCCAATTTTCCAGGCGATCCGAGGCACAGCTGGGAGTGAGGGCAGCAGGTTCCTGGGGTTCAAGGCTGTGGAGCTTTTAAACCATGACCAGAGAACCACAAAACTCAAACAGAGCCACAGCAGACCCTGAGGGAAGGGGAATTATGCCCAGATTGTGCTGGTGGTGGTCCTGAATCGGTGTCTGTGTGCGAGAGGGGGAATGGGAATGGGAATGGGAATGGGAATGGGAATGGGAATGGGAATGGGAATGGGAATGGGAATGGGAATGGGAATGAGAATGGGAATGGAGCCTTTCAGTGGGAGATTCACGTCCCACCCTTGTCAAACAAAGAAATCACTGACTTTTTACCCCCTGAGCAGGTGTCTGGCAAGTTCTCTCAAATAAACTTGTGGGTTTCAATCACGTCTCAGTAAACCGAGACATGAGCACACCAAATCTGTCAGCCTGGGCAGCAAGATGATGGGGAGAAAAAGTTTAATAAAATAAAATTTAATTAATAAAAAATCCAGCCCTCGGTGGCTACAGCTGCCTCACATCCAGCACTCGGGAGTGTTTAATAATTAGTGTCTAATTTTTGCAGCTTTCCACCAAATTCCTGATGTCTCTGAACAAGGCAAGGATTGTGTTTCCCATCAGGTCCTTATCACACTTGTGGTGGGATGGTATCACTGAGGTAGAACAGCACATCAGTTCAGCATTTCATAGGAAAAAGGTCCTTGAAGCTGTTAAACCTTAAAGAACGAGCTAATTAAACATTACAGAATGCCTGAGCAAACAGTGCATTCACGTTTATTGTGAATTAGGGGTTGTTTTTGATTGGCAGCCGTGGAACATCGGGGAACAGGATCCTTTGTGTGGGTACTGCTGGTCCCTGAGGAGGAAAATTTGCATTTGGATTTTATCTGAGTCGGATGTGATGCCTCCCTCCCTATAGGAACCTTGCATCACAATGGTTCTTTCTTCCCCTGAGCTTTGGGGCTTTCTTTCCGAAGCAAGAAGGGAAGATCCTTGTCACATCCAGGCAGTTCTCCCTGGGTTTAGGCATGATTATGCCCTCAGGCATGTTGTCCAGGCCACTTTTAATTGTCTGAGCGGCTCCTGCCACTTCCCTTAGAGGACTTTTCCACAGTCTATTAGCCCACACTGTCAGGAAACGTTTCCTATTTAATAGCTTACATTTTCCACTTCCTTATCTGCATCCCATCACTCCTAGAAATATCACCGAACCACCCTAAACAATTCTTTTCCCTCCCTGGTGTTTACAGCATCCAAATAGTTCCCTCTTAATCTGTAATTCCTGTCCTGCCTTCATCCATCTTTTGTCCCACCTCTTGACAACCTTCTCTCTCTTCACCTTCCCACCATCCCCACTTCAAAACCCCCCTCTGAACCCCCTTTTTTACAGGGTCTGGGGACCCCTCAGATCCCACCCTCAATGCTCTTCCAATCAAACCCCAGCTCCCACTTTCTTTTTCCTGCTGTTTATTTTCTTGCTGGAAAAACGCAGCAGAAAGTGGGGTTTTCAGTGTTTTAGAGGGATTTTTTTTGGTTTGTTTTTGTAGCTGAGGTGCTGAAATAATTGCTGTGATATATTGATATAGATATAGATATAGATATAGATGATATAGATATAGATATAGATATAGATATAGATATAGATATAGATATAGATATAGATATAGATAGATACAGATATGGATATAGATATAGATAAAAATACAGATATACACACCTGGACTCGCTGTATTATCAATTATATCTCACTCTCACATTTTACTATGGATCCTTGATTTAAGTGGTTCTGTACCATCCCATAGGTGTCACATTGACTTTATTTGGTTTAATTCAGAGTAGGGCTGGACTGGGCTGGCTCTTCCTCCACAGAGTTCAGGACAGTTAAATTTAGGGAGTCTCTCTTGGCACGTGAGCAGCCTCACTTATCTCTGCCTCTTCCTCCTCGAATTTACAACTGGTTTCCTAACCAGAGCTGCTTCTTGGCACGGGGGTAGCCAAAGAAACAATACAATTACGTATTGTTTTCATTTCATTGTAAACGTTTTCAATTGTTTTAGCTATCAAGCCTCGTCTGGAAGCTCGAGGCCAAAAAAAAAATCAAACATCCCTGCAGTTGAGAACTCCCTCTCCTGTCCACTGACCCAGGACGGTGCTGCTGGCCCGGGGCCAGGCTTGGAGCAGCCCTGCCAAGGTGCTATTGTGTGATCTAGGAAAAGACCCTTCAGCTCTTTGGATCGTGCTCAGATTGTCCGAATTCCATCAAAAGTTCCGAAATCTTCTTTGTCCTACTCGTGCCCTGCTTTGCTGCCCTACTTGGAGCTGTTGGGAGCTCGGGGTGCTGAGGGCCAGGCTGGCTGAAAATGCCCTTTTAACCTGTTCGTGTGCACTAAGAGTCACTAAAACAGGGGCTGAACACACTCAGTCTGTGCCTCTGATAAAGCGGCTGGGGTTTATTGATTTTATGTGTTGCCAGCTGGGTTTATTGGATGTGTTGAGCCTCTGGGAGTGTGAATGACCTCTCTGCCACCAGCAGGAATATCCTGTGCTGCTTTTTAATTCAAATCCCTCCTCTCTTTCACGTGAGCCCTTTGTTTGTCCCTTTAGCCTCTTGTCACCCTTTCAGCCACGTCCTGCCTGACCATTCCCTGTTTTCCCGGTGCTCCCAGTGCTGGATTCCCAGGATGTCCTCAGTGCCAGAGTTCTCACTGCTCTGGTGCCCTCGGTTCTCAAATCCATCCCCAAAATCTGCTGTCACCTTTGCAGCCCTTTCCACGAAAATGGCAAAAGCTGGGTTTGCATGGGATTTATTTTCAGGTTTGGCTTGTGCTGGGCTCGCCCTATTTTTAGCTGGCTTTGTGAAACTTTCTATTTTTAGTGCAAAAGACAAAACAACTTAAAAGCAATTGTTATCAGAGCCTGTCTTTCTAATTAATGAGATTGCTGAGCACAAACTGAGCATATAGACATGAGACTATTTATACATTCCTAAGCATTACACATCCTCAGGAAGCCCCAGGCAGCCCCTTTGACAGAAAAAATCAGTTCCAAAAGTTCACTTCGAGATTTGTTTGTCACTCCAAGTGTTCGTGGCCATTCATTGCTCGTCGCTTTTAACCTGGAATTTTATTTTTTCCTAGTGATAACCATTGTCATGCACGTATATCCCAGGATGTGATGGGGAGTGAGCCCTGGAAATCAGCTTCATTGTGGTGGTGGAGCCTTGCAAGCCAGCACATCTGAGGTGAGCAGTGTTTATAATTTGCACGTGCACACATAAATCACATGCTCAGTGAGGTCTTTGGAACTCACATAAACTACAGGAAAAATCCAAAGAGGCTCGAGGATTCTGGATGTGCCCTATTAACACCTGCAAACGACTTCCTTTGTGTCAGAGAGCGAGGGGAAGGTTTTTAGCTGTGACCTGTGGTACTCTGCCGTGGACATGTGCCCTCAGAAATGTCCTGTGTCAAAGACAGAAGCTTTAACAGAAAATGAGTATCCAGGGCTAAGGTGATTTCCCTCTGTGAGGGGTTTTGCTTTGTTTAATAAAATGCAATTCAGAATTCTTTCTTTTAAAGCATTATTAAAATCGAATTCAAACAAATCACTTGGTGGCTTTGCTGGCCTTTTGCAGTCTTTAACGCCGAGCTTTTGATGGCTGATCCTGTGGCTAAAAATATGACAAAAAATCTAATAACAGGCCATTGGATATATTCTAGAGCACAGCAAAGCACCTCCTGCAATGCCACAAGCAGGGAAAAGAGCCTGCACGGAGACAGACCTTGGACTTTGCAGCTTTTCTGGGAGACCTAAAGGTTTGTGCTGCTTTTTTGGACAGCTGAGAGAAAGTGTCAAAGGCTTTTCTGCTTCCAGCCTTCAGTGGAAGAGGCAGGAGGAGCCATGGTTCCCCTTTTCTGCAGTACCACAGGGCACAGCTGGAGCAGATAAGGGATATCCCATCCCTCAGCTGATATTTTGCTGTAGGACAAAGGAGAGTGGAGCAGTGTCACTTGTCACCTGCTCTGTGTGGCCTCTGCCACGCTCCTGTCCTGCCCTGGAGCTGAGGAGCTGCAGGAGAGAGCCCTGGGATGCTGGAGGAGGAGGAGGAGGAGGATGTGATGCAGCACATTGAAGATTGATGGCTGTGGTGTCCTCCTGCCAGCCAGGCTGAGCCTGACACGGAGCTTTGGGGTTGGGGTTGGGGTCTCTGTCACCAGAATCAGGGAGCAGAGAGCTCTTGGAGCTGGGATAGCCTGGGAAGGATCAGCTGAACAAACCCCTGTGTGCTCAGGAACCTCAGGGTCTATCCAGGCATTGCTCCCTCGGGGAAATCAGGGATAAAACAGAGCAGGATTCATCCTCGTGCCTGGGGAAGGGGCAGCTCGGACTCAGACCTGATGGAGGTGACTTAAACCCCTCACATGGGTAATTCCATAATTCCTATGGCTCTCTGCCTTTTCTCTGTGTGCCAGCTCTTACATTGCATTAATTATCCTTCTTTTTTAATCAGCTGAAAGTGCAACTTTTCACCCCAGAGCGTGTCCGAGTGCAGCAGCGCCCCAACTCTGCCAGCCCCAAAATGGATTTGGAGCCCAGCCATAAATAATCTGTGTGCAGCCCACACCATTAGAGCTGGAAAGGGAAGAAGTCACAGCATCTGGGGTTTTTTTTTTAAAGCTGCTGCTGGAGCTCTCAGGGGTTTTTTGTACCTGAATGGCCCTGAGGAAAGCCCAGAGTGAGAATTGGTGCTGACGTCAATGTCCGCATGGTTATGGAAATTTAATGTTTGTGAAGGGTAAAAGCATGTGAGCAGAAATATAGAAAATTAGGGGAACCTAATCTCATCTAAATTAGAGGAATGTCCTATCAGGCATCCATCTTTTGGAGCACCAGAGCATGGAGTGTGGGAGATTTGTCTCCTCATGGCTGAGTCCTGCTCTGTGATAAAGCAAAAGGTTAAAACGTGCTGGGGTTCATTCCATTCCCCCTGAAGAAAATTAATTTCCAGTAACACCTGGATCTTGCTGTAACCCCACCCCAGAGCTGCTGGAGGGATGGATGGATGGAGGGATGGATGGGTATCCCTGCTCTCTGAATGGCACAATAATAAAGCCTCACTCTCACAAAGCCTGGACTATTCCTGTTGGAAATTGCAGATGTTTTGTCTCTCTTTTCCCCCAAAACAGCACCAGAGGGTCCCTGAGCTCTTGAAGGAACCAGACAAGAAACCTGAGGTGGATCAGTGCAGCTGTAAATGGAACAAGCTGAGATCTGGGTGAGCCAGAGGACGAGGGGCTGGACAGAGGCTGAGGGCGATGCTTTGATCCCTGGGCAGGTGGCTGCACCAACGTGCCTCAGTTTCCTCTCCTACCACAGGGATAACGACCCTTCCTTCCCTAGAAAGCCCTCTAAGGGCTGTTAATCCTAATTTTAAACCACAGGTGCTCTGCTGTTAAGACAAGGCTGGCAGCAATTTAAAAGATTAGCAATCAGTCACTTGACTATTTCAGTGTGGTGAGTTACCCAGGTGGAGGTGGGGTCAATGAGCTGATCAGAGCAGATCACCCAGGCTGCTTCTGAGAAGGGGCAAGACAGGGAGGAAATGCTTATTTAAAAAAAAAATAAAATTATATATATATAAGAAGGACTATAACAAGAAGGAATTTCGGCTGATTCTCGAAAGTGAAGTTTCTTGAAATACGTAGCCTTTAACTTAATAAATGTATCCTGTGGGGCTTCTGCCTCAGGAAAAGTTTGGAGAAGAGGGTGGAGAGAGCAGGTTTCTCGTGTGCTAATGACTGTGTCATTTGGTCCACACTCAGGGAAAAATGTGGCAATAACCAGGGTGGGGTGGGGGGCAAAAAATTCCCTCAAAATGCCATCTATGCAGTCCCTGTGTTACTTTCTTCTGATAAAGAGGTAAACCCTAATTACTGCCCCCAATCCCATAAAGTCACAACGGTTTTCTGGAGACTCTTTCAGGTTTCCCCAGTAAACCCCTAACGGGGCAGCAGATTTAGCCAAGTGTTCCTAGCCAGGAATCAATAGCAGGCAAACACGAGCTGCAGACTTTGGAAAAGCAAAGGCTCCCGGTGCTGCTCCTGCTCACCTGCCCCTCTTGTGGGCACCCCCTGCACCGAGAACACCCCTGAAACGGGGACTGAGGGAGAGGGAAGGGATTGGAACTGCCAGGTAAGAACCTGCAAAAGCCAAGCTGCTGAGGGACAGAGAGTTAATTAAGAGCAGAGCAATAAACCCAGGGAAACCCTGCAGTGCTTCAGGCGCTCTGTGAGCACCTCTGAACCTTGATCTGCTTTAAAACCATCTCCCTTTAAGTGATCTCAGGGCAGCTCTTCCCCCTGATAAGGCTGGATCCCTCTTTTCCTCGCTGCACTCTGCTCTATTTTAGTGCAAACAATGGACCCCTCGCTACTTGTAAGAGCTGCAGTGTTTAATTTCGAGGCTCTGCGCTGGTATTTGCATAGGAAAGGGGATTTATTCAGCGTTGCTGACTGAATAGAAGCAGGGGAAAAAAAAATACCTTCTGCATTCTTCAATCCCAATTATAGATCGCTATTTAATTGAGCCATCCTAAGTGCACGGTGTACTTATAGTGCCCAGGGAGCAAAAATAGATGGGGCTGCTGGGCTGATGCAGCAAAGACATATTGTTCTTTCTCCCTCAGCAGAATTTCATCTTGGATCATACACAGCAAAGCAAAGGGAGCAGAAAATTCAAACAAGCGATTTCTTTCAAGTTTAAAGGGGTTTTAAAGATAAAGAAATTATGTTTTGGTATTTTAAATGCACGTACATGATAAAATAGAGAGATCAAGTCAAAGCTCATTGATTTTTCTTGGAGGAGGAAGGCAGATAGGATCTCTAAAGGTGAAAAGAAACCCCCAAAGCACTCATTCATTCATGAGAAAAGCCTATCCTTGATATCTTACCACAAATAATAAAATTCAGAGAAATAAATAAATCATCCTTCATTTACCATAGAGAAGAATCAGAGAGCCTGCACTCTGTGCCCTGACAGCCAGAAACAAATCAGAAATGAGAGTAACCTTAGCACGGGGGTAGAAAGAGCAGGGAAGGACTTACCTACTGCCTCTGTCTTGAGAATGTGCAGGGAGAACAGAGCAAGGAGCAGCAATTCCATTCTCTATTTTAAATAGGCTCAGTGTTGAAACCAGAATTGATTAGACTCCTCAGGATGTGATCATATTTCTGCTCTCAGTTTTATACTGGAGTAAGTAGTCCAGGACAGACCTGAAAGCCATAGCAGGAAGGTGAACTCCTCCCCTTTGTAATTTCTCCAGATTTGCCCTGCTCCTGATTTGCCTAAATTTATTCATTCTCCAAAGTGAATGGCAAAAGGAGTGAGGCTTTCTGGCACTGAGCAAGGAGCCCTTAGTGAACAGCTGAGGCTCTGCAACCTGCCCAGCTTTAGCAGCCCAGGAGTAAAATGCGACATTTCTATTTACTGGGAGATTTTCTCCTGGCAGCCTCGTGACATTCAATTAATCCGTGTGTGTTAATGTTTCCTTTAAAAAAAAACCCCAGTGAAACAAATAAAACCCCAAGTCCCCCTCATTTCTGCCCCACAGTTCCCCAAACAGGATTGGAGTTGATTTGTGGGGCTGGAAAATGGGAATTCCGTGTGCAGCAACAGGAAATGTTTATTAGGAGACATACAACACCTTACGTACGTAATTAAGTAATGATACATTTTATAATAATCCTTTTCCTTAACTTTCTGCTTCTGATTCTGCAGTATGACATATATACAGATTTTTTTTTTCTCCCCTTTGTTTTCCTATCTAAATTTTTAAATTTCATGTTCGGAATTAAACACGATTATGGGGCAATTCAGATTTTATGCTCAAGAAAAGCAACACAGCTTTATTATAGACACAGGATCACCTCTGGGACTTTTGGGAGTGGGTTTTGATCCAGCTGAGGAAAACAAATGAGGCAGTGAAACACCTTCTTCCCCAAAGGTCCGTGGGGGGTACAGCCCCAAAGCTGGGGTGGGTGGCAGAAGAAGAGCAGGATGCCCAGGAGGGATGGACAGAGCCGTGTGAGGTTACCCCGGCTGCTGGGAGCGTGCAGAGTCATCCAGCAGAGGCTGACTTCAATAAAAAGGAGCCCAGAAACCCCTCCCTGCCCTGCCCAGGCCCTGCTGCTCTCGCAGAGGGGTCGCAGGGGCTCAGGACCTGCAGCGACACCCGCACAGCTGACTCAGAGCAGCTCCTTTATTCATAAAAACGCCGCTATAAATAACATTCCAACAATGAAGATCTGCCGGGGAAGTGTTTTTCCATGCTGCGCCCGGCGGCTCCGGGCTGCACAGACTCTGATTTGCCTCGCACATGGTGATGAGGTAAATAATTCCTGCAGGGGGGGAGAACAATGAGGGAATTCGTGGCATTTTGTCACTTCCGAGCGCGGAGGTCTCTGCGGAGCCAGGTGAATGCTGAGCACGTAGAGAGCAGCAGGGCGGTGCCAGGTGCTGGCAGCTCCAAGGGCATCCAAGAGACAATTCCCTCCCGGGCTGTGCTCCTTCCATCCTTGGGATGGTCCTCACTGGGCAGCTGAACCACACAAAACCCCTCATCTCTGGGGTTTTTTATTTCCTGTTTTATTTCTGTGTAGTCCTATGTTCAGGACTGGAAAGCTGAGGGTTAGAAATGTTGGTCTTGAAAATCTGGATTCTTGATTTATTTCTTTTTTATTTCCTTTTTTCCCCCCCTTTCTTTTCGTTTCTAAACCTCTCAGCCTGTCATTATCAAAGTGGTAATAAACTGCACTGCAATCATGTTAATTAAGCCTTTAATTGTGCCCAAAAGTGAAGGCACACTCAGAGAAAGACATTCCCTTTCCTTATAAAGCCTGTAATTGAAATAAGCAGGGCTGGCATCATTTGATCTCCTTATTTTTATTTTATTTTCTAA
The DNA here is from genome assembly GCA_013397815.1 of Aleadryas rufinucha. Taxonomy (NCBI): domain Eukaryota; kingdom Metazoa; phylum Chordata; class Aves; order Passeriformes; genus Aleadryas; species Aleadryas rufinucha. Next base: position 204,164 of record VZTH01003638.1, read on the forward strand.
AGAAACTCCCCTGACAGGTGCTTGGTTGTCAGTGCTCCATGGCATGGCTGCACTTCAGGATGGCTCTGATTCCTTTCCAAACCAGCACTGCCCTGAGGTGCAAGGATGCCATCCAGAACTGGGTACACTTTACATAAAGACTTTTGGACATTGAACCTGAAGATGTGAGAGGATCTCGGTCAGAGGAGACGACACAGAGATAAGCAGGGGATGACATCAGATCGCTGAATTCCAGGCTGCTTTTTCCTGGCAGCTGCAGGGCAGGGAAGGACAGGTGGGAATATCAAATCCAGTGAAAACTGCACTTATTTTGTGGCCTTTGAGAGCCACAGCAGCAAAAGCTGAGAGGGTGAGACTGGCTCGAGTCCAAAGCCTGGTCGGGGATGAGCTGAGCCAGGAGGGATTGTCCCTGCAGTGGGACAGGGAAGCACTTCCAAGGGATTGAAAACACAGATGGGTTTCGTGATTAGCGAGTGGGAGATTGGGAATCCCACCCTGCAGAGTGAGAAAACACAGAGAGCTCCCCATTTAGCTGTGTGCTGTCATTTTATTCACCAGAGTTCCCACGCCACTGAACAGGAAATCTGCAATTTCAGAGCTCTTGGTGAAGCAGAAACATTAAAGCTTCGTGGTCCATGTGCAGACACGGGCTGGCTCTGATCCCCCCTGAGTCTGCTGGGCTGGGAATGTTGTTCCAGCACAAGGTCATTCCATGGAACAGCTGGGAGCAGGGATAGGATGCATTCTGCCTTCTTCACACCCAAGTGGTCAGAGGAGAGGCTTTGTTTGCCCCACACCTGCTGTCAGGTGTTTGTCCGTGTTTCTCCAGGTTCTCCAAAGGGATCACTCCAAACCTGGGAGGCAAAAACTCCTCCAAGACAGCGGCTGGGGAGGGGAGGAGCAGAGCTCTGTGTTTTCAAAACAGCTCTGAAAAATCTTGGAAGGAGATCATACATCCCATTTGTGTCTTCCTCTCCAGAAAGGAAGGCTTTAATCTGCATAAATTGAAGCACAAATTGGATAAATAGGCTCCTTATTTGGATTACTCCCTTTCCTGACTGTTTCTTCCTTGCAGGCCTCATGATGCCCACTGAGAGGCTGGGCAGAGGGACACTCTGATCCCACAGCTTTGCTGAAGGTCATGGCAGTGATACTTGGACTCCTGGAATGATTCTGCTGAGCTGCTCACGTTGCTTGACGTTTTTTGGCCCAGGTTTGGTGTCTGCAGCGTGGTGACAGCACAGGGACAACTGGGAGAAAGCAGAACCATCACATTTCCCAAGGTCTGGCGTCAGGAACTGAGTGTGAGTTCAGGGAGAACGTGACAGGGAAGAAAGCAGGGCAGAGAAATCCCTCATCCTTCGAGAACCTGGAGATTTTCCTGTGTGCACGTGGCTTTGCAAGAGACCCCAAACCGCCTGCAGCTCAACCCTTCTCCCAGTGCCATGGGATTCCTGTTTCCATCACAAGGATGCAGCTCTTCCCCTGGAGTTTCAGGCACAGTTCCAGCTCCCCAGCGAGCTGCCAGCACAAAGGACACGGGGTGGCTGTGCCTCACCCCAAGGTCAGGGTGGGAGCTGTCCAAGGGTTGCTGTGCAGAGCTGGGGCTCAGCTCCTGGATGAATTCCCAGTTTTGGAATCAGCTCTGGCACGTCCCAGCTGGGGCCTCTTGTTCTGAGCCCTTGTGGGTGCCGCTGGAGGCTGAGAGCTGCAGCTGGGGGCAGTTCTGAGGCTGCCAGCTCAGGTGGGTGAACTTGGATTCTCCACAGCAGCCACTTGAATAATCACTAAAAATTCATCCCGAAGCCTCTCGTGCCTCCTTCTCAGCCTCTTCACCGTGGTCAGTGGTTGTTGTCTTCTCCCCAGGCACAATCAGCAGATAATTCTACAGAAGGAGGCCATTTCTTACACATTCAGCAGAACGATTTGGGCATTCAGATAAAGAAATGTAAAAACAATCGCAGAACTAAAAGGAAAACAATCACAGAACTTAAAAAAAAAAAAAGTTGCAGAAGGTGAAATCTGGATAAATATAAATCAAAGGCTGCCCACAGCAAGGCACAGTCAGTGTTTGAGGTGTCAGCCTGAGATCCTGCAGATTAGATTGAGTTCCCTGGAATTCTGTGTCACCTTAAACAAACAATGGGGTTGTTCTTTCCCCGTTTATAGGATGCAGATAACGATTTCCCTGCAAGTGTGTAGTGAGGGTAAGCACGGGGAATGATGCACAGTTCCTGGAATATGGGACTAGAAAAATGCCCTTGAATTGAGGTTGTTCCATGAAGAGGTTGGGCTTTAAATTTAAAGTATTTTTCATGTGGTTTTGGGAGCTCCAGCTGTGTCACAGAGGGCTGGAATACACAAATCTGGGGTTTCTGTATATTAGAGCCCACTAAAAAAGCAGCTTCCACACTATTGTCTCCCTTAATCCAGCAACATTATGCTAATTTGTATGCAATTCTATTAGGGAAATCAGATTACAAATCTTTTGTGGAGAGCTATTTATACCACTTGATATTACTTTAATTACATTCTGATCTCACATCGTTTAGTGTTTCGTGCTCGAGCACCAAATTTTCAAATTAGAGCAACTTCAAGCAGCATTTCCAGGAAGATCTGGAGCGCTTTAGGAGCCCAAATTCACAGATCAGTTTATTTTTAGCAGGCAGGATATTTTCAAAGCCGTTTTGCTTTGTGGATATTCTGTTCATCCCAGGTGCCCTGTGCCCTCCTTGGGCCGTGCTGCCACTTCTGCTGCGAGTGAAAGGATTTGCTGGGCTGGCACTGAGAGGTGACAGAAATAGTGGGGCCCTTGTTCGGCAGCAACCTCACACCAGAGGTGTGGCTGCCAGGGCTGCTCCGGCTGGGGTTACAGAGCCTGCTTTATCTGGGACACCGGGAGAGGAATATTTTAGAGGATGTTCACACCCCCCCAGGCTTCACTGATCAATTCTCAGCCCTTATTTCCATGGGATCATTCCCTTGTGACCATCTGGAATATTTATTGCTTACTAAGACTTGTATAAAGTACAACATTCATACTTAAAAAGTGGATTAATTAATTAGAAAGTGTTGCTGGTACATAAAAATTGTGCATACTAACTGCACATTAAACTGAATGTGCTTTCATACATTTCAATAGAATAAAAAAGCCCTAGAATTGCCCTTTATAAACTCAAAATTATAGCCTAAATTTCTTATATTTTGAATTTGGCAGAGCTGTCAGAGTTCACAGACTCCCAATTGCTGCTGCAGTGATCAGTGCTGGATGTGGGAGCTCAGCTGAGCTCGGCAAGGTCGTGGCAGAAAATTGTGACCAGTGGAGATGAATCCCTTGTCAAGGTAACAATAAAATGTGAATTAAACCAGAATAAATAACGTGGCTTCACCTGGATAATTGTCCTGCTCACCTGCACTGCTCAGCTGTTTAAAATCTCCCTGCTCCCACTGTACCCTGTATTTTATTCCAGCAGTGCCCTCTGCTGAGAGCATGGAGTGTGTGTCCCGAGAGCTTTTTTCCCCCTAAATCTCAAGTATTTTCTCGAGATGCTTCAAAAATCATTTTCTTTCATTTTTTCTTGATTCTTCAAAAATCATTTGCATTTAAAAAGGTGGAGAAAGAAAAGATTTAACGATGTTGATGTTTGTTTATTAATGGACAAGCCACATTAAACAAATACAAAATACCCTGTGGCAAAGGCACAGGTAGTGATGTCTGGTGGGTTTTAGCTACATTCTCATGCAAGAATTAAGTGGGAAAAGGGCATTTTCTGGGCTGTTGGGGTCCAGGTTGATGTTTTATTTCAGCTCCCTCAGTCACACACTCCCCCCTCCAAACCCACAAAATTCTGCTCTCCCTTTCCTGACTCTCTAATCCTTCATGATCTAATTAATCTGTGAGCTAAAGCCTAATTCACTTCACTCCATTTCAGATTATCCTTGAAGAATTTTAAGCTGCAGACGTGACCACTCCTCTCCCCGGGCCCCGGCCAGGCTTTGCTCTTGCCAAAGGTTGCTCTCAGCAGCTCATCCGTGTGGCAGATGTGTTGTTGTGCAGTTTGGGCTGCCCTGGCAACTGGGCAGCGATGGGCAGAGCCCCGAGCTGGCAGCCCAAATGCCTAAAAGCACACCTGGTTAAAGTTTAATCCCCGCCATGACGACGATGGGGCAGCAGGAGCTGCGTGGCAGCGGCGGTCCCGCGCCCGGGGAGCGAGGCGGGAGCTCTCGGGGAGCATGGGATGAGCAGAGCCGACCTGGTCAGGGGCTGGAAGGAGGATTTCCCACCATGAGCGGGTTCCCCAACTGCTCTGCCAACTACACCAAGATCTGGAGTCACTACTTGGTGCTCGCCCTGGGCATCCCCCAGCTGACCATCAACGTCGCCTCCGTCATCTTCAACTGCACCGTCATCTTCACCCGCCTGGCCACCAGGGACCTGCACAAGCCCATCTCCATCCTCTTCTGCAACCTGGCTGTCTCTGACCTCTTCACCAGCTTCTCTGGCTTCTGGATTTCCATGCTGTTCATCACCAACCCCGACATCACCATCTTTGGCTCCGAGGACATGCTGGCCCCCTACTCCCTGTACACCACGTCCATCCTCTCCACCATCTACAACCTGGTGAGCATCGGCATCGAGCGCTACCTGGCCGTGGCTGAGAGCATGAGGACGAGGTTCAGGGTGGCCAGGAACCACTCCATCGCCGTGGTCTTCACCAACTGGGTCCTGGCTTTCTTCCTGGGCTGCCTGCCGCTGATGGGCTGGAACTGCCTGCACGCGGAGAGGAGCATCTCGGTGCTCTACAGCCCCTTCTGCGTCAACTACCTCATCTTCATCGCCGTCCCCAACGTCGTGCTGGCCTTCATCGTCCCCCTCTTCACCTACCTGAGGATCATCATCATCCTGAGGAAGAGGAAGCTGAGGATGCAGGCGTGTGGCCAAGCCACGGGCACCTACAAGTCGGCAGAGACGCAGGTGGCCAGAACCAGCATCTCCATCTGGCTGCTGGCGCTGGTGTCCTACGCCCCGTTCTTCGCCGGGGTCGTCTTCGACGCCGCCAACCGGCGGTGCCACGCGGAGCTGTACCCGGGGGCGTACATCTTCAGGAACTGCACGGCCACGCTCATCACCCTCACCTGCCTGGGCAACCCCGTCCTCTACACGCTCAAGCTGCGGGCGCTGGGGGCCAAGCTGAAGGCGCTGCGCTGCCCCTCGGCCAACCGCGTGCGCACCATCGAGGGCGTCTAACGGGGCACGGCCCCGCGCCAGCGCCGGCCGGGGAGGGGACCCAACCCCTGCAGCGGGGCCGGCTGGGTTCCAAAACCGCCTGGGAGTGGCCCTCGGGGACGTGGTGGAGCGGTGATGGTTGGACTGGATGGTCTCGGAGGTCTTCTCCGGCCTCGGCAGCTCCGCGGTTCCCTTGGTGGGGTGCAGGCACCGGCCCAGCTGTGGGGTGGGGGATGGAGCCTGGGGGATCCTCCCAGCAGAGTCCCCGCTGTCCCTGTCCCTATCCCTGTCCCTATCCCTGTCCCTATCCCTGTCCCTATCCCTGTCCCTATCCCTGTCCCTATCCCTGTCCCTATCCCTGTCCCTATCCCTGTCCCTATCCCTGTCCCTGTCCCTGTCCCTGTCCCCGCTCTGCCCGGCTCTTTAATGGCAACGGGAGCTGTTTTCCCTGCAGTTAAAAATAACTCCATTAATGGTGTTTACTCTGTGCTGGGAACAGGCTGGGGCCGTGCTCGCTGCCCTCACGGCCCTCTCGTGTGGGTTGTGGCTCTGCAGAGGGTGAAACAGCTGGAAAATTCCCAGTAATTTGGGGGGGAAATGGCGTTTTGCTTTCTCGTTTAGTCAGTCACATCGGGACTCTCTGACTGCTGGAGGAGTCTTCACTAACAGGGGCACTCAGCACTGTTTCCCTGCTGTAATTTTAATTGCTGGATGAGGTGTTTTCGTGAGATACTTTGGCTACACTTTCATATTTCTGCTCATAGGGGCACACTCCAGTCCCAGGCTTGTGACATTTGTACTGTTCTGGGTGAAAACCTTGACTGGGCTCTTCAGGATCACAGCTGCAGTCAAGTTGCCTGTACAAAGAGAGATAAAAATGTCAAGACCAGATGTTTTCTAAAAGAAAAAGGTCTCAACTCCTCCCTCTCAGAAAAGAAAGAGTTGGCTACTGAACATTTATTTAGCAGATATTATCCTGTCAGATCCCAGTGGAGATGGAGGCTTGTTCTTAGTTACACTGGGATGTTTCCTACAACAATCTGATGTTTAAATTTCTTTAGGAGCCTGGACTGGACAGATTTCGTGACATCAGCTCGTGTTTCTGGTTCTGCACTGCTCAGCTGCTGCTCTGTGGTATTTCATCAACGTACAGCAATAAAATTCCATGAAAATCCACACAGCGGTGATGTTCTCACACCCATCACACACAATCCCACCCACATCAGCCCTTGGAGTTCTCAGGGACTTCTTTCCTGAAGTTTCTTTGCTCTCCTGTTGTTTCCCCATCTCTTTAACTCTCTATATCCATGTGTCTATGTATCTATCATTTATCTGTCATCTATCTCTCCATACCTACATCTATTTATATATTTTATATATGCCTATATCTACTCCTCTCTATATATCTATCTCAATATGTACATCTCTCTCTCCACTCCCTCCTTCTTTCCTGAAGTTTCTTTGCTCTCTTGTCGTTTCCTCATCTCTTTAACTCTCTATATCTATGTGTGTATGTATCTATCTATCATTTATCTATCTCTCCATATCTACATCTATTTATATATTTTATATATGCCTATATCTACTCCTCTCTATATATCTATCTCAATATGTACATCTCTCTCTCCACTCCCTCCTTCTTTCCTTTCTTTCTATCTCTCTGTCTCTATCTATACCCATGTATCTCTCCATATTTATCTTTTTATGGCTATATCTCTAAATATCTCCATAAAATGCCCTGAGCCGGCTAGGACTGCGCTCGGCGATGGATTAAGCGCGCTTGTGTGGCGGCGCTCGGGGGTGGATTAGCAGCCCTGACCGGAAGCGGAAGCAGAAGCGGAAGCGGCGGAGGCGGCCATGCGGGCCCCGGGGCCGTGCGCGGAGTGCGGGGCTCGGGGGGCGGCCCGGTACCGCTGTCCGCGCTGCGGCAGCGCCTAGTGAGCGAGGGACGGGCGGGGAGGGACGGGGCATGGCCCGGGGGCACGGCCCGGTACCGCTGTCCGCGC
>VZTH01003641.1:0-25345 GCA_013397815.1 Aleadryas rufinucha
GTGAGGGGCTGCGGGAGGGGACCCCTCTGAGGGGTCGCTTTGGGGAGGGGGTCCCACCCCCGAGGGGCTGCTGCAGCTCAGGGGCGCTGCGGGGACCCCACCGAGGGGCTGCGTGTGCGTGCGGGGGGTGATGGGACCGCCCCGAAGGTCTGTGTGTGGGGCAATAGGATGCCCCCCTCACCGAGGGGCTGCGGGTGAAGTGAGGGGGTGCCCTCAATGGGCCATGTGTGAGGTGAGGGGACCCCTCTGAGAGGTTGATTTGGGGAAGGGTCCCACCCCCGAGGAGCAGCTTCAGCTGAGGGGAGCTGTGGGGACTCTCCGAGAGACCGTGTGTGGGGTGAGGGGGTGTGGGACCCCCTGGGGTTCTGTGTGTGAGGTGTGGAGACCCCCCGAAGGGCTGTGCGTGAGTGCCGGACGTGAGGGGACTCCCCCAAAAGGCTGCGTGTGAGGTGAGGGTTTGAGGGGATCCCCTCGAGGGGCCGTGTGTGAGGTGGGGAGACCCCCTCGAGAGCTTGGTTGTGCCCCAAGGGGCTGCTTCGGCTCAGGAAAGCTGTGGGGACCCTCCAAAGGCAGAGCCGGGCTCTGTCACCCCGTCCCCCAAAAGTGAGGAGCTGGCAGAGCTCTGGCCGAGCACCCGCTGGCCCTCCCGGGGGTTTGGGGGTGTCCCCCGGGATGGCAGCTCAGTCCAGGGGGTCCCTGGGCATACCCTGCTCCCAACACACGTGGGGATCCCGGGATGCTCCAGGGAAACTTGAGCTGTGCACCAGGACGTTCCACAGGCCAGAGCTCTTCTCCTTCCCCGTACCGTAATCCTTTTTGTTTTAATTTTCCATTGGCATTATCCTAAGTCATATTCCTGCCTCCAGAAAGTGAGTGTAGCTTTCAACTCCATCCTGCTCCATCTGTGCCAGAAGTAGTTGGGAAAATGACTCGTAGTTGGTCACTAATTACTCAAAGAGCATCGAAAATTTTAATTGCTCCCTGTGCTTTTCCCCTGCCGTGTGAGCTTGGTGTTGCTGTACCCCTGAGCTGGAGTTCATGAGGTTTGCTTTATTCTGTACAGACACTGTTTGAATTTTGATGTGGACACTTGGGAATTCTGGGGGACAGAGGAAAAGTGACATTGGAATAGTTGCTGTAGGAACAGAGAAATGTGTAGAAATGTTTCTCTTTGCAATTCATCTTTCCCGCTGTTTCATTTGGAAAATTCACACGGGCTGAGAGTGTTGCTGTTTAATTGCTATAACAGCAAATTTCTTTTACTTTTATATGCAAAATTAGGATGAGAACTGGGATTTAAAGGCCAGTGTGTACCAGCAGGTGGCATAAAAAAAGATTTTGTGATTTTTTTTTTATTTTAAGAAATTTCAGTTGGGTTTCTGAAGAAAACTTTTGAGGCTCATTGCACTGTGATGCCTCCCATTCTGTTCTTAAAAAGTGTCTGGGGTGAGACTTTTTAAAACAAGACACCTCAGGGCCCAGAGAAAGAATTCTCTGGGCCCTGAGGTGTCTTGTTTTAAAAAGGGTCATCCCAAACACTTTTTTTCTGCTGTTTATTTGGCCTGGCCTCTGGTGTGTGACTGCTGTATCATTCATGATACATCTAAGGTAACCTGAAGATTTATAAAGAAATTAAAAGTTTTTATGAGCTCTGCTCATACCAGAACCTTGACCAGGTATTCCACAGGGCACAGAGTAAGAATTATTTTCCTTTATCATAGAATTTCAGGTTGGAAGGGACCTTAAAGCCCATCTCATCCCACCCCCTGCCATGGGCAGGGATACCTCCCACTATCCCAGGGTGCTCCAAGCCCTGTCCAACCTGGCCTTGAATGCAATAAGGCAAATACATCCCTTTGCTTGCTGTCATCCAGAATAATCCCCAGTTCCCCAATCTCTGTAATCATTAACAGATATCTCACTGTCACCTTGGCACTGCTGTTTTCCCTGTTAATGGGACACTGTGGGGCTGGGTTCTGCAAACACACAGAGCAAACAGGACAGCCCAGGAGAGGCTTTGGGCTGTAGCTGTGGCATCACCTGCTGTGGGATGTGATGCCTTGTGCCTGGGAGATTTAAGTATTTATGGGATGGGACCAGTTGGAAAAAAAAGTGCATTATTCCCACCGCAGGTTTTAAATTGAACAGGAGTGCAAACGATGTCTAGACAGGTTGTTGGGAGGTTTCTCGAGAGTGATGCTTTCCTTTCCAGCGGGCTGTAAAGGTTAAATACCCTCCTCAAAGCCTTATCAGGCTGGATTTTTCCAAGATAAACACAAAGCTCCGTGTGTTGACTCTGGCTGACGTGCGCCGTGTCCGGGTGCACACGCTCTGTTAACCCAGCGGCCTCGGCAGGCGAAGGCTGAGCAGCTTCAGCTGCAGATAAAGTGAACAGCAGTGTATTCACCTTGTGTGAAATCCCTGAGGAGAATCCCACAGTGTGCTACAGCAAGGTGAAACAACTTATTTAGAGGTGAAACCGTGCCTTAGCTGTGTTGTTCCGTTCCAGATCTCCGGTTGCAGCCATGATGCCCGTGGCCACCGTGATGCCCGATGACACGCCCATGTTCGACCCCAGAATCCTGCAGGAACTCGACTGGAGCGAGAACACCACGACCTTTTCTCCTGCTATTTCTCCCCTGGATCCAGGGGATGGGCTGGTCCTGAGACCACTTTGCACAGCTGATTTAAATCGAGGTAGAATCCTGGTTTATCGTCTCCGGAAATGACAGTCGGAGGCTGAGTTGATAACTTGTATTTCTGTATGAGCTCTCAGTAGATTGGGATTGCTCATTTTCCCTCATTTGGGTTATTTTTATCAGTAAACAATTAGTAAACCCATCCTGAGTTGGAAGGGACCCACAGAGATCATTGAGTCCAACTGCTGAACCTGCACAGGACACCCCAACAATCTCACCGCGTGCCTTGTCCAAATGCTTCTTGAACTCTTGGGGTTGTGACCACATCCCTGAATTTGTGCTTTTGGCACTATGGATTGGTGCTGTATTGGGTGACCCTGAAAATTTGGTTTACTGTTTCAATCCTAAAATTCAAGTAAACTCTTCCAAACACTCCACAACTTCCCATTCACCATGGTTTTGGAGAGGGAGCATGGTTGTTCATACTGTTCCCTTTAATACCAAGGCAACATGAACAAACATCTTGGTGCATGAATTCTCCTTCTTCATACTGTTCCCTTTAATACCAAGGCAACATGAACAAGCATCTTGGTGCATGAATTCTCCTTCAGTTCTGGAATTTGGATAAAAAGGTTGGTTTGGACTCATTATTTCAGGCTTACTCGAGCTTTGGCCAATCCTTCAACATTGCTCAATCCCACTGTGGTGGGCTGGTGCCATGGGGATGGTCCCTTTCCAAACATCTGTGTTGGATTGTTCTGTGCTATTTGGAGCTGATTGTGTGTCTGTCCCTCACTCAGAGTTGTTTTCCCCTCCTTCCTTTCCTCCCAGGCTTTTTTAAGGTTCTGGGTCAGCTGACGGAAACCGGAGTTGCGAGCCCGGAGCAGTTCATCAGTGAGTGCATCATTATTCCTTGGCATTTCCATGGAGCTCGCAGGGAATCAGAGGATACTGATGCTGACAGCAAATCTGCTTGGGTGTGAGGCTCCCGAGTGCCTGGTGCCAGAGGGAGTGATTAGTTCAGCTCCCCTGAGGCAGCCTTTGGCACTCAGCCTTTGGAGCCAGTTGCAGCTATCCCCAGGGGCTGCCTGCCTGGGACAGGCCTAAATTGTGAAACTGGTTTTTAGACTGAGCTTTAGATGCCTGGTAGGATGGATTATTTGGGCTGAATTTGGGTTGCTCCAAGCCCTGGCCTGGAACACTCCCAAGGATCCAGGGGCAGCCACAGCTTCTCTGGACAACCTGTGCCAGCCCTCATCACCCTCTCAGGGAAGAATTCCTTCCCACCATCCCATCTAACCCTGCCCTCTGGCAGTGGGAAGCCATTGCCCCTGGTGCTGTCCCTCCAGGCCCTTGTCCAAAGTCCCTCTCCAGCTCTCTTGGAGCCTACTTTAAGTCCCCTTTAGATCTCACTCCTGGGCCAGACAGGCAGGGGGGAAGCAGTCCAGGGATGCAGGGAATCACAGGATCTAAGGCAAACCCACCACTGATCCATGTCCCCAAGTGTCACATCCACATGGCTTTTAAATCCCTCCAGGAATGGGGATTCCAGCACTGCCCTGGGCAGCTGTGACAGGGCTGGACAAACCTTTCCATGAAATTCTTCCCTGTGAGGGTGGGGAGGCCCTGGCACAGGGTGCCCAGAGAAGCTGTGGCTGCCCCTGGATCCCTGGAAGTGTCCAAGGCCAGATTGGATGGGGCTTGGAGCACCCTGGGATAGTGGAAGGTGTCCCTGCCCATGGCACGGGTGGAATGGGATGAGCTTCAAGGTCCCTTCCAACCCAAACCATTCCTAGGTTGGATAGTAGTGCCTGTGTGCAGAGATGCTCAGCAAGGAGGGTTCTCTGGGTAGCTAAGGAAAAGGAATTTGTGTATTTTCTGCTTTTTCCTGGATTAGTCTGACTCTGGGACATTCATTTTCTGGGGTCTTGGGCACATCTTCCTTGTGATCCCACAGTGATTTGCAGTCAGAATCTGCTGCAAACATCAGACTTCACTGAAATTTAACATGAGCCTGAATTGCCTGTTCCACTCCTCTGCTCCCACAGAAACCTTTGAGCACATGAAGAGGTCTGGAGATTACTACGTTACCGTGGTGGAGGACACAAACCTGGGCCAGATCGTTGCCACGGCAACGCTGGTTATAGAACATAAATTCACTCACTCCTGTGCCAAGGTAAATCCTGCAGCTGGGAAGGGAGGAAAAGATCTTGTCCTTGACTCTGGGAATGTTGGTTTTATGGTGTTACTGTGTGGTGACAAGCTCAGGTTGTACCAGGGGAGGTTTAGGTTGGATATTGGGAAAAATTTCCTCATGGAAAGGGTTGTCCAGCCCTGGCACAGCTGCTCAGGGCAGTGGTGGAGTCCCCATCCCTGAGGAATTTAAAAGCCATGTGGATGTGGCACTTGGGGACATGGGGCAGTGGTGGCCTGGGCAGTGCTGGGGAATGGTTGGGCTTGTTGGTGTTAGAGGGCTTTTCCAACCCTAAAAATTTAAAAAATAAATATATTTAAAAAGATCAAATATTTTCTACATTTAAAAAATATATCACATCCTTGAGTGCCAAGCTAATAGTAAAAGGAAGCTTTGGCTTTTCCTAAGGAAAAGGATCACTTGGAGGTATGTCCCATTGCCCCAGTGAGCTTTTGAGGGAGTCACACGTGGTTCTGAGGGAGCAGATGGCTGAGGATCTCCGTGCTGGGAATCCCAGCCAGGCTGTGAAAACAGGGAGCTGGAAGGGCAATTCCAAGACTAACAAGCACTTGCCTGTGTTTTCAGAGAGGCAGGATAGAAGATGTGGTGGTCAGCGGGGAGTGCAGAGGGAAGCAGCTTGGAAAACTGTGAGTATTGCCCACCTTTGCCATTCAGCAGCGGGTGGGCACCAAGCCCTTGCACCTCACACCTTCCTGCCAAGCACCTGGGAAGAACTGAGCCAGCAGGGATCACCAGCTGGGAATAAAATGATCTGCAGGAAAACAGAGGGAGCACTGTCAGCCCTCAGCGTTGTGGCTGGGATAATTTAACTAATTAAATGTTCACTGCCCCAGCATTTAATTGATTTTTTTGTCTTTTCCAGATTAACGTCCACCCTCACCTTGCTAAGTAAGAGACTGAACTGTTACAAAATCACGCTCGAGTGTCTGCCCAAAAATGTGGATTTCTACAAGAAGTTTGGCTATTTGGTATCTGAAGAAAACTACATGTTTCAACGATTTTTTAATTAACAACTTCTAGGTGTTTTTTGGTTATTTTTTTTCTTAGAGAGACTGTTGGTGGAGGAGCTTGTGCTACAAACATTCTCTCCGTGGAAAATTTCTATAGTTTATTGCTGCAAATATAACAATCCCTATAAATAATGAACATCAAATGTGTAAATCTTGGGGAAAAAAAAAATACTGAGGTTTTTAGAAAGGGTCCTCTGGGTTAGAAAATAAGTTTAGAACTAATTTTTACTACTGTTGAGTCGAGGTGAAGCTTTTCTGTTCTAGCTGAGTTACAAAGGACTCGTTAAAGGGATGGTTTTTAACCAAAGGTATATATTTTTATGTCAAATTTTTTCTTGCATTGTATTTTTCTAAAGGTTTGTGCTTCTTTTCTCAGCAGCCAAAGGCCAGCCCCTGGGACTGTCCTGCTGGCTGTGCTGATGGAAGGATGACGTAGCTGGGGAAGGGATGAGGCTTCTCTTATGCAGAATTAGTGACACAGAACAGGCCTTTGTTCTGGTTTTTTCCATGACACCTCATGGAAGTGCTGGTGGTGCATCAGAACTTTTATAGGCACTGTTTTCCAAGACTGGATTTGTTACTGTTGGTGCAGGTTGGGGAGAATCCTTCCAGGCTGTGCTGAATTCCCAGTCTAAAAATGGATGTGTGCTTCTCGCTGCAGGGCTCCTGCACTTTAGCTGATAACTTGGTTTTCAGGATAATTACTTTTTTTTCTGACATAAAAACCCCAAATGTGGTTTGCAACAGGGCAGAGGTAACTGGGAAACTGGTAACTGGGTAACTGGGAATGTGTGAGGGGGAATGGCTCATCCATAGGGGGGTTCTGGCTAGCACTCAGTGGGAAAGGGATTGGCAGATTCAGCTTCAGCTCAGAGAGCTGGGGGTGTTCAGCCCTGAGAAGGCTCAGAGCCACTTCCAGTGCCTGAAAAGGAGGGAGGGGGACTTTAGTATGGGCAGATAGTGCCAGGACAAGGGGGAATGGCTTCCCACTGCCAGAGGGCAGGGATAGATGAGATACTGGGAAGGAATTCCTGGCTGGGAGGGGGGGGAGGCCCTGGCACAGGGTGCCCAGAGAAGCTGTGGCTGCCCCTGGATCCCTGGAAGAGTCCAAGGCCAGGCTGGATGAGCCTTGGAGCAGCCTGGGATAGTGGGAGGTGTCCCTGTTGGAATGAGATGGGATTCACTGGACCTCCAGAGGGCCAGGTGGGCTCTGGTTTTGCCAGCAGGGATTTACAGCACAGCAAACCAGGAGAGAAATCCCCCCCTCTGCTCCCGAGGGATTGTTGCTGCTGTGGAGTTTCCCCTCTTGCTGTTAGATTGGATAAACGATTTTAGCACTTTTGCCAGGGGTGGCAAGCAAATAACGTCCAAAGCCCTGTTCCCAACAGTGGTGTTTTGTGTGGGGAGTGACAAATCCCACACCCATGAATAGGGCATTATACCCAGGCGGGGTTGTTTGTGGGCAGCCAGGCCTTCCACACTGTCCTGCTTTGTGCTCTGGAGAGCGACTCTACAGTGCTGGGGGCTCTGCTTGATCTTCCTGAGGGTTCTCCACTCCATACAGTGTCTCCTTGGTGATGTCTGGTTTATTTATTGATTATTTTTTTAAGGAGTATCTTTGTTTAAGCTGAATAAATGATTGCCACCTGTATCTGGCCTGTTTTTCATGGAGTGAGGATGTACTTGTTGAGCTGCAGGGACCTGTTCCCCTTCCCTAGGTTGAAAAGAACACTTTTAGCAATTCCATGTGGATTTCTCTCCCAAAAGAAAGCAAATGTGATCCTCTGACAGCATCTGCATGGCTTCAGCCCTGACTCTAAACTAATTCTGTAAAGCAGCTTCTGCTTTCTGCTGGCCCAAGTGACTGAGGTGGATTTTCTTGCCTTCCACAGTTTTAATTAATTTGGAATTTCCACTGATTTAAAATGGATTATTTGAATTCCATGATATCTACACCATCTAAACAGCCCGGGGCCCTCATTAGGAGTTAATGGGAAGTTCAGAGTGAGGAGCAGGTGCTGTGGCCCCGCTCAGATCATTGTAGAACAGATGAATGGGGTTGAAAGCTGGGATTTGTGGCTGCATCACAATGGCCCAGCCGGGCACAGCCCCCTCAGAGCAGCGCTGAAGAGCTCTTTGTTCATCCCAGGGGTGACATTCCCACCCCTCTGGAAAAACAGCAGCTGGAGAGCTGAGAGTGCCCAGGCTGGGGCCTTGGAGGTGCCACTGTGGGGTCAGGTGTGCCCCAGGGACACCACAGGGACAGGGACAATGCCCCAAGTGCCAGCAGTGCACAGCCCCAGGGGGAGGGAAACAGGAGCTGCAGCAGCCCTGAAATTTATCCACAGTACAAGGGGCTGAAGAGGAAAAAGCAAGGGCCTCTATATATATATATAATATATATATAAATATACATATATATCTCAAAATAGCAGTATTTGGAGACACAGTTGATTAATACCAGAGAATCCCAGACTGGTTTGGGTTGGAAGGGACCTTAAAGCCCATCCCATTCCACCCCCTGCCATGGGCAGGGCCACTTCCACTATCCCAGGTTGCTCCAAGCCCTGTCCAACCCAGCCTGGAACACTTTTTTTGTCACAAACCAGCCCTAACAGCAGCACCAGCTTCTCCAGAGGCTGATTGTTACCTCCTCCTTGGGATTTAATTCTTTGGCTAACAGCTTTCCCATCCTGAGGAAGAGATCCCTATCTCCTTCACTCTGCTTCCCCTAAGCTGAAAAAGGGAACTTCAGCCCCTCAGTCTAGAGCTGTGGATTCCCAAAGATTTGGGTTTGAACTTGGGGAAATAAAAAATAATAATTTTACTTCTCTTTCAAGTCCACAGTGAGGGACCCTGATTCCAATTCCTGCCTTCAGTTCAACCCCCAAAACCAAATATTGAAACACCTACTGGCAGTGAAACTCCAGGAGACAGACACAGGAAGTTTTAAAGAGATGGCTTAGTAATAGATCTGAGGAAAATTAAATCTCAGAATCCCTTAGGATCTGACAGGCAGACAGACCAGAATGACTGTAAAAGGCACCAGGAGGGGGTAATGCCATGAAAAAAACCAGACTGATGAAAAATCCTTAGTCATGGAGCTTGTCAGTACTAAGTGAGCATTCCCAGGACCCCCGACAGAACAGCCCCAGACAGGACGAGCCTGGAGAGATGAATCAGTGCCTTCCATCTGTGTTCCATCCCTCCCCTTCCCCAGGGACCTGAAATAGAGAGGGATTTGATGCTTCCCAGCCCAGTTCCAGCAGAAGCTCGTGGCTGGCAGTGCCTGGGAGCTGTGCAGGGCCAGGCACAGCCCCGCTGCTGCCATGTGGGAGCCTCGTGCTCCAACGGCCAGGAATGCGTTTCCCAACAGCCCCAGAGCATTCCTTTATGGAGAGTCAGTTCAGAGCAGGAACAAACCCTCTGCAAAGCCAGCACTGCCCCCTGAGCCAGGCAGCTGGACACTGACATAGTGCAGCTCTCCAGGAGACTAATCACTTCCTTTTCTCCAGCTGAAAAGTTCCTAACTAAGGCATCACACTCTTTATTGCAGGAATTACACTGCTGTAGGTAGCTGAGGGTATCAGCAGGAACAGGAATGTGCTGCTGAACCCTGGTTCAGCACTCCAGGGCCTTCACATTCCACGAGAGCAGAGGTTATGAGGCTGGAAAGCCCTGGAAAGCCTCACCCCATCACCCTGTGGCCTGGCTCAGCTAGAAGCCCTGACTCCCTGAAGGAGGTTTTCCTCCTCAGCTGTCACCCCCATCTGTTCCAGAGCAGCTCTAACCCACACATGGATTTCCAAACCAGGTTCTCACTCCCTGCACGGGCCCTGACAGAGGCCAAGAGCTCCACATGCTCCAGAGGGATCATCCCTTCCCAGGAGATCCTCACTGCACAACCACCCTGCTAGAATTCCTGCCTTCAGCTTCCCAGAGCTCTGCCCTCAGAGACCCCCCCAGTGCAGGTTGTCCCTTCTGAGGTGACACAGGACAAGTGGCCCTCCACACAGAGTGTATCCAAGTGCAGGGGGACAGCTGCATGCTCTGATCCCCACATCCCAAGCCCCTATTTTCCCTGGTAAAACACAGTCAGGTTACCAAGCTCAGATCCCCCAAATACACAAATTTTTCTATCAGCTTTGTAACATGCTCAGTCACCACAGTGCTCCCAAGGAGCCACCATTCCATTCCTGGCTTTTAGGCAACAAACAATGGGAAATGAAGCAGATGCAGAAGTGGGACTGTGCTTGCACAACCCCAGTGCTGCCGAGACAGGGGAGTTACAGCTGCACAAACCACCCTGATCATTCCCAATCTGAAAACCTAAAAGCACCAAGAAGTGTTTCCTTAGCTGAGTCCAATGTTTTACAAGACCTGAGGTGAATCCTATAAGTCTTGATCCCATTATGGGCAGTGCTCTGGGCCTCAGTTTTCAAACACAAATCCAATTTTTACCTCAAATGATGCCACTACTGCCTTGCAACAGCAACTCCTCCTTGGAAACCACTTTGAGGGTGCACTGTTCTACATAATTCAACTTGAATTAACCTCTGTGTTTATGTTCCTAAAGCCCATTTCTGCCATAATATATACTGAGAACAAGGTGAATTTTAGCAAACTTTTTCTTTACTAAAGTCTCTTGTTATAAATTACACAAATAACTTTATAAACAAATCCCCCCCGCTTGCATTTTGTTTAAAGTAATAACTTTATATCATACAAATAAAGAAATTTCAAGTATGAAAAGTGCATTATTGCAATAATACCTCTTTGCAAGTCCAAAAATGTTGGTTTAGAATAAAACTGTAAAGTGTAAAAAAGGAGTAAAACAATCAGTGCCATCTATTCATTCAAGAAGTCCAACATCTTAAAAATGATGCTTAGTGTGTTGCAGAGGCAGATTTACATCTGAAAGCAACATGTAATTGAAAAGAAGCTATGTGTGTTCATCTGGTTTGCATTAATTCTTGTTTTTGTTTTCCCTAGTTTTCTTCACCTTTCTTGGCAGGAATTCTCACTACAACCCAGTGCTTGTCCTCAGCCATCACCCGTTCTGTGCTGCTGCTGCCACCTGCATGGTGCCAAGGTCTTCATCCTCCTCGTGCATCCGCTTCAAACTCCCTGCAGGAGGCAAGAGGGAGCTTTAGCCACAGGAAAACAGGGTATTTAAACACTTCAATGTGAAGTTTAAACTCAGCTTGCACACCAAAAGCTATCCCCCTTCCCAAGAGTTTGGGATTCTGCTGCTAAAGGTTTAATTAAAAATCACCTCACACCCCCAGCAGGAGAAGCTTCTCACCTGTGCTGCCAGGTGGGACTGAGAGGGATCTCAAAAAGCAGGCAAAAGAGGAGGTAAAAGAGGAGGCAAAAGAGGAGGCAAACCAGGATATTTAAACACTTCAATGTGAAGTTTAAACTCAGCTTGCGCACCAACAGCCATCCCCCCCCCCTTCCCAAGAGTCTGGGATTCTGCTGCTAAAGGTTTAATTAAAAATCACCTCACACCCCCAGCAGGAGAAGCTTCTCACCTGTGCTGCCAGGTGGGACTGAGAGGGATCTCTCCAGCTGCAGAGGTGACATCATCTGGATGGTTAATTTTGCTAGATAGATGGCTTCATATTCCTGGAAAGGTTCAAAAACGTTTATTGCAATTATTTTGGCATAAAGCTTTGTGAGGATGAGCAAGACCAATTCAGAGAGCAGCTCATAGCAAGGCACAGATTTGGGAGGAGGAGAATTCTTTGTTGCCTTGACAGGAATGACAAAAACCATCAGGAAGTCAGAGGAAAAGAAAAGTTCAAGGATGACTAAAGAAAATGGCTTTAAGGAACAAACAACATTCCCTCTGCAGCTCCCTGAGCACCAACCAAGACATTTCAGAGCCTCTGAATCACTGCACAAACCAGGATTTTTATTTCTCCTCCATTCCTGGATTTGCTTTGTCCAAAGCTTAAATCTAAGGAAGTGAGGTGCCCACTCATCTTCCTCCCAAAGCTTTACTACAGCTCCTGACATTTCCTTGAAGGATATTCTGTGTAGCAAATGTTCAGTCTAAGTAGAAATGTCTGATGGGCAGGAACATGATTCATTAAATGGCTTTTCAGTTCTGATCAAGAATAAAAAAAAGAGTTACCTGAAGTTGATGGACAAATCCAGCATTAGGATTAATACAGAATCTTCTTTCTTGGACATAAGTAAATGCATCCCTTCAAAAGAGAAGGAGAACACACTTGAGTGAAAAATTGAGTCTTCCTTCAGATAATCAGTTTTTTAGAACTACAGAACCCCTGAACTGTGCCCAGAGCTGGTCTGCACAACTGAAATTGCTTGGCCAAAGCAGAAGCAGCAGTTGTACAACTCTGTTTGCCCATCCCAGTGCTCAGCTCACTTTCCTGCTCAACACAGGCTGGGAACAGCCCCTGGGGCCTCTCCCATGGTTTTATCCATGGATGGAGCCTGGTGCCTTGCTCCTCTCAGCAGCAGGTGCCTAATCCTTAAAAAACAATGATGCAAACACACCTGCAGTGAAGTGAAATGGAATAATCAGCCCCTGGTGAAGTGAAGGTAAGGCAGTTGTTACCTGCTGAGACTGAGTGAAAACACAACTGTTGCTGTTCCCTCCAAACATTATTCACTCACACCACCTGAATTAAAACCTGAATGTTTGTTCTTACCTGTACTTCACCCCAAATGTTTCCATTATGTATGCAATAACTAAGGCAGCACTGGAAAAAAACAAATAAAAATCAATAAAATAGATTTCAATTGTTTAAAAATACCAATATCAGGATGGATCATTTCCTACCTTCGAGAAATCCCTGCGTTTCCATGGACAAGAACTTTTCCTGAGAAGGAAAAAAAAACCCAAATCAATTTATATCTGTATAAATTTAATAAAATTCTTTGAAATCTGTTTTTTTTTCCTTGCTATGGAGAATTTGGCAGCAGCAAGGCACATCCATGAAAAATAGGTGTTGTCTTCCTTCACCCTGAATTTCTAACTACACCCTGTCCATTGGGACACAGAAGAGGGATTCCTGCTCCAGGGAGGATTCCCAGTGACAGAATCTGCACTTCAGGACCACAATGCAGATTTAAGGTCCTACATCAGAGAGGGGACAAGAAAATTTCACGCACAGAACTCAGTCGTGTTTCAAGTGAAAAAACTCCAAACCCCAGAGGTTCATTTTTCATTTAGAGGCAACAGGAAAGAACACTTTGCTCTGAATTTGTCTAATATAGTTCAAATCAAGCATAACAAACCCCCAAATTTAAGAAAAGCTCATATTTAAGAGGCTCTAATACACACCCCTAAGTGAGTTTTAAAGCTTTAACATCATCTTAAAAAATGAAGGAAAAGTTAACAGAATTTTACCTCCACTTTGTAAACTTCCATCAATAAATTCTTTAGTCTGAAAAGAAAAAAAAAAAATCACAAGTCTCAAACTTTCAGATTATTTTAAATGCAAGTGACAGTACCACCTAAATTGGGTATAATTTTTATATCAGTCTTTATTTACTGTGACAATAATGCACCTTTATACAGACTTAATCATCATTTCAACTGGACATTTGTATTCCTTTTGTACTAAACTATTCCTAAAATTGTCAGTGCAAAACCAGTGTGAAGGCACCGTTGGGTTTTTTGGTGGAAGAAGGAACAAAATGCTTTTGCTCAGTTGCAAACTAAACTAAAATAAAGATACAAACCCACAGCTCAAAACCAAAGGTTTGTTCTAGTAATGGGCATTGTTTAATTTACAAGTTACTTTTTAATTCCTCTGCTGTAAACATGTTTTAAGACACTGTAAAATTTAGTAACTATTTTGAATTTGGTTTAGAATTTGATAAAGAAATGTAAATATTCTTGGGCTCAAGTAGAAGTTTTCTCAAGGTCAAGGGCCCCAGAATTCCCCCATGACCAAATCTCTCTGTTTTAGGCCAGTCTTTTTTAATTTTATCTCTTTTTTTTTAATACCACAACAAGAAGCAGCTCTTACAACTCCAGCTGTTTCCATACTTGTAAAAAGGAGTTAATCACACTCATTAAAGTGTCAATAATAAGGTCAAGAGCTGGCAGCACTTCCAGGTGCCTCAGGCTGAGTATCCCAAATTTGCAAATGGTCTCTGTTAGTTCACAAAACTCCTGGGCAACTCCATTCCCAATCCATACACTCACCATAGGGAAAAATCGGATTATATTCTCCACTGGATTATCTGCAATATCCAAGACTAAATACCTGCAATGAACACAGTCACTGTGAGTACACAACACCACTGAGTTGCTACTACTGGGACACACAGAGCTGCTACAACCCCTCCGCTGCACTCACTGTGCAGGAGGAACCCAGCACAACCCCCTGGCTTTAATTCCTGCTCTCAACTCCAGAATTTCTACAATCAAGGACCTTCATGGAGCTGTCCTTGTGAGGAAAGGAGTGGGGAATCTCCTCCAGCATCCCCTGACAGATTTCCCCTCTCAGAAACCACTTAAAACTGAAGACAGTTACAGCAAACTATGGATAATCTGAATTTGCAGCTTTGCCCAGAGTTCAGGATGAATAAAATTCATGGTTGGGATTTAAAGCCTTTCTGCACCTCAGCACATTTTTCAAATAGTTCTGACCAAGTGAAAATATTTGGAAAGAACACAGGACACACAAAAAAAAGAATCTTGATCGTTTCTCACCTAAATAACTGCTGGAAGTTTGGTTTAATAAAATTTGCTTCGATGTTTTGCCGTATGCATATTACATGGGTTATTCCATGTTTCTGGAGTATAGCTAGCTGTGGAGAAAGAGAAAAAATACCTTTTGTAAATTGCAGATTCATCTATTGCACAGTAATAAAAAGAAAAGCTATACTTAGACACAAACTAGGGCTATATCAAGGAAAATTTGAGCTGGTTTTCTAGAATTCAGTGTGAAAATGTTGTCTTTCAGAAAGAAAAAAATCCTAACAATGACAAAAAAAGGGAAAGGATTCAATAAATTTGTTTGTCTCTGCTCACCTTTCACTTTGCCTGAAATTGCAAGTCCCTACATGAGGGAGGGATTTGCAGCCAGCATTGGATTCTTGCTGCTATCAGACCATGAAAATAAGATCCTTTAAACCATGAGGCAAATTTGCAGAGCCAAGCTGTGCCTTAGCAGTGTTTGACTTCATTGCAGATTTAATTCTCCTTGTTTTAATGTCTGTGTGTGAGCTCCCACTTCTATTTGTCTTGCAACCCTTCAGCAAAGGAATTGGGAATTGTGGTAAAGTGTCTCAAATGGTTTAAATTTTCTAGGAAAAATGATATTTAAGACTCAATTTGAATACAAATAGCTCAGACCATCCCACAAATGCACCACATATTCCTTCCACTCTGGCATTTTTCACGTTCCAGTTCAGAACTGCACCCAAATTTACACCTCTATAGATACACTCCGTGGAGCAGATCTCCACAGTAACAAACCAAATCACCACAGCAAAGCTTCCCTAGGAGAGAATATTCTCAAAATCATACCTTGCTTTTCATAGCTGAAGAATATGGGCCTAAAAATAACCCAGGTAAGATTTCCTAGGAGGCAGAAGAAGAGCAGACATTTAATACCAACTCAAAATGATTTGAAATACCACATTTCACTCACCTCAGACCACAGCCAGGGACACAAATAATTCACATATTACTGAGGTGTGTAATCAATGTCATTTATAGCAGGACAAGGGAAAAATTTGGTTTGGCAGGATAAAAGAAACATGATCTTGGTGCAGGAGATCTTGTTTTGGACCAGGAACAAAGTCCTTGATTTGGACTGAGCTCCAGGTTGATTCCTGCATCTCACCCAGCCCCAGATTAAGAGAAGGGAACTCTTAACTTGGTTTATAATCCTGTCTTGTAATTAATTCCAAATTGCTCTCATGGAAAGAGATACACACATGGAAATTCTCTAGCAGTGGGAAAATACCAGGTTTGAACCATTTATCTCCCCACCAATGGAGATATGCAGGTGTGGAGATCTTGTGCAAAGATTTGGCTGACACCATGGCAGGAGAATTTTAATTGTCCACCCCACTGGAGAACACTCCCAATTTTAAGGCAGAAGGCAAAGCTCTGATACATTTTTAGTAATCATCTAAAAACATTCCAAAAACCAAAAAAGTAATATTTGAGAGATTTCTGTTTTAGGTACTTGCCCAAGAGAAATACAAACACCTGTATTCCAAGCTGGTAAATCCTCACCTTAATTAACTAATACTTCTGTCTCCCATGGTGCTGCCTGACACTTCACAGGTAAAGACTGATTTTGATACCAGCTCTTTTTTCTCCTCATTAAATGCTCCACGGGTTTTGCCTCAAACAGTAAATAAAAGTGTCCTACCTGCATCTCTCTCCTCATGGGATAGGTCCAATCCTTAAAAAAAAATTAAAAATAATTATATATACAACAGAGAAAATCATTCAGGCAGAGATGTGCACATGCACTTGATAGAAAATAATCACCCTCTAAGTTCTGAACAAGCTCCCTGCTACCTTTCCACATGGATGCCAGCACCACCCAAGTGCAAGGAATTCTATTTGGGAAGTTCACATGAAGAAACCTCAAGTATTCCACAAAGAATCCTCAAGGCTGGAAAAGATCCTGATCAGCTGTACATCCACACCTCAGCTTTCTGCTGAGAAACTTCCCTCTGAAGCGAGGAGGGGGAAAAAGAGGAAGGAGAAAAGCTTTAGAACGTTCTGTACCAGCCAGAGAAGCAGAGGAATTCCTTTGGCCCGTGCATTCCTGCAGCCACTGAAATAACAGAAGATAACAAGTGGAGCAGGGAACTCCCCTAAAATCCACACTGCCTCACCTACAGCACCCTGACTGTAAATATTCCGGATTCAGCTTCAACAATTCCAGAAATCTGTGCTCTCCACGACCCCAGCAAACCATGACAGCGAGTCTCCACCATTCCCCATCCCACTGTAAACTGGCAAGGCTCCTCACACAGTAAAGGAATTGTGTCCATCATCCTGCTGGTCATTTACAGCCCAACACCCCCTTGCACAGAATCCCAGACCCCCAGGATTGGGAGGCTTCAGCTCCCATTCCCAGCTGACCATTTACCACCAGCACTGCCCAGGAGCAACATTTCCATCCTCTGCTCCCTTCTGCAGCTCAGCCAAAGCTGAGCAGAAAACTGCTCAGGCAGAGACTATTCCTGTCTTTCCTTCCCTACAACTCCCACTGGCCTCTATTAACAGGCTCTTACTCATTCCTTGACCCTCACACATGAAGGAGTTGGAGCTGAGATCTCAGTTACCATCTGGAGGTTAAAAAAAAAGGGAATAGTCGAATATATCCAATAGGCTGCAACCATTTATTTACATAACTCTGTTGTTTGATTCACACACACACACCAGCAGCTAAGAAAAAACTTCTGTTCTCATGTCCTCAAAAGTATGGGGAAGTTAAACTCCAAATATTCCAGCTGGGAGGAGAGGTCTGGATTAGAGCAGGAAAGATCCCTTGAATTGCAGCGCTGTCCACCTGAGCAGCTACACTTGTCCCAGGAGCATTAATTTCACATTAAACCTCTTTTTACCGACACAATAAAAATCCTGTGCTTCCCTCAGACACCCCCACAGAGCACAGGGAGGATTTTCCAGCTCTTGGTAGTGGAATTAGGAAGGATTTTAGTATCAGTGAAGTTATTCCAGAAAAAAAAAAGCAAACAAACATTAAGCCACTCCAGACAATCCTTTGGACACCACCTAAAGTGGCAGCACAAACAGGGAAATAAAATGCACTGCAATGGGCTTTGCTGAAGACACACAAGCAGCTAAATTATTTCCCCATGTTCCAGCTGGAATAATAAACTCCTGGAAGCAGAAAGGAGAAAGCTGTGACAAAAGGATGGTATTTACAGACCTGTATCCTTTGAAGGCTGACCTGAGAGGGTTCAGCACAACCCTGCTGCCTTGCCCTGTACACAAAAGCATCACTCACTCCTCCCAAAGGCCACAAAACCCCAAGTTTGTCCAAGTTTAAAACCAACCCTAAGAGCAATAAACTCTGGAAAGCTTAAGCTGCACTCCAGGAATATACAAGCACTTTAGTGGATTTATCACTCTGTTTGTAGAATTTAAAAGTCTTAATCTGGAGCACAATGAAAACACAAATTCATCACTCTTTTGGCTCAACACCACATTGCAAATATTCCTTTCAAATGCATCAGAGGCAGGAATTTTTTAGTCCCAACAGCTGTAAACTGTGCAAAATAAATAGGTGAGAATTGAGCAATGCAAGTCCAAAGGGAACCAAATCCCAAAAGACAGCACAGATGTTCTGAACAAGAAAAAAAATATCACTACAGGCCTCAGACATCGGTCTTCAGTGCCCTTCAAGAAGCAAAAAAGCTACAGTTTCCAATGGGATTTAGTCTGCAAAATAACGCCCTGAAAGACAGTGTTTAAGGAAAACATTTAATCTGAGACAAGTACACAAACTACTGAAAGAGTGATTTTGGTGACTGCTGACAGCCCTTCAAGGCTTTTCAAAGCAACAATGCCAGATTATTCAAATGTTATGCAAAGTTATGTAAAAAACCCCAATCTATTAACGGAGACTCAACCCAAGCACAGGTTCCATTTAAGGAATTCATTCATCAGCCAGGTTTTCCACACTGTCTGGAGCACCCAGCAGACAAATAACAACTGAAAGCTTCTCTTTTGATCAGATCAAATGCAAGAATTTTGCTAAGAAAACAAAGGGTGATGCCAGAGGTGGAGGGAAGAACAGCATTCCTTGCTGCCAAGGATTTGGGATGTTCTCCAGATCAAGTGACAACTCTCTGGAAGTCGCACTCATCAATATTTGCAAGACAATAAAGAGATGAAGTGCAAAAAATAACCTCCAAAACACCAAAGTTTTAAAGATGAGCCACTCCCCTCTGACAGATCTCCCCAAACACGCAGGAGAAGGGGGAATAAAGCACATTCCAAAGCCCTCCCTTCCCCATCCCCATCCCATCTCCAGCTGAAATAAATGGAAGCTATGAATTAATAGGTAAAACTTGTCCACACTACAAAGAGCTGCTTGGTATCCAATATCCAAACTACACCAAGAGCAGCTCTGCCAAGAGTTTGGGTTATTTTGTCCATATTTTGCCATTTTGTTCTTCCTTAGAACAGTTTAATGGCCAAAAGTGACATGTGGGCTTTTTTCTGTAAGAGTGACCTCGGCTGGGACTTAAAAATCATAATATGAATTTTTTAGATTAAAATCAGTTTAGCAGCCCTGACACTGAGCCTCTGTACCAAAGCAGAGAGCGTGGTTTTTAAACACAGCACCCAACCTGCACATGGCTCTCCAGAAGGAATGCAGTGAAATGGATCCACGTGACCCAGCTTAGCTGGTCCCTCACTGCCAGCTGAAGTCTGCAGACCCATCTGATTTTCACACATAAAAGGTACATCCCCAGTCTTTGTCCAAGCTCAGCTCTGGCTGAAAGGCAAGCCCAGTTAGGATGGTTCAACTCCTGCTGCCTTATAATTAGTAGAGCCTGCAAACCACAGGCTGGCCCAGGTGAAGGGAGAAGCTCTCAGAGGTGCTGAAAAAACCACCAAGAAAAGAAATCAAATCAGCAGTTAGAGGAGAATGACATCAGGAAGTCTTTTCTAGATTGTCACCGCTGCCTCTCACCTGCTCAGCATCACCCACCCCCTGCAATGACTCCTCCAGCTTCCCAAACCATCACTCAAATCCTTTGGAAAAGCTGCACACAGCTCCCAGTAAAACCTCCCTGACCACTCCAGGTGTCCAACCCTTCCCCAACTCCCAGACAGCTCTTTCCTTGATGATTTATGGCATCGCTTTCCTCTCCACACAGATTTCTCTCCCCATCACAATTCATCACAGCAGGACTCCAGCATGATGGATTGTGCACCTCAAAAACGCAGGGCTGTCAGGATCCTCTTGCCTGAAGCTGTTTCCCTGTCTAGCGAGGCTGTAACGCTCCAAGTGTCTCCTCCAAACCTGCTACAAGGTTCTCCCACAAGTTGTGAAGTCGGAGCAGCAGAAACTGTTACGGCAGCGCCAGCCGGGGGCTCTGACCCGCTCCAGCTCCCGCATCTGCTCGGGCCAAGCCATCTCCTGCCTCTGCCTTTAACCACCGCACAGGAAATTAAAATTACAGCCTGACAGGGCTGTAGCAGAGCACTCAGAGGGCAGGATTCCATCAGCTGCCAGCAGCGCTGTCACCCCCCTGCCCAGGCTGCAGAGCTTGGACCGGGGCTGGGTCCTGATCCCACAACAATGACCTCGACACAAAGGCTTCATGCTTAATTCCCAGGCAGCTCTAAGTGTCATTTGCACGACGAAATGAGATCACACCTTGGGTTTGAAAGCACTTTTACACGTTTTGTACAGCCCAACAAAGTGGGGGAGAGGGATGTTATCATTAAAGACCCGCACAAAAATCTGAGACAATTCGTAAAATGGAACAACTGCAGAAGAAAACCTGAAAGAGTAAAGCAGCAGCAGAGCACACTCGTTTGCCATCTTTTAGTAAGAAAGCAGACAAACTAAATGAGGTACTGAAAGAATATTCAAGCAAAATATTTGAGTATCACTGAAACCTGTCACTTCTATCACAGTGAAACACAGTACTCAAGAGCCTCAAAATTAGCTACAAACAGGAATGAAGTGAAAGGTTGTGTCTTCAGTTTCAGTCATGCTTTGTGTTCTTGGACTGTTACATTAAAATTATGGGGGTTTTTTATACAAATAGAATTAATTCAGTTGGAAGGGACCCACAACAATCATTTAGTGCAACTGCCTGACCAGTGTGGCTTAAATACATATTTTATTCCCCACAAAGAAATCCTGGTGCAAGTCTATAAAATCCACAAAATTAAACCAAATCCTTTTGTGCCCTCAAGGTGTGGGGATTGCACCAACAAGCTTAGGGAAGGTTTGGACAGTGCTGCTACCCCAAAAGTGGCTGAGGGCTGGTGAAAGGGGCTGGATAAAGGGTGAGGTGACATTCCCACCCTTGCACAGCTGTTTCATCCCATGGCCACCCCACTCAGGAGACAATGCAGGGATGGAAGCAGTTTTACAGGGAATTCTGTGTATTTGTCAAGAGCATTCAGACAATGGGAAGGCCTCACCAGAGACATTTCTGCTGCTGAAAATACAAAGGAATACAAAAGCAGGAAGGTGGAGAAGAGCAATAATAGCAGGTGGGAATGACAGAGCACACAGAGGAAGGAAGAAGTGGGCAACAGGGAAAGAAAGGTTATTTTAACAGAAAGAAACACAAGCCACAGAAAAGGATAAAAGGTAAAACTAAAGGAAAAGCAGAAATGGAAAGGAGAAACAAAACAATTCTTATTTGCCCCATTCTCTAACATTGGTCTCAAAGACACCTCGTTAAATACCATCAGCACACAGGATCAGCAGAACTGATAATAACTTTTATTGTGTAATTTTATTCCAATAAAGGTGGAAATAAAGCAGTGGAGGCAGAATTGGAGGAAGGACCCTTCAGCTCACAGGAAGCACAAAGCCAAGTGCCAGGAGTGCCACGCTCACAGAGATTATCAGAATTGGTTATAACAGTGCAAGAATGGCCTTTTTCACACCCCTCCTCTTTTCAGTTCATGAGTTGGGCTATACTGAGACAATTCTCATTTAGCTAAAAAACCCCAAACATGCTTTAATTCCCAAATTCTACCAACTGCTCTGCTGTGCCTGTGTGGATCCCACCAGGCTTCCCCTGGATGGGAGGCACAAGTTAATCAGCACTGCCAGACTGCTCAACTTCAGCTGCCACAGAGCACTTTTCTGATTTATGCAAAGCAGTCTGATAGTATCCCACAGAGTTGTGATCAAAATCTGTCACCTGATTTACATTTCCCAGCACAACACAGCATTTGTTCCCCATTTTTTGGGCTCTATTATGTGGGCAGGTAAAATAATTCTAACGATACAGGCTTCCTACTTATTTTAAAGAGTCTGCAGAGGAGGGGAAAAGCTGTGTTTTAAGGGGGTTATTTGTGTTTCCTATCAAAAGGGAGAGTAAAAAAAGTTTAATAGATTTGTTCCACCTTTAGACAGACTGCATCACTTCATAGTTAAAAAAAGCAGTCAGAAATACATTAGCATTTCAGACTAAATATAGCTGTCAAAAATGTAAATTTCTTTTTAAAAAAGAACCCCCATGTGCTAAAAAGAACTCAGCTTTTATGCATAATAAAAAGGCAAATATGTCTGCTCAGTCAATACGCTGCTAATTTAATTACAAAACCCATGGAGAGTGCTAAAAAAATTCTAAATACATCATGAACACTTGGTTTGCTCAGCAAGCAAATGTGTTTTAACAAAGAAATAAACTGGTAATTGTTGCTGTGTTCTCATTACATATATCCTAGTTCTTTTTTTTTTTTGTTTAAAGTTTAATGGGAAAATAATTTCTATTAAATTCCTTCAATTATTCCAGTCCTTACTGACCTTCTTTCCAGAAGGACTAAGATGTCTCAGTACTAATAAGCCAACATGTACTAATTGTTATTAACCTGACCCTTTTAAAATGGGTTTTTAGCCACATTTTTCCCCACAGCAGAAACATGTAACACAGAACTTCTCAAATTTGAGAAAGTTTGAGGCCTGACCTTGAAAAATGTGCTGATTTTAGAAGAAAAAAATTAAAATCTAAGCTTAAAAATGGTCCCACATCACAAATAATCATTATTACTCATAAAAACAGAGATATTCACTATCACCAGTCTGTAAAAGCACACACAGCTCACAGCCATTCCCAGTATAAACCAGAAAAGCTTTGCCACAATGATGAGTTCCAGGTTTTTAGGCATTTCCCAAGCTCCCAAAAGCACCAACAGCCGAGAGGTTTAAAAACCCAGCAATCCCTGCTATGGATTAGGGACAGAGCAAACAACATCCAGGCTGGAAAAGTGACCTATTTATCCAGAGCACATCCCTGCAGCCTGCCCCAGTCAATCCAGGCTGCTGCCTCCCCTCAACACTTCCCCATGTGCCAGGAAGGAATGGGATGCTGCGCAGCCAAACAATGATTTGGCTTTATTTTTAATTATTATTATTATTATTAAAGCTGTCACATGGTTACAAGTTTCAGCCAGGAAGAGGGAGCTGGGGGTGGCAAAGCTGCACTTTTGAGCAGCAGGAACTCAGCCAGGGATTCCCCCAAGTTCTCCCTCCTCCCTTTCCCAGTATCCTGAAATCAAATCTGCCAAGCCAGCATTAAACCATCCATCCATCCCCAACTTCCTGGGATATTAGGGATTACTCCTCATTAAAGAGCCTCCTTGCTGCCAGGTACAAGAGATGATCTTCTGCTTTCCAGGAAAATCTCGATTTTGTGGGCAGAATGATTTCAGTTTCCTCGGTTTGCTTTTCCAAAGCACTGTCTTAGAGATCAGGCTCAAGTCTCTTACACTTTGCTTTTAACAATTTACCTCCACAAGAACTTTAACCTTCACCACTGGCTTTCACTTTTCTGTTTCCTCCACATAATCCAACTATTTATTACCTTGTATTCAGAGCTTGGAATTTATCTACACGATCTTTTATTTAGACCAAGGCAGACACAAAAATATCATGTTGAAAGAAATTCTTACACTTTTTATAATCAGTTCTTGAAAATCCTCACTATATGAAGTTCTAACACACTACACATCACATTATATAGAGGCAGGCCACGAAAAAAAACAAAAAATAAAAGCTACTCTGAAAGGCACTGTATTATAATCTCAGTTTTCATCAGTTAAGAGTTGTTAGACTGGCAGTGAGCTCTGGTTTTATTTTTACTTTAACCCCACATTCCTCTTTAGCCATTTTGGATGAAAAGCCACCCAGGCTAATTTAGTTAACCATTCTCAGGCAAAACTGCGGATAACGCAATTGGTTTGCCCAGAAAGAAAAGATATTTTAAAACAAACAAATTATAAACCTCAGAGGGTGGGAGATGATTTGTGTTGAGATACAAAGTGATTACAACTTCGTGAGAACAACGAAATGATTTAGAACACCTCCAGAGCTCTGAAGTGACGGGGGTATTAAATCCTGACAACAAAAACAGAACAAAAAGTCACTCCCATTTTTCAGGTAATTTAGCACCGTAACAGCATTGAGCAATGCTGTTCAAACAGAAATAAACGCTGATGTTTAGAAATACATGACAATCTACAGACGCCTGAAGAGCTCAGACACTCTCAGCTTCCCTCATTCGGGCTGTGACATTTCGCATTAAATATTTGAGGCCACCAAAGGGGGGGGACGGGGGACACTCGGGGCTGTTTGTGACACACAAAAAAACCAAATCAGCAGCGTCCAGGATCAGCGGCGGGGAGTTCAGCCAAGTTCAGAAATCAGACACCGCGCTCACCCGGCTCCTGTGACACCGCACACAGCTCAGCCTGAGCGCACATTGCCACCTGTCCTCGTCCGCAGAGAGCTCCTGGCTCTGGAACACCGTGAAAATACCTCCCCGACGGACTGAGCCGAGCGCAGGATGGTTTCTGGAGGAGCGGAGAGGTGGAAGGCACCGAGCGCTCGGAAGGGACGCGCAGGTAACTCCCGGCTGGGGCTGCTCGCACCAGCGGCACAGGGACACGGCCGGCGGCCTTACAAAGGCAGAGGGACACGCAGGGGCAGCGAAAGGGCGGATAACACAGGCTGGGACACACCGAACGCAGAGAAGGGGATATAAAAAAAGCGGGGGGGCTGCTACGGGTGGGCAAAAGCCAAAGGAGATGAAGCGGGGGGTGCCCCGTCCCCTGAATGTGAGGGNCGGGGGGGCTGCTACGGGTGGGCAAAAGCCAAAGGAGATGAAGCGGGGGGTGCCCCGTCCCCTGAATGTGAGGGTGGCGAGACCGCCCAGAGAAGCTGTGGCTGCCCCATCCCTGGAAGTGCTCAAGGCCATGTTGGACAGGGCTTGGAGCAAGCTGGGATAGTGGGAGGCTTCCAGGCCGGAGGCACCAGGGAGGGGAGATGCCGGAGGTCTGCGACGGCCATGGAGGGAGCAGAGCCCGGCACCCACCGGGGAGGGAGGATGCGGTCGGTGGTCGCAGGGCGGGACACGGACCCGCGGCCTGCGATGGATCCCAGCGGGAATCCCGCGGGAAGGGGAGCGGGAGGCACCGCAGGGCTGTGAGGGGAAGCCCCGGCGGGGCCGCGGGCCGGGCGTGTGCGGGGGGGCCGGGCGTGTGCAAGGGGTCGGGACCGGAGCTCCCGCTCACCTCAGAGTCCTCTTTGGCCTGCGGCAGCGCGGGGAAGGCCGGCTTGGCGAGCTCCATGGCCGGGCGCTGTCCGGGCGGGGCAGGACCCGGGGCAGGGCGGCTATTTGGGCAGCGGGGCCGCGGGCTCCGGCTCGGGAGCGGCAGGAGATGGAGGCGGCGGAGGAGGAGGCGGCGGCGGCGCGCTCAGCCGCTCGCGCCCGGCCGCCATGCTGCTGCTGCTGCTGCC
>VZTH01003642.1:9864-154562 GCA_013397815.1 Aleadryas rufinucha
CTCCAGGGGGTTCTCATAATCCCTGGTGTCATGGGACACCTGTCTATGACAGAGTACTGTATAGTTTAACTTAAAAGAACTTGTACTATTTATTTCCAGGTGGTTTTTTGAGTGCTCAGCTGCTGTTTGAGGAGGACAGTCAGACAAGAAATCAGGGGCAACTTGGTGTCGGCTGACAGTGGTTGAACACGAGCCAGAGTGTGCCCAGGTGGCCGAGGAGGCCAATGGCATCCTGGCCTGTATCAGCAGTAGTGTGGCCAGCAGGATCAGGGCAGTGATGCCCCTGTACTTGGCACTGGTGAGGTCACACCTCAAATCCTGTGTTTAGTTCTGGGCCCCTCATGACAAGAAAGACACTGAAGTGCTGGAGTATGTTCAGAGAACAGTGGAGCTGATGAAGGATCTGAAGCACAGTATTATGTGGAGTGTCTGAGGGAACCATGGGGTGTTTTGAAGGTTTTAAAGTGATGCTGACCTTTAAGTCTTTAAAACTTCTTTGGAGTTGTAGAATACGACATTTGATAAGTCATTTGTGCTGAGCTCATCTTAAATTCTTTCCCATGTATTTGCAAAACAGTGGTACAATTTTTAATTCATATTTCTGTTTCATCCTCTGTGATTGGCACTTATTTCAGACCTCAGTTTGCAAAATTCTGCAAACTGGGCTTCTCGCTGTGGTTTTTATCGAATTAGCATCCTGGTTGGAACTATTAAATTCATACTCCACACTTCTGTGTCTCATTCAGAGAAATTTTCACAGTATTTAATTTGGTAAGTACTTGGAGATCTACTACTCTTAAAAGAGAAAGCCCTAACTAGGAAATAGTTAGCAAAACCTCCACCTTTTCCTGTCCAGAAGGCAGCACTCTGGAGCTGTCTTCACAGGTATTTTTACAACTTCTAACAAAGGACTGCATGGATACAACCTCGTAAGAGTGTTCCCTAAAACTATAACTTAGAATGGACTATGCTTAAATTAACTAAGTTGAAGATGGCTTCAACATTTAAAAAGCTTAAGGACCCTAGGAGGTTCAATGGCATCATAGTGTCCATTTGTGCCCTGACTGTATTAAAAAAATGTGACTTCTTAACATGTGAACACTGATCACCTTACTTTCTTCTTTACTGTCTCAGCATCATGGAACAGTATTAGCAGGTTTGTGCCTTTTTTTTTTCTTTGAGTGAAAATGAGATTTAGACAAATTACTGGAGTCTTTGGGGCATGGCTTCAACCTAGTTGGCTAGAAGAAAAGTCAAGCAACAGCTAGAAAGCGGCCATTTTATTTTTCATTGTGTAGTATTGACTGGGGGAAAAGCTATAAGAATTATGCCAGTAAACATAAAGGGAAAAGGCAAAACACTACCAAGAATCTTCTCTTCAATATTAAAAGGAAAACAATGTTATCTATCCTTTTGCTAGGGAACAAAAGCCTTAATATGAGTTGTCAGGATCACTGTCCATGAAGGCAGAAGTGTATCATGGAGTAATGGAATGGAGGTGTAGAAGGAAGATTGACAAGCTGTACAAGAAGGTGAGAATTGGGTTATCATACCAATCCCAGTGAGAGAACTGGGCACCTACAGGGGTTAAATGGAGAGCAGGAAAAGCTGGGACTGCAAAAGAGGGAGGTGAGGAATAACAGTGGAGAGGGGCTGAAGAGAAGACATCAGGAAGAACTGGGACTGACTGAGACAACAGTGTAGACAAGGAAAGAAAATGAAAGAAGCTGAGATAGCTTCTGAAGGTGTTGGTGAAAGGAAGAAAAAATAAAATAAGAAAATGGTTATGTGAGACAGAGGGGGCAGAAAGGGCCTGAGAAGCGATAGGGCACCTGGAAAAGAACTGGCTATGGGAGGACAGAACAGCTGGGAGGAGTAGAGGAGCTAGAGGAAATAAGACTAGAGCTGGATGGATAAGTAGAGCAGTATGGTCATGGGAAGAGAAGGGCAGGGTGGAAAGGAATCAACAGAGGAATACCTGAATAACCATCAGGTAATATCTGGAGCTGGGCTCTGACCAGAGCATGTCCTGTCTCCTGTCTGGTGAGTGCATGGGGACTGCCTTCACTGAAAGCCAAGATGCAATCGACAAGTCAGGGCAAAGCCATGTCCAACAGGAGGCTACACCTTAGCTGGGTGAACTCCTGGATCCAGACATTTGGAAGTATTCCAAGATCCACAATTAAAATGCAGCCTCTCTAAGTTCAAATGACCAAAGTCCCTGTTGTTAATCTGAAGGCTCAAAACTGTGTTGCTGCCACAGGTAAGTAGAAAAACTTAGAAAGAGGTAAAATATACTGATTTTTTTCTGAGAACGATTGTCATAGCAGTCAAATATCTTCATGTAACCTTACAACAAAATGAATGTCACTTATGCAAACTCATTTTGAGTCCCTTGTATTGTGAACAAAATCTTAAAAATTTATTATGGTAAATGCTCATATCATAATTATGGAAAGTGTGTAGTGCATTCATAGTGATGAGGTTTCACAGTGCTTATTTCAGCCAGATCTAAAGTGCTGACATAAATGCTGTATTTTTGAATGCAATTTTCATTTAGTTTGCTTTTAAACACAGAATTCAGCTACACCTCAGTGCATCAGCTTGGAAGAACAAAGGCATGAGCTCACAGCACTCAAATTGTATTGTTACACTGCTGGTCTCTGTGCCTGTCTAGCTGCTTTTGTTTAAAACTGAAAGTGGAACGTGGTTTTAAAGGATCAGTAGGTTCAGTGAATAATTTGAAACTCAGTGTGATAAGAAGCTCTAAAAGGAACATATTATTCCAGCCACTTGGATCACAGTCAACAACACTCCTGAGTGCTCCTCAGAAGAACTCATAATCACGGAGCACACAAAACCACCCAGGTGCACCTATTTTAGTTACTTCCTGGCTTCTCAGTAGGGCAATTTTTTAACATTGAAAGATTTTGATTTAGACAAGAGGTCAGTGCCTATTCTCTCAATTTAGACATTAAGTGGTAACTTAGGTGCTGAATGAGGCATAAGCAGGCTATAGCCACAGTTCCTGTTAATATCTAAAGTGCATCCTGGTGTGATAAAGGCACACAAGACAACAAGAAATGAGCTCAGCAACAGCAGTACCTGCAAGCAAATGCCAGGTTCGAACTCTGGCACAGTGGTTCCCCAAGAAAAGGTAAAAACTGAGCCTGAAGTACTTTGCAGAAATAGACTCATCACTTGGTTAAAACCTGTGAATTCAGTGGATAACCTGGAGCAACTACTCATAAGCAGCCACTGTTCCCTTTTTCTGCCCAACCTTTTCTCAGCAGCAGATCAATCAGCCTAGGCTAACTGAGGCAGAAATTATTATTATTAACAGAATACAGCTGGACAGGCTGTGCAACCACTTGCTGACAGTGAATTTAGTTGCAAAAGTAAGCAGAGACAGTTCCTGTCGTGCCCTGCCTGTGCTAACACAGAAAAACCTTATACTGTTCTGGTGACATGGGCGACACAACCATTGCACACAAATGTGTCTGTAACCTCCCACACATTTCTTCTGAAGTCTGGCTGCTACAGGGACTCCAACCCAAAACTTCTTCCTTTTGGTAGAATATGTTTTTCGAGATTTATGGAAGATAATCTTACCTCTGATCGTAGAAATAATCTGAGGGATGAACACATTCTTCCATGCCTCGTGCTCCTCTGGAAATGAAAATAGAAATAAAGTACTTTAAATGTATTTCTGTACACTGCTGTATGAGCTTCTCAAACGTGGCCATTTATGGAACATTATTTTCCAGTTCCTTTGTACTGAGACTATTAAAAATCATTGTAAGATAATTTATATTGACTATTCAAGATGTGCTCTTAGAAGTGGGGTTTCTTTTCCCCCAGAATGTCTGTTATCTTTATTTTGTAAAACCTTCTGGGTAAAAGGAAGCATCAATAGCAGTTTTAATCTAGATCAGAGTTCCCTCCATTGAGCCAACATAAGAACCTGCTAGTAAAAATCAGAACTGGATTTCTGCTTTGATTCTTTGCCAGCACTCATGTAGAAAAAAAGGGAAGGCCCTGAACATTTTAAATAGTAGTAAGGGGCCTTGGAATGGGCCTTGTATGTAGGAGAAGAACGATTTACGTACTGATTAACCAAAAATGTGCAGTGTTTACCAAGTATAAACTTGTATCTGTCAGATACTTGCATGTACTCATTTCTGCTCTTGACATATTTCTTCCACTTGTTCCACTGCTTTCATATATTGTAAGAATTCTCAGTAAAGATTATGCTTTCTTACAGGGATTGGCAGCTGTGTGATTTATTTACACTAAATGTAAAATAAAGACTAAATACTTCCTCATATTACTATGGAATTACATGGTAAATGGGAAAGGACTTCAGAAAGATACATAACTGCCTCAGCTGAAAATTGTTTTCACCTTGGACCACCTCACCATTAGGTATGTTTTTTAAAGCAGTAAGTTTAAAGTTGTTCTGGAAAAAAATGCTATTTAAAAGAAGTGCATTGTGAGCTTTGCCATGGAAACAAAGAATGTTATTTAAATATACTCACGAAATATCATCACACTTTGTGTGAAAATTGGAAAGTATTTAAATTCAGAAGAATATCAACAATACAGCTTTTTGTGAGAGAAATGGGGGAAAGATTACTTTCAGGCAGAAGGAGAAACAGGTGTAAATGAAAATCTGCAGTTGAGAGTAACAGGCTATTAAACTATCTGGTATGCATATACAACCTGAAGGCAAGGCCTACAGGTTAGAAATTTCAAGCCCTTGTTTTGCTGACACTGTAAACAGACCAATCAATATGTCAGGAAGCAGCAGTAAGGCCATGGGATGTCAAAAAAAAAAAAAGTGTTTTTTGTTCCCTAGGATAACAACTTTAGACATCTGAAGATGTTTACCAGTTCCTGTGGAGTCTGAGGATTATACCCAAAAGGGAGAATTAGCAGTTACTATTTGAGAACAGACTCTGAGGACACAAAAAATCAAGTCACATATGTGAAATGGAAAAGATTGCCATTGCATTTATTAGCATTTTAAGCACTGTCAAGCATGGATGTAGATGCAGGTTAGTGGCATGATATGGGGTTGGCATCCCCAGAGAGAGGACCTTGGATCCTGCCATCAGGCAGATGAAAATCATCTCTCTAGAGATCAAAATGCCCCAGAAAAGTTATAAATAACTTCATTTTTATCCTATAAAAGAGACTGGTGACTCAGGTTGTTCTGCTATATGATTTATGATCTACTTTAGCTGGAAGACACAAAGATTCTTTATATGTACGCAATGGATTCTTAAGGCAGGAGCTGAGCTCCTTTTTCAATATCTTTTCCCATTGTTAAACAGGACATAGACTGCACATTCAATTTCTGCTATATTAATACCAAGATGTGGATTACATCAGACTTCTCTTTAAGAGCTATTTGGTGTCAGAACATAAATTCATTTTAAATATACAGGAACTGATGCAGACAAGACAGGTTTTTCCCCTGCTAGAAAGAAAAAAAAAGCGAAGTTCATGAGAGGAACTGAACCAAGGTAATGTCATTATTACAGGAGAATTAATGAGACATGCAGGACAAACCACAGACATAACGATAAAGGACTAACAGACTGGATAGAGAATTGTCAGTCATAGACTTAACCTGGCTAGTAATTGAAGAAAATTATGAAAAGCTGGGTGCCTTTTTGCTTTAAAAGACAGATCCACAATTAATATATTTTCAACCCCTGTGACACACTTTCCAGGCTTTATTTTGTCATGGGCAGAGATAGGGTTACGCAACCTGACAATGTGCACAATGCCTGAAAAAACACAGCATGTCAATGGCAAGGCATCCCATCAAAGACTAGAGGCAAATATCTGCAAGGGGTTGTTTGTGTGACTGTGCCTGCTCCATTTAGGAATGTGCTGCAAGGGATATACTCATTATAGTTCTGCCTTAAAAGATGTAGAATTAATTGGATGAAAAGGAGAGGTTGAAGACCTTTAGTACCTAGAGATGGCATCAGGAGGCCTATCCCTAAAACATTGTCAAACAGCATGAACTACAGAAGGGGGGATCATGTGAGAAATGCACAAATGGAAACCAAACTTGCCACTTTGGCCACCTTTGCACTGCCAAATTCTACAGTGTTTAGTGCTTCTGTGGGCTGCCTGAAATGTCATTGGATGAATAGTTTCCATTTCTTGAAGGCATGTTTTTTTTGCTTGAGCCAGCTCTTGGTAGAACATCAATACAGCAGAATGAGAAATCGTACTTAAAAATGCACTGATTTTCTCACACAGGATATGCAGCAACCTGAAGCAAATAGTGTAAAGCACAGTAGTACTGGAAATCGAGGCAGTAACTTAGCCTCCAAACTCCTGCAGGAAACCTGGCACTTTGATGCTGTAGTCACAGAAAAAGCTTGACTAGGTCTAAGCAACAGGATATAAGGTGGTACTTGAAAAAAATTATCTCACATACTCTCATTGTCAAATCTCCATAATGCTCACCCCAAAATACTAATCCTGGAGCTGCAGAGGTCATAAGAAATATTCTCTAGCTGTGCACAGAGGCGAGTATGTGCCAGAGCCATGACTCTGTTGTGACACAGGGAAATAGATTTGACCATGGATAAACTGCAATAGAAAGCTGATTCCCAGAGGGGTGCATGACATAAGGAATCTGCTGGCTCTGGGCTCCTTAGAGCACCCATCTCCATCGTGCTCCTGATTACATACAACCACTCTTCTCTTAACATTCAACACAATTAAAATAACACACTGCAGCCTTACATCTTTTTTAAGGGAACTGAGATTCCTTTCCTCCAAAGACAGATTTTCCCTCTTCCCTTGTTCAAATATGGTTGGGTTCACAGGAGCAGAGCACAGCCCAGAGCCAGGTCTTGTCAAAGTTGGGTTTACAGGAAGTAGGAAGAAACGTCAGCAGGTTTAGCAGCAATATCTGGGGGCAGAATGCTTGCTTTGTTACCCACTCCCCTGCTGTGATAGCTGCCTGCTTGCATGAGTTTAGCTATATGCACACAATTCTCTGAGGTATAGAAAATTTAATCTGTTGTTACTGCTCATGTGCTCTTATGGCACATTTGGAGGCAATTCTGCTTAAAACTGCTTAGATAAAGCCAGCTGCATTTGATGGATATCACAGAAAAGAATCCTCTGAAACACTTTCAAAATAAGGCTATGTTTTTTATTGCCCATGCTTGGTTACTTATAACATTTCTTATAATGTAATGGAATTAGAAAAAGAAAAGTTTATGCCTTGTAATTTCAACTCTCAGACACTTTGAAGGGAATTAAAGCTAAAAGCATATCCAGGAGGATCATGTCAGGGAAGGGGACTGGGATGAAGAGGAAACAGATGTGCCATGGTTATAGATTGCCCCACATTTCCTAATGATATACAGTTGTATCAGAAAACTATTCAGAGATCATAAATGCTTATTTCATCAGTATGCAACACTGAAAGTATGGATACATTATAATGAGCCACTAGGGAGTGCTGGAGGAAAACTCAATATCTAAGAATATAATAGAATTTTCCCTATCACAACAGTACCATATTTTGCCCTTTAGTTTCAGGGTTTCTTTTTTTTTCCCTTTCCCAGAGCCTGGATTAATTAGCTAGACACTAATTACCTGAGCCATTTCCTGCATAGCCATAAACGGGTAATGTATTACTCCCTCAGAACAGTACTGCTGTAACACATCCGTCATCTACAATGACTGCAATTGCAAAAAACATTGCAGCTATTATTGTTATGACACCCCAGTTTATAATCAATGGTTGGTCTGGTTTTCTACATTCAAAAGCCTATCAGGTAGAGGACGTCTGCATAGAAAAGAGATTTATTTACATAAGTACTAATTGTTTTGATGCAAATATCAGGAGCAGGCCAACAGTGTGGCATTATCTTCTGCTTCATTTGTTTCAGAGGTCTTTCATCAGCCATACGTCTTCAAATGCATATCTTTCATCTGCTGAAACTGCCTGGCTTTCAGTCTTAGAACTAATTGTGTGTTTTAACTGGTTACTCAGATGCAACAAGCAATATTTTAAGATTTTATTGCCTCTCCTTACCTTTTAAGCTTTATAGAGCATTGGTAGCTTTTCAGGACAAAGAGAAAGNAGCCATACGTCTTCAAATGCATATCTTTCATCTGCTGAAACTGCCTGGCTTTCAGTCTTAGAACTAATTGTGTGTTTTAACTGGTTACTCAGATGCAACAAGCAATATTTTAAGATTTTATTGCCTCTCCTTACCTTTTAAGCTTTATAGAGCATTGGTAGCTTTTCAGGACAAAGAGAAAGNCTGCAGGAAACCTGGCACTTTGATGCTGTAGTCACAGAAAAAGCTTGACTAGGTCTAAGCAACAGGATATAAGGTGGTACTTGAAAAAAATTATCTCACATACTCTCATTGTCAAATCTCCATAATGCTCACCCCAAAATACTAATCCTGGAGCTGCAGAGGTCATAAGAAATATTCTCTAGCTGTGCACAGAGGCGAGTATGTGCCAGAGCCATGACTCTGTTGTGACACAGGGAAATAGATTTGACCATGGATAAACTGCAATAGAAAGCTGATTCCCAGAGGGGTGCATGACATAAGGAATCTGCTGGCTCTGGGCTCCTTAGAGCACCCATCTCCATCGTGCTCCTGATTACATACAACCACTCT
Source organism: Aleadryas rufinucha (assembly GCA_013397815.1). Classification (NCBI taxonomy): domain Eukaryota; kingdom Metazoa; phylum Chordata; class Aves; order Passeriformes; genus Aleadryas; species Aleadryas rufinucha. The sequence continues at coordinate 18,543 of VZTH01003642.1, forward strand.
TCTCTTAACATTCAACACAATTAAAATAACACACTGCAGCCTTACATCTTTTTTAAGGGAACTGAGATTCCTTTCCTCCAAAGACAGATTTTCCCTCTTCCCTTGTTCAAATATGGTTGGGTTCACAGGAGCAGAGCACAGCCCAGAGCCAGGTCTTGTCAAAGTTGGGTTTACAGGAAGTAGGAAGAAACGTCAGCAGGTTTAGCAGCAATATCTGGGGGCAGAATGCTTGCTTTGTTACCCACTCCCCTGCTGTGATAGCTGCCTGCTTGCATGAGTTTAGCTATATGCACACAATTCTCTGAGGTATAGAAAATTTAATCTGTTGTTACTGCTCATGTGCTCTTATGGCACATTTGGAGGCAATTCTGCTTAAAACTGCTTAGATAAAGCCAGCTGCATTTGATGGATATCACAGAAAAGAATCCTCTGAAACACTTTCAAAATAAGGCTATGTTTTTTATTGCCCATGCTTGGTTACTTATAACATTTCTTATAATGTAATGGAATTAGAAAAAGAAAAGTTTATGCCTTGTAATTTCAACTCTCAGACACTTTGAAGGGAATTAAAGCTAAAAGCATATCCAGGAGGATCATGTCAGGGAAGGGGACTGGGATGAAGAGGAAACAGATGTGCCATGGTTATAGATTGCCCCACATTTCCTAATGATATACAGTTGTATCAGAAAACTATTCAGAGATCATAAATGCTTATTTCATCAGTATGCAACACTGAAAGTATGGATACATTATAATGAGCCACTAGGGAGTGCTGGAGGAAAACTCAATATCTAAGAATATAATAGAATTTTCCCTATCACAACAGTACCATATTTTGCCCTTTAGTTTCAGGGTTTCTTTTTTTTTCCCTTTCCCAGAGCCTGGATTAATTAGCTAGACACTAATTACCTGAGCCATTTCCTGCATAGCCATAAACGGGTAATGTATTACTCCCTCAGAACAGTACTGCTGTAACACATCCGTCATCTACAATGACTGCAATTGCAAAAAACATTGCAGCTATTATTGTTATGACACCCCAGTTTATAATCAATGGTTGGTCTGGTTTTCTACATTCAAAAGCCTATCAGGTAGAGGACGTCTGCATAGAAAAGAGATTTATTTACATAAGTACTAATTGTTTTGATGCAAATATCAGGAGCAGGCCAACAGTGTGGCATTATCTTCTGCTTCATTTGTTTCAGAGGTCTTTCATCAGCCATACGTCTTCAAATGCATATCTTTCATCTGCTGAAACTGCCTGGCTTTCAGTCTTAGAACTAATTGTGTGTTTTAACTGGTTACTCAGATGCAACAAGCAATATTTTAAGATTTTATTGCCTCTCCTTACCTTTTAAGCTTTATAGAGCATTGGTAGCTTTTCAGGACAAAGAGAAAGCAGTTTTCATCAAGTTGAGTGCAGTGAATAAAACTGAGCACATTGGTTCCTAGACTGAATATCCACTGCCATCAGCTGAGGGAGAACAATGCTTCTCTTCCCCCGTGTACTGACATCCAAGGCTCATGCCAAACCCAGCTCTCCCTCTGAATCCGCACACAGTGTCTACCATGCTGCTCGTCCTTATGAGGCATGTCTGATGCCCTGAAAGCTCAACCCCATCTCTCTGACCCCCTCTAGGCTGCTCCACTGTAGGCATTTGTAGGGACCAGAAGCACTCTCAGCATAAAATGCCTCTTTTGTTTAAAGGTTGTAGTGCATTGCTCCAGTTATCAAGTGGGAAAAGCAGAAGCAGCACAGGGCCATCAACTGTTGACATGCAATTTTTCCCAACAGAAGAGAGCCTTAGAAACCTTTAGAGGTATTTTCATTCACACAGATGTTCCCTAATTTTCTAGTTTTTATCTAAGCGATTCAAATAAACTTTCAATATCACTACCCCAGCATAAGAACACTTATTTGGAGTTATTAGCACAGTGTGAGAACAAGCCTATTGAAATCCACACAGATTGACCTGTTTTAAACTGAAATGTCATTTCATTTCATTTAGAAATTAACTTTCTCAAATGGATGTATTTATTGACATGATATTAATTAAGTTTTGGTGAGAGGTCCTGTGTTTTTCCTAGTAACTTAAATGAGAGTTTTGTAGTGGCATTTAGTGAGACCACAATTTTACAACTGGTACCAAGCAGATAAAGATACATAGAACACCATGACAGAGAACTTATATGATTTAATTATAGCCCCCAAATGAAGCAAAATACACTGCAATGACTCTATTTTATTGATAGTCATGGGCATACTGCTTTTTTTAATTCCTGAGCCTACAACATAAGCCTGGGAGAACTCATGGACTAAAAAAAAAATTAAATGACTGTTTAAAGTATCATTTAATATTTTTACATGGAAAAGTCCTGCCTTGTGGGGGATTAACAATAGATAACAAGTAATTGTCAGCAAATTGTCACTGGCCTCCAAATACACAATAAGACTTTGATTTTGTTTAGTGCATGTGGTTTCAGTTTTCTGAGTTCTTATGCACGATGTTTCTGGAAGAGATGTGTGTGGGCAAAGGACTGTGCCCTCACATATTTCACACAAAACACATTTCTCTGTGTTTCACTGCCATTAGATTGTTCCATGTTGGTTACAAGCTGCTAAGGGTGCTCCAGCTCCTTCACGTGTGGGAACTTTTTTCCAGGCACTCAGGACTAAGTCCTCTCCTTAGATGAATTAAAACACTTGGGCAGACCAGCTTGAGTGCTGCCTAGCCTCTCCTTGTCCTTTCCCTCCATCCCCCATGAAGCCTAGGAAACAAACTCTCATGGTAGTGGCTGTGCTGTGGAAGTCAACCTTAGGACTCAGATAAAAGGAGCAGAAGAAGCAAAAACAAAGCACAAATAGAAGGCAACCTATGAATGTTGTATCCTGCAGGGATACTGAGAAGGGTCCACCAAAGCCCACAGCGAAGGGATGGCCCCAAGCCAGAAATAGCCCCCTAGCCCTCACCAGCCAGGGATCGGTGCCCGCATTCTCCACCCTTATGTCCCATACCTGAAAGCTTCCTTTTGAATCATACCCCCACTGGCTCCTACCCCTCAGTCCCTCCCTAGCCCCCACCTATGTACCGCCCCATGTCCGTGCCCCTCGCAACCCCCTCTACTTAAGGGGGAACACGTGGGGGGGTCGCTGGTTCATCTCCGTCCCTGCTCCCATTCACCGCGCCTTTGTTATGGGCTGCACGCTGGAATAAAGCCGCTGGAGGACACGCAAATGGGTGTAGCCCTCCTGCCTCCTTCATTGCCTGCCGCCGCTGTACTCTTCATAGCGTGAGTGTGTTCGTGTGCCCCGCAACACCGGGCTGTGTGTGTGTGGCTGCGCCCTCAGATAGCCCCTCTGTGCCGAAGTGGCTTCTCCTGGCTGGGGACCCTTCCGAGAGAGGCTGCGGCAACTCACCATTGCCACGCGCCGCGGCATATGAATGTGAAGAAGGCAAAATCTGCAGCATACAGCTTGTGTCTCCCTGTGACAGAAGGTGGAGTGGCTACTGTGCAGCAGTTTCTTATACATGGCTGGGAACAATGAGCTCTGTAACTCAGATCCTGCCATCCCTGAAATCCACTTCACCTTATTCGCACATTTTTCCAGCCAGTCCTGCTGTCAGGTTTGTGACCAGTTGTCCTTCTCAGTCTGGTTCTCACCAGCCTGTTCTGCAGCCTCTGGCTTGTGCTGCCTGTGCCCCCAAATGGTAACTTCCCACTCGTTGCCATCTGCAGTATGAAGTTTATGGAAACAGGTGGGAAGCTGGGGTTCCTGAGAGAGAGCCCAGTCCTGGATATGCAGATGCCCACCACAATATAGGCATCACTTGAATACAGGTATTGATGGAAGAGTAAGAATAAATCAAGGTTCAAACCTAACCCAGGACTACACAAGTGATGTCTGTGGCACACAAGATGTCTTGGGGTGAGCATGTCATCTGTATCCCCTACCATCGCTCTATGCCCAAACACGATTCCTGTGCCTTTAAACTGAGACTGGGAGAGGAGAGAGAAAAAGGCCAGATGAACTTTTCAAAGCAGTCTGTGCTTCAAGGTCGCTGGGCTCTGCGTTCGGCTGTGTGGGGAGAAGAGTGGAGGAAGCACCCTTCCTGCTTTTTCCAGCCAGCTTTTCGGCTCTTTTTCTTCAGAGAGAGACGGAGAGAAAACTTGGTTTTGTTTCCTTCTCCTTTGGACTTGCTCAAACCACCAGAGCATCTGAACTCCACCGGGGGACCCTCCCCTGGCCTGGAGGGGGGCACCCACATCGACCCAGCTCCAAGGAAGAGGAGAGAGACCACCTCACAGGAGGACTCTGAAATCTTCCAGGTTTCCTCTCCAGAGTGAGAGAGATTTCGTTGTTTGACATTGTTGTTGTTTTCCAGTGTGTTCATTAAATAAATAGTTCTTTTTTTTCCCCTTTCACATTCCTCTGGGGAATATTTTTCTTTCCCGAACCTGGTGGGGGAGGGGCAGCAGTACCCTGCCTTTCTTTGAGGAGACGTCCTTTTGGACATTTTCCTTGAATTTGGCCCAAACCGGGACACAAGGGGATTGCTTTGGTTGTTTTTGATAGCTTCTGTGGTTGTTTCATGCCATAGCTGCCAATCTAAAAGAGCACTGGTTTTCTGTATGCCCCATGTCAGGTCCTAGGGCCTCCTAGATGACTCCAGGTTCCTACATGTGGCCAACAAACTAAGACCCTAACAAACAGAGTCAGTGGAGAAGAAGTCAGATGAATAAACATGAGGTGTCTACTTCAAAATGCATTGAGTTGTGCTCTAGGCTACACTGGCTGGATTGGTGAGATCTCTCCATAAGGAGAGATCCAAACCAATGAGCTTGCAGCTGCCCTGCACAGAGGTTATTATAGTAAAATGTGTTAATCTCAAACCAATCCCACCAAAGGGGTCTCTGCAAACTTGTGCTACCTGCAGTTATGCTTTGAGCTGGGTCACCACAGTCTCATAGCTGAACAAGTCATGTGTATCCTGTGGTGTGCTGTGCCCCCCGGTTGTCCCAGCAGTGGCACTAGGCAGAGATGTGATGCAGTCCTCTGGAAGCCAAGCTAGCACAGAAGTTATGTAATTTAGCTGGTTTCAACTTTTATCACAGCTTTAGGCTTCTTACCTTTATACCTTGAAATAAACTATCCAGTTGTGAGGCACAAGGTAATTCACTTGACTTTGCTAGTTCTGTTGGTACTAGAAATGCAATCAGCTCGAATCAGGATGAGATGCAAATGTCTAGGCTCTGGAAGTAACTTTTTGGCATGTGTATTCTTGTAGAGCTTTCCGTTTCATCTGCTGTGAATGACACAAGTTTTAGATAGGAAATGAGGTAACACATAATGGTTCAGAAGTGCAGTGGTGGAACATGAATGCTATTCTATACAATACAGAGCAACAGGATGGTTTTAAATACAATCATAATGGCGCTTAGTGAAATAAAACATTAAATATTACATTAGCTTTCAAGTGCTTCAGGATGACAAGCTGCCACCAGCAACACCTGGCCTTATAACATTTTATAAAAATATTGAAAGACTATTTTTATAAATGGTGAATAATGAATTAAATTAATAGAAAGTCAGCCCAAGACACAGAGTTTCCTATTCTATGCAGTATTTCCATGCAATCAGGACCACAAACAAAAGTCCTCCACAAAAACAAATGAGAAACATGAACAACTTTGGTGAAGGTTTCCTTTGACCTATCAATACAAGTGCTGTCATGCATATTTCAATTGCAAATTGCAAATCTGTAAAGGGAAGAAAAAAATCTATTACATGTAACAATGAAACAGTGCTGTACGCTTTAATAGTCAAAGAATTTATTTCCTTTCTATCTAAGAGCACTCCTAAAAACGTTGTCTATAATCCTCCTGCTTTGGGGACCTACATTTGATGGGATAATCCCATAATGCATTTGTCCAGCCATGTGATGTCGATACACTAAGGCTTAGGTTTTGTAAGACTTTTTAATCCAGATCCTGTGCAAATGTGTGAACCAAAAGATTATGTGTAAATATATGTATATATAAAATATATTTCAGTCATGCTTGAAGTATGTTGAGTTTAGGACTGCTGAGTTTAGGAGAAGGATTTGTATTTCTGACTTCTCGTGGTAGACTTGGAAAGCACTGGTGTTTCATGAGAAAAGCACTTTGACATTAGTAGCCAAATGCAGTATTACTGTATTTCACTTTTCATAAAATTATCAAACCTTTTGGACTTGGTTTTCCATGGGAACAATCAGTATTTTAAGGCTGACTGGGATTATAGCATGCAAGCATGCACGTTGGGAGTTCACTGAGAAACAAAACAAGCCCCCATAGCAGATAATGTTTACATTCAATGCCCCAGTCCGGGTAATCTCAGGAGATTAAAAAGCTCTGGGCTCACCTCCTGTGCAAACAACAACCTCCTGGAGAGCTGCTGCAGCCCCTAAGGATCAGGGATCCTTCATGCATGCACCATCAGTCCTGCCCTGGGTACACAGGCAGCGGTTTCTGTGTATCAGGCATTGTCAGTGGCCCATGAAAGGAGAACATATCTCTGTAGTAGTGAGATTAGTGAGCTGGATGCATCAATTAAGGATTAAGGATGCATCAATTAAGGAATCAATTAAGATCAATAATAAGTACAGTGTCCCATGCAAGAAGCAAGAATGCATGAGTCAGCAATACAAATTACAGAATTTGGTGGGAGGATTCCCTTGTGCTAACACCCTGTTTTCTCTGGGTGCCTAATTCCCCACTGATTTTCCTTCTCATTCTTGGTCTGTGTGTACATAACACCAAACAGTGAGGTTCTTGTCTTCACTGGAGCACCTGGATGCTATGGAAACACAGCTCAGTCTAAACTCAAAACTCTGCAAATTTCTGGCTGATGAGAGAAGAGCTGTGGTCCCCATTTGCAATAGTATTCAAACAGTACAGAACATACTATATCTTATTGAGAAAATATTATCATGTCTAACCATAGAATCCTCTGGCTTAGTGCTCCTTCAGGCTTTGCTATATGAATAGTCACTCTTATACAGTCCCTACTCTAATTGCTTTGATTCTTTCATTTGCTCTGAAGTGAAGAGCCATCATCCGAAAGCAAAAACAAACCTCCTTGGTGCTCTCCCAGGTTAACATACTTGTCCAAGTAATTCCCAATCTTAAATAGTTGAAATATAGCTTCTGCCATTACATTCATGTCAAAGAACTCAGTTTGTTTTTTTTCTCTTCCTGATTCAAGTGTACAGTGATAGTTCATTGTGGTTTGTTGGTAGATTAATTCTTAGAAATATTTTCCGTAGGTAAAAAAAAAATTGGAAAATAAACGTGATTATACATTTTATAAGAGAATGATCTGATACTTTACCACACTGAGGTTGAGTGGGGTTTGTGGTTACAGGAAAAGATATAAAACTGCAGAGCAGGAAAGAACTGGTTCGGAAAGAGGTTGAGTTTCCGCATCCTGCCAACACTTCTGTGTCTGAACAGCTTTACTGTTAAGGGAAGGCTTTTATTGCAGTTGTCTTTAACCATCTGACTTATTTGCTCAGCTGTATTCAGTAATCCACCTACCTTCATAATAGTTGGAAAGACAACATTTCCAGGTTCAGCTACTTGTCTTAGGATGGGATGAATAACTCCACAAAGTAGCCTTATTCTAGATGACTATGCTCTTTTAAGAGCAGCCTATTTTTCAGGTGAGTGGGATGAATCCCACCTAGAATGTCAACATCCAAGTCAGTTGTAGCCAACAAGGGATCTTCTACGGATTTCAGTGAGAACTGCTCCACCATCCAAATACCTGAAAAACTTCTTTCTATATCTGGCTTAAAAATACTGATGTAGAGTATTCTCACAAATTTAAAAGTTGAGACTAAAGCTATTCCCCCCAAGCGGCAGGGAATGTCTCTAATGGCAAGCAGAAGAACTGGAAACAAGGTGAATCAGATGTGAAGTGAAAATATCCTTCTGTAGGATCAAGTCTGTGTCTTGTGCTAAAATGAAAGCCTGTTCCTGGAAGTGGTAAAATTTTGTTCCTGAAAGGGCTATTTATTCACTGAAGAAGATAAAATCTCCACTGAGTCTGTTTTTTCCTTCACTAAACATCCATGGAAATCTGTCCCCAATGCAGGCATCCTCTGCGGTCATGCAGTCACTGGGGTGAGTGGTGGCATTCCTGTAAATCATTTCAACACCCAGAGAAGGCAGCTCTGCTGTCTGCAAATACAACGCTGAGATGTCTCCAAGAAGAAGGAAAGAGACAAGCAATATAAAGAGACAGCCTTACAGATTGCATGAGGTTTTTCCTTCCAAAATAGCCCTTGGCCAACTCATCTGGGGACTGCATTCACCTCTTCCAGCACATCTTCATCACACTTTCTGAGGTCCTGTAGTGTCAGGCGCTGTGCCAGGGTTTGGCACCGACAGGCTTTTCCGACACACCAGCAGTAAAGGACGGGAAGGGCTCCCGTGTAGAATTCCAGCAGCAACATTTTTTACATGCTGAAAACCAGTGACGAAAGACTCGAACAAGGGGAGATCAAAGATTTTATATAGGAGTGGGGGAGGAGCATTGTGGGCAGGGGGGTAGGACATAGGCAAGGGGAAAAGAGGTGGGGAACTAACGGGCCAGCCAGGGAAACCGAACCGGGACACACCTGCACGGCAGAACAAAGCATCCTGGGAGGCCTCACCCTAACCTGGGGATATCTCTCAGGGTCTGTCCCTTTAGGGGACTGTCTCATTCCCTGATTGGGATATTTGATGGCTCCCACACTGTAGGGCACCAGTTGTCTAAGGATGCAAGAGAACACAGCAACTGTGACACATGCCAGGGACAGCAGGGATGTGTAAGCCGCCCTTCAGCAAGCAGCTCCGATTCCTACATTCTCCCTCCTTCTCATGCCTCAGCCTCCCACCGTGAGCAGTGTTCACACCTGGGATAAACCTATTCTTGGCTTCAGGATCCTTTTCCAGCCTGATAACCTGGTAGAGGTCATGCAGAAACAATTCTGCTGCTTGTAGCCTGTTGGCAATAGGAAAGTAGCAGGACTTCCCTGATGAACTGATCCATCATGTTCTCAGAGTAGAATAGTTTCTTACAAAAGTACCCTGAGTGTTGTTTTCCTCTGCCTTCTTGTATTTCTGCCTCCTTCCCATCCTTCCTGTCTCTCCTTAATTTGACTAGGATTTTAATTTATCCAACTGTGCTTTAAGTCCCAAAAATAAATTTATAATATGTGTACCATTTAAAAACACTGCTTGAATTATTTATGTACACATTATTCAACAAGGCATAATGTCACTTGGGTTTTTTTCCCTTGCAAGTACACATACAAATAATTAGCATTACACATTACAAATAATTCAATCTTTTTTTCATGACAGAAATGAATGGGTGCTTTACCTTAGCTACAAGGATGAGATATCCCTGACTGTAAAATTTTCAGTCCCCAGTTTTATAAGAGATGTCATGAGCTTTTTAAATGGATCAGATACTACACACTTGAAAAAAAAAAAAATCATGAATATCCTTGTATTTTAAAATCCATTTGGAGGTCATATCTTTAACGGCTCTTAATTTGAGGGTAGGTAAGTAAGCTGACAGATAAACGTTCGAAGGGCCTGCAGGATGCATTTTAATTAGTCAGGAACTGTCATGTTTCTACACAGAAATTATTTTATATTTGAAAAGACATGAAGATTCTAGGAACTAAAATAACTTCAGTCTGCACACTGATTTCTGTTCTCGTGCTTGCCTATAGCTCTATATTATAGAGTTCTCTGACCCACAGAGACTTTTAATATCTTGGATATAAACACAGTAAGAACAATGGTAATTCAGCAGCTGCTCCTGAAGTAAGGAGGAAATTCTAAGCAAGAAGTGAGAATAATATTGCTGTTACACATTCACACACACACACACACACACTATCACACTCTCACAAACTAAAAGTAATATAAATATGTAATTAAAGAAGAGAAAGGCAAAACTCCTCTGCCGACTTCGGAAAATCATGACAAAAGTACATATTTTTTCAAGAATGACTGCATTTTTGATGTTTCATAATGAAATATATAGTAGATATCTCATGATCAAACAATGAACAGTGACGATTTCTTTTGAATGAGCTGCATCTTATGTTGAAGTGTGCAGTAGTGTTGGGGTCCCGGCCGGTGTCCCTGACACCGGCCAGGCTGTCCCAACATTGCCCGGCAGTAAGAATGGAGAGGACTTCGTGCAGGTTCCAGGAGAGCTTTATTCCATCCGAGGGGCTGATGCGAAAGACAGCTGTGCTCGGGCAGATTTTGCTTTTCTCGGGACTCCAGCAGAGAATTCTGGGCAGGGGGGCGGGACATAGGCGGGGCCCCAGAACACAGGGGAGAGGGGGGCAGGGTATCCTGCCAGCCAGGGGAACAGAACCGAGGGTCTGTCCCTTTGGGGGACTCTGTTATGGATCCTACACAGTAGAGCATCTAAGAAGCTTCATTGTCATCTGGAGTATTTGGCCATTTTTTTTTTTTTTATTAAGTAAAAATTGTTTGGGAGATTATTTTGGTTACAGATACAGAATCTACATATTTAGAAATCTTATTAACTCTCTTCAATAATATTCTTTATCCTCTCTTCTGTGCACACTTCTGTATGATGTGTAACCCTACATATAATTTTATCTTATAATAAAATGTGTAGTTTCACTAACATTTTCATGTAATAGCTTCTGGCAGTAGAAAAAGGAAAAGAGAACATGGTGAGGGGATAGAGTGAAATTCATATTTTCATTAATATTAAAAAATAATCATTAAATATCAGTTGGGTCAGTTGTATTATATGCTTAATCTGTACTGTATCTAGCCAAATAAATGTCTTCATTTCACTGTGTTACACTTGTCAGCAGATACAAATGGAGAATATTTTCAATTAGCAAGATATAATTTTCAAATTTTTTGAAAACTAAATTTTTCCTAGCTGCATCTCTGAAATCCCCTTTACTGTGAGCAGAAGCCCTGTACTCCTCTTCAGGAACAACATGACCAGAATTCAGAAGGACTCTCTATAACTGAGTTAGAAGGAAAATAACTTAGATCTGATTTTATTACAATGAGTTTCTCTGGAGGAATGTGTTTTAGCCTGAGATGTGTTCCACCAGAAGTCAAAGCTAAGTACTCCTTGTACTTGATTTAATTAATTGTTATAATTATCTTCCTGTTATGTTTTTACATTTTTTAACAGTATTTCCCATTTGTCTTGTCTGCTAAAAAAATCATTGTTCAAGTTGGAAAAATATTGCCATTTATTCTGTGTAAAGATGATATGTGACAAAATAATTTGGGTAGAACCAAAAAAGATGCCTACTGGTTTGGAGATATAAAGAGGAGTTGGTCTAATTTTATGGAAAGATCATAATAAGAAGCATTGGATAAAAATAAGATTCTAGCCAAAAAAGGGCAAGCCAAAATGTTCCTTTTGGTTTTTTGAATGTTTTCAATGATTTTTTACTAGCTCTGCACAGTTTACAAGAACAAATCTACTTTTCAAATACCAATCCTGCAAGCTCAGGACAGGATTAGAAAGCCAAGTTGTGGTATTTGTTGGCCTCTATACTGTCAGGAATAAAATAATTTAAACAAAATTAGTATTTTGCATTCTTGCACAGATCAGCATCTCTAAAATTCCAATATGATTTTTCACTCTATGATGGCACTGGCTTGGTAATACTGAAAGGAATAAGATACTATTATTGATGCTGCATTTTAAGCTCTTTGCAAAGCACTCAGAATTTCTGCTTACCCTTTGTCATGCAATTTTTTAAAACTATTTTTGTTATTAACTGGTACATTATACCATCTATCATTGCTGATATAAACAGAACTCCACTGTAGTGAAAAGAGTCAACCCTGTTGAGGCACAGACAAATATATTTATATATTCTGCACTATGTTTTGCTCTCTCTTACTATTTCAAAATTGCAGAAATGTACAGATTGTTGGGACTTCTAATCTCTGTGTCTGGACACTTTTTTAACTATTAAAGAGTTACAATATCTGTGTTTGTGTCTGAAAATTCATATGACTAAGAAAACTTAAGTTTTATGAAATGGAAAATGTATGATGAAGTTAGTGGGCTGTTGTTTCAATAAAAACAGTATAAAACAATTTCATAAAACATTTCAAATCTTTCATCAGTATATGTAGCCTTTTGTGCAATTAGAATAGGGTTAGATTACTGTTGGTTTAGCTATGATCAAAACTGAATTTTTGTTTGGCAAAAACCAAGCTAATTGATATGATTGTTTAGAATCATTTTACAAAACTGAACCACCCCTCTGACAACAGTCTGGCTTTTGTGATTGTGCTCCTTCTGTCACTGAAACACCGCTACTCTTTTATTGCTGAATGTCCTCTACTGAGATATACAACCTAAAGCACTTAACTTTAAACATATTCCTAAAAATCTTACTTTCCAATTCATGCCTTGAACATTTATGCAAGTCATAAGCTTTGAATGGGTTTGACAGAGCTAGTTCCCAGGGGTATAAAACATGGAAGAAAAATGTTCTGTATTCAGAAACCCCTTTTTCATCTTTTAAACCAAAATTACATTGGCTTTTATGCTGGCACCTACTCAAACTTCCCAGATGCTGCTATATTATTCATAATTAGGACTACATACTTTTTTCAGTGATTTTGTTATAGTACTGTGAATTACACACACAGAAACATAAACATGAAGATAAATGAATTCCTAAATAACACCTCATTTATCGATATACATTTGTAAATGGATTTTGCATCCACATTTACAATTGTGATCTGAGAGATACTGAGAAAGCTGCAGGTTTCTCGATTTTCTTTTTCTTGTATTAGAAAAGTGTAACAACAATTAATTCCACTCAGAAACAGTAACACAAAGGTTGCATGTGTGCCACAGTTGTCTGATTATTGACCATATTGTTTATCAATACTATATAATGCTCAACATAATGGTTGAATATGCTTTCTAGCTGTTTCTCCTGTCTCAAGACTAATTAAGAGATTACCAGTGCATAAGACTAGGGGCCTAATTTATGAAAGCATTCCAAATTATAAATTTATAATGGAGGGAAGAAGAAGAGGGGGAAGGGGAAGAGAGTCGACCATGACCATTGCTCACACAGACAGGATAATAGTTTTAAACTATAATAATAAAAACTAAGAATAGTTTTCCTGCAGTTTGAGCTTGGTGGGTACAGAAAACTTTCTGACACTCTAAACAGTTGAAAACCTGTTAATAAGCCAGAACATGTACAAATAAGCGAAAAAAACATACAAGTGCTGTAGTATATTCCTATGGCACTTTTAAAGACAGACTTTTTAAAGATTTTGCTGTTTTTACATTCAGAAAGCTCTCTGTCTAGTGTATTATTCTTTAAGACCAAATTCAGATTTCTGCTTAAAAATGTCAACAAAAAAACAAGGCTGGGAACTGAACCCCAGAAGATTGTGACCACCAATAGACTCACTCTCTAAATAGAATTAAGATAATAATGTAACAATGTAGGATACAAAGGAAATTTCCTGGCCACAGGTGAGCCGACAGCTGGCCTGAAGTTGGGGAATAGAAAGGCATTTGTCTCCTGCCAGTCTGCTTCTGCCACCAAGCTGTGAACAGCCTGAAATAAGGCCATGGGGCACTTATGTATCCAGATATTCAATGGATCACACAAATGAGTCACTGTAACCATCATTCCTTTGTTTGCACAAAAGCTTTTTGGGAACAGAGGAGTGAGAGGCATTCACATTCCTATCCTATCTATAGTCTACCCTCATACAAAACATGCTTTCAAAGCAGTGCTGCTTTGTAAGTTCTGCTCTTCTACCTCTCTGTTCCTCTGAAGTGTCTGATTTTTAAAGTGAAAAATAATCTCTGATTCATACAGAAGCTGGAGCATGAACTTTTTAGATGGATTTACCCTGAAGAATTTATCACTTAATTTTTTTTCCTGTCACTGAAAACAGGTCTAGCTGACCTACTGCTGTGGAAAGCCTCCTCAGGGCCCCTCTTTCTTCTCTCTTTTTAACTTGGTTGAGCAAACATCTCCCAGATAATTCTGTATTCTTAACAGAATTCTTTCTCTCTCCTTTGTGTGTGTGTGTATGTTTGGTTTTTATTTGTTTGTTGGTTTTGTTTGGTATTGTTTGGGATTTTTTCCTTGGCTTCTTCCACACCTGTATTATTTTACTAACAGAATTCTCATGAAGTCAGTGATCTTCTCTCAGCACAATTTCAATGTCACTCATCTGATTTCCCTTTGGCACCCTCTTGCTGTCTCTACTTTTTTTTGAGACTATTTATTATGTCTTCCTTTTAAAAATTCATAATACATTGAGAAGAAAGGAAAGCCTTATCACAAGAAAACTGGGGTGATGGAAGAAAATGGCATAAACACACTTCTTTTTCCAGATTTTTGTATCTCACATTTTCCTATTCACCTGAACAATCATTGCTTCACTTTAATTAGATACAGTTGTTTAGAATATGCTCATTTGAATATGGCTATTTAACTTCTATGTTTCTGATCTAAAATGCACTAGACAATGGGCTTTATGGTTTATCTGCAAGAATACCGTTACATACACCATAGAATATATATATTACATATAGAAAACTATATATAGATACTTTACTTTGAATTGCAGACATCAAAGATTATGCTTTGATAAGCACTTTTCTTTGCTTGGGTTCCACCACAAACAGTGAAATAATAATGAACTCGGTTTTCTCTCCAGCAACTTAGTCTAATGTATTTTCTCCTCTTTATACACCATTAAATCATACTAAACTTACCAAAATAATTGTGTTTTGCTTTTTACATATTTGGCATTGGAAAATCTGAATTTCTGAGTGATAAACAGATGCTTTTCAACAGAAAATCAGATTGAAAAAAAGGAAACAAAAAAGGAAACAAAAAAATAAAAACAGATGGAAAAAAGAAAATTTCTTCAAAATCACTTGCATTCCAGGCCATGAGACAACTACACATGGATGCTTTTTTCAAAAGACTTCCAAGGGTCTGAGTTTATGACATCCCGTAATTTTTACCAAATTATACCAAGGACTGGGTTTCGTCTCTGATGACTTTAACCACTGTAAAATTACCTACGTGAACTGAACTACCTTCATAGACTCACTAGGAACAGATAACTGCTTCTGAGGACTGTTCATCTCACATTTAGGTGTCTGAACTGTAAAGGTTCAGTCACCCTCTAGATACTCTGTCAACACTGAATGAAACACTAAAAAGTTCAAGAAGTTGAAAGAAAATTATATGTTTAAATGACTAATAAAGAAGTTTTGTCTCAAACAGAACATTAAGGAATGGCTTTCTTTTGTCCAAGAAGAAAGATTTACACATAATGGACTCACTTAGAAATGGAAAATATTGTTCCCAGGAAACTGCATTTGTTTTATGTCACTACCAGGTGGAAAAATTGCAAAATTGTTTTCCATTATTGAATTAACTTGGGTGGATAAAGATCCCCCCCAATCTATCACTGCTGTTTACTCGTACTGTAAGAAACCACCCCCTCAGTCTCTCTGCAGAGAAAAACCTGCCCATGGGTGGGCAGAAGGAGCAGGAATCGAGATGGTGGCACTCATGACAAAGCCACCACACAATTAAACCATGACCTGAGACTTCCTTAGAGCCGCCCTGCCTGGTGTTTGATAGTCTGTGAGATAAAACCTAACACTGGACTCAAAGGTGGGGAGCAAAAGCTTAATTGAGTTGACAAACCCAATTAATCCTTTTTGTCCTCTGTTAATTCTCAGTACAAGACACTTCATGACACTACAAGCTGCAGGGCTGGACACTGCTTGTATACAATTTTATGCTCTGCAGCAAAATGTCAAGTGTCTTAGATATTTCCATAAATTGAGTCTGGTGCCAGTAGTGTCAGATGTATGTCAAGAATATATAAATATATTCACTGGCCTAAAACACTGCTGTTAACTTTGTTTATGCAGATAAAACTCTGCAGTGATACCATTTTTGATACTTACAGAGATTTTTCAACTTTAGGTTGTTTTATTCCTCTGCTGCTAGTCTGTGAACTATCATTCATCTAATTTACCAGTAGTGACATATAACTTGTTCCCACCTGCTGTTGTTTTTCTTCATCAGATGCACTTAATGTTTCCTTTTTGCCAGAGCATGTATATCTGTAAAATCTGATATTTCAGACCTGAGTGGGAGGGTGATTTGATTTTAGTTTGTTTGCGTTTTTCCTGGAACATAACAAACTTTTCCAAAATTAGGAGAGAACTTTCTTGGTAATTATTAGTTGTTCATTTCTGTCAAGACAATGATAACTGATGCTATTAGCTTTCTTAAAAACATACTGTTAATACCTATAAACAAGCACAAAAAGCCATGCTGTAGCTACTGTAATATCCTGATTTTTCCTAGTGGCTTGTAAAATATGGAGTAGAATGAGCAGCACTAGAAGGTACACTTTGTATTCTGAAATCTAATATCTCTGCAATGTTTTCACAATCCTGTTTTTCTGAACAAAATTTAAATAATTATAAAAATGTGTATTTGATATACAAAAAAATGCCTTGCATTTCACTGAATTACTGTCACGGTGACATAGAAATTATAATTCTACTCTGCTGTATACTGTAAAATTAGTCAAGATGATTGATTGTGGCCCTACATTATGAAGAGCTGATTAGTATATTTTCTTTACATTCTTTAGGCTATAACATTGCAGATGCATATTGCATTTCAGTAGCCAATACAGGCTCAGTCCTTTTCCCATTGGCAGCCAATAAATCTTCTCAAGAGATGTTGTTATTGTGGAAGGCTTGCAGAGTGTTTGTCTGTCAGATGTTTAGAAGACTGGATTATATATCTGACTATTTTTACCACAGCCAGAGAAAAAATAATCAATTTTTGAACTTTGTAATAAGCATTGTCAGTCTGGGTCAGCATTTATGACAGCTGAGAAGCTCTATTCAACACAAGGTGTTGAGGCAAATTTCTTTCTCCGAATAGGAAAAGGAAAGTAGAGAGCAAAGGGAAAAAAAACCCAAAGCAACAGAGGTTTGAGGACCTCCTCTTGCAAAATGTGACATGAGCAGCAAAGACAGTATTGTGCCTAGTAGGATTAACATCATTGTGTCAAAATACAATTCCCCAGGCAACTTCATCCACATTCAAAAAGAATTTGCCTAGAAGTGCTATCTTCTCAGCATCTTTGGGATAGCGATGTTTACAGACACATAAAGCATTCCCTCAAGTGGTGGTTAAACGCTAACAATCCGTTAAGAATGTGCACTGACAAAACCTTTACAGATCATTACCATCACAGCTTGGCCTCTAAAAGACCTTTGAGTGGTACTCACAGTTCACCATCGAAAAGAAATATTACAAAGGAAGAAAAGATGAAAGCTCATTCAAAATTTCCAGGGCATAGAAGGTTTTTCAGCCTCTACTCTCACAGCTCTTCAGCGAGAATTTGGTTCATAGGAACAAAGCCATAAAAACCTTCCAGAGGGCTGTGGATGCTAAAAAGCTTTAGCAGAGAAACTTTCCAGCTTTCTGCATCATCTTGTGAGGCTGCAGCATTCATGAGAGCTCTGCCTTTCCCATGTAAACTATTAGAAACAATGATATGGGTTTTATAAACTAACTTTGCTATCTTGCACCTGCAGATTGTTTGTAGAATTGTTGTGATACTGACTAGAGAAATATTTTGGAATGGGTGTTGGGAGAACTGACCAATCACTTCAGGAGGTGGACAGCTTAAGGTCCAATGACCTTATACCATGCTAGAATACTAACGTATAAGACTAGTTGAGTTAATTAAATAAAGGGGCTTCTTCTCTCTACCTTCCGGATCAAGGAAGGTAGATCCTTCCGTGTTCCTTCTCTCTCCCTCCCCGTGATACAGCGACATAGGGCTGCGTGGTCTCAGAGATTCTGGGTCTCAGAGATACATGGGCACCAGCTATCTGAGGATGTCTGTCCATGCCTAACTTCATATCAGCTTCTTTAGAGGCTTTATTGGAAGGTCAAAAGGGTGCAGGAGAATGGGGGCAGATCTTTCTGGTGTAAGGCAGTAGATGCAGGGGGCCCAAGAGGCAGCCTGAGAACCACAATGTGAGAAGCTGGTTTATGAACTAAGGTGTGGTACTAGTTGATGTAAGATTGTAAACTCATGATGCTGCACAGTGCTGAACAGGGCCACATAACCAGTTTGAGCTCATCTCCAGAAGCAGTGACACAACTCCTTTAGGAGTACTTAAAGAACCCAGCCACTCTAAATCCTATTTACACTTTTTTTGTAAAAGTCCTTTTAAGGGTCCTGCCTTATGAGCAGTGGTGAAGAGATGACATCATTTGTCCTTTTCCTCTTTGTGTTGCTAAGTATCTCTGAGGTGTTGCCACATGGAAGCTTTCTGCAAGAGGGACAGTTTTATCTCCATCTGAATCTGAGTGAAGGCACAACATGTCACACAGCATTGTCTGCATCCCTTGCATCTCTTCTTCCTAATTTCTTCTGAGGTGCTACACTTGGGGTGTTTATGAGCTTTTTCTCTCAATCTCTTCTGGATAGACCTCCTGCTGGAGACTTCTCATTAGGTAGAGGAGGATTCACAGCACTAATGGGAACCTCCCTTGGAGGGGGTTTGACTACTTTTTAGGCTATGCACTTTATAATCTTTCTGGATGAACAGATAATTTTTTCAACAAGGGTATCCTGCAGCTTATGACAGAATTAGAACACATCTCACATACTAACATCATGATTTGTAGTATAATTTTGTGCCATGAAAAAGCTATCATTTGTCATAAAAAGAAGAATCATTTACAGCTGGAAATGTTTTAATTATTTCTTCTTGAAATTACTTGTTCATTCAGCATCTCACATTATCATGCCTATTTGACAGAGGGAAATTAATAACATCAGTAAGATCTTAGGAAGCTAGATAATGAGCTCTCTAGGTATCAGTTCTTTAGTAACACTCATCTTACAATTTCTGATCTAATGTTTAAGGCTCACCAGTCGGTCTCACTTGAATGTCTCAGTGTTTGTACTAGATAATATACAGAACTTCAGAGTCTTAAAATGGGAGCTGCTGAGTGCACCTCTATTTCTGTCTTAATAGCTCTCAGGCCATTTGCATGGGAACAATTGAAGGTTATGAAAACTTTCACAGAAATGAACAAACTAACTTCTGATTTAAAACTCTTGGTCTTACATGGTAATGTTTTACTGATTTGGAACTCTTTTGAAGAACTAGAGGTGTATGGAGATAAAGTAAGGCAGATTTTAGCCTTAACTTTATTTAGTGAGCTCATTCTCTCAGTTAGACAGGTTGTTGAATGTCTACTTAGTACTGTCATTATAGTAATAACTGAACATGTCTATTTGCCCCCTCTTCTGTTATTTCTTTTAAGGTCTGCAGAGTCATCCTCTCATTTCTTGTCTTTTTTTTTTTTTTTTTTAAAATTTCCTGCAAGACTCTGATCCTTTGACAATTCTGGTATTTCTTCTCCTGGCACTTTTTGAAGTTAATCACTTCAGTTTACTACAAAAAAATAAGATCAAGGGCAATCAAGTAATCCAAATGACAGTTTAAAGTATCTTCATAGACTACAATCTTTTTTCTCCTTTCCCTTTTCCATTCTGAGATATTTTCATGCTGTTCATTTGAAACTAAATCTAAGTAAGTAAGTTTTCATGCAGCTAAGGGCTGGAAATTGGCTTCAGACATGTCCAGCAACCTGCAGAAACGTGGTGACAGAGCAAAGGCCATTCTTAGTGCCACCAAGCCACCTGTAGCTCAAACCTACGCGTGAGTCCAGATCCCCTGACTGATGCTGGAGAACGAAGCCATGGATAATGGAGCTCTCCTGGCATGGCAGGATAATGCCCCCTGCTGAAAATCTCACCTTTCTCTGCAGTATTCCTACAGCCACAGCCTGAACCATTTCTTCCTGAAACTTTAACCCCAAACTTCAGCACAGCTGTAAATGTGTTGTTCTCATAGATTTCATGATGCAAGATATAAAGGGAGGTGAGAGCAGCACTTTGTGTCCTCTGAAGACTGTGCATTGCTGGTCAACCTGCAGGTAACATCCAGGGGTATCAACATCTTTGGAAGAGAGACAGCTGGGAATCTCTTAAACAGCTAACAGTGACAGGAAAAATATTTTTAGCCTCTGTTTCTATCTATCCAACCAGGATTCTGGTTGTCTTGGAAAAAACTTGTCCCTCTGGTATTTGCTTGCAAAGCACTTTGAGCAAGACAACCCTGGTCCCTCAATAGAATCCTTAATTTTTTTGCAGTTGAAATACCAATACTATGCGCAAGTAGGCTAAAGGTTTCACACTCCATCTATGAATGTTTTTTTCAAATGCTATAACAGCCTTTTATTCTTTAACTGCTCTTCCCTTTGTTCATTTTCTTCCTTGAAGCAAAATTTGCCGAGGAGTCAATTCTAACATGTTTATCAGATATGAAAGCATTAATGTTTTATTTAAAATCCTGACTGTAAATTTGCTTTTCCTAGTGGGGTTCCAACGGCCAACTGCTTCATTTTTTCCTTTCCTAGAGGAAGTTTTGTATTCATTTGTAGCAGAGATTTGTGAGTCAAGTTTAGCAGTGGGAAAGCACTAGCAGCCTGGAAACACAGTGAAGTGCATAATGGGCATACGTATCTGAACTTACAGATATTATTACAACACTTACTAGTAATAATATGACTATTAAAAAAAAAATCTGAGCTTCCAAAATAAAAAAAAAAACCTGCTACAGATAAGATGGGCTCTTTCCCAGAAAATATTATATCAGAAAATATATAATATGATGGTCATTACAAGCTATCATTTCAATACCTCTGAGAGGCATTTCCATGTGTCGCTTAGCCAGAAGTGATGTTCTGGCATCAGACTGGGGCAGAGCGGCAATGAGTAGCTGCGGTAGCCGTGTGACCCCTGCTGGCAGGAAATAATTGAGAGTAAAACGTGAGAAGAAATGAGACTTTGATTGTAATGAATGACACACTGTGACTGAATCAGTAACCCATGTAAAGAGTTGCAGTACTCATAGAAGAAATACATGAAAGGTCTTGTCGTTGTGAAACAGAAGACAAATGAGTAGAAATTCTTCATTTAAGATGTCACTTTAGTTGATAACAGCATTTTACCGGGAGAGGATGAAAACCTCTGCCAGCCCACCTCTGCACTAGACTTGTCCTGATGCATTGTGCCTCATATACATCCTCAAGAGCCAAACCCATCAGTGATACACGATGTCCTGACAAACTGCCCCCTCCTGGAACTAAGGCAGTGCTCAGAGCTTCCCTTCTGTCCCAGTGACCACAGTTAACACAGACCAGCATCCAGGCTGCAGGAATGTTGAAGCAACAAGCAAAGATAACATGTTAGTGCCAATCTTGGACATGGTTGCTGGAGTTTTCTAATGATTTTGGCCACTGCTACCAGCCACAACAAATCCAGGCCTCACCGGCACAGAGTTGAGCATGGCCCAAAACTGACGCCTACTTCCCAGATGGATCTCACTGAAGTCAATAGTATGCTATATAGCATATTTCATGCTGCACTTTTCCTTGAAGCCAAGTAAAACTCAGGAGACACAGAAAGAATAATGCTCCAACAGACTGTGATCTTGTTATTCATTCCTGTTAGTATATAACAAATACCTTAATTTGGATTACACATTATTCCCCTTTCAAAACAGTGGATTTCTAACACTCTTAGACTATTTCCATGTTGATAAGATGTTATGCATTTTATTGGTAATTTGCATTACTAAGGCTGGGACTGACTCATGACCCATCAGTCCAGCACTCAAGACTCTCCCTCTTATCTGGGCACAGTCCCAAGCTGAGGGCCTTTCCCATGGAGTGGTCATATGAGCTCTCTGCTATAACTCACAGTTATCTTCTCTGAAATATCTACAGGATAATGAAATTCAAAAAAAAAAAAGGAAGGTGGATGCAGCTGAAATAGAAAATAATAAATACAAGGAGTTTAGTGTAACTAGGTTGTATCTTCCATTTACCTGGGGAGGAACAGCCCCAGGCACCATTACATGATGGGGGCCACCCAGTGATGAAAAGCAGATATGCAGAAAAGGACCTGGATGTCCTGGTGGTCACTAAGTTGAAGCCAGACATGTACCCTTGCCACAGAAAGCCCTTTGCCACAAACCCCACAAAAGCTGGCTTGTGATAACTTCCTAAAAGTGAAAGCTCATAGTGTGTAGCAAATACTTACGATTCCAGTATTTCTTATTTAGCTAATTAAATTACTACATATTCGCCAGACTAAATGCATAAAAACAGTGCCCCATCCTCATCCTACGCCTTTAGAGGGGGTGAGTTTTTCCCAGTTTTCTGCTTGATTCACTGATCATTCCAAAACTCCATTTCACAAACCAACTCCACGTTACAGACCAACATACAAACAGATTTACACATCTTGCAATCTCAACTCACAAGTTGTTTCCCCACCAGGTGCATGTTCCCACCTGCCATGGAGACACGGAATAAATAAGATGTATTTCCTGAAGAAGATGTCCAAACCACAAGATGAAACCAGCTATGTGGGAGTTAACAAGCAAGACTGCATGGGAGAGGGGACAGAAGAAATTGCAGATTTTCCATGCAGGTTGGAGACCCTACAGGGCTTTGTCTCCCAGTGGGGATAGGAACAAACCTCTTTGACTCATTAACCGAGGGCTGAACTTGGATAAAGAGTAATGAACTTGGGTGAGCATTTTGGTCTAGCAATTTTACATTAAGTTTCCTTAAGTTTAGGGAAATTCAATATGACAAAGAAACTAAGTGCTGCCAGCTAGAAACTCATGACTCAAAGCACTACAAGACAAAGCACATACTGTAAGCAAGACTGGGGAAGGGTCTCATTAAAGACATCACTCCTCAGGTGAGTCTCAAGAGCTGAAGTAGAAATTTGGATGCAGTAATGGCTTTCAAAATAGAGCTAGCCCTTCACTCAGTGAGCCGGAAAGGTCTTTTTCATTTACTTCTCATGTGTTTTCCTGCTTCTGCATCTGCACTTTAGAGATATAGACACTGAATATGTGCTTTCTATAAGCTAACAGTGGACTCTTCAGGAAAATGGTAGTGAAGAAAGACTTTTATAATTTGTGCTAATGTATGCACGGAAATTGCTGGTCTTAAGCAAGCTAAGGGAGGTTTGGAAACATTACAGCATTTCTATTTGGTTGTGTGTATAACAAGCTGTTGAATGCTATTCTGACAGCATTTGCAGAGTAAATATTTCTTTGTCTTAAACACAGAGGCAAATATTCTACAGATTTGTGGGCTTGCAGGTTATGATTATTAATTACTATCCTCAGGGTAACTTTTGGCACTGAATTTCTTAAGTATTTTAGTCTGCAAAAATAAGCAAGCAGAATTTGTTTATTTTTGGACAAAACTAATATGAAACTTGAATTTTGCTGGCACTCATGGGACAGATGTGGCTTGGCCATCCATATCAAGTAGTAGAGTAGATTCATTTTATAGAGCATGATTATAAAGGAAAAATTAATTCCCTTTTTTTAACATATTTTTACTAAAGATATTACTGTTCTCAATATAGAATATCCCAGAGGAATTAAAAAAACATGGCAGGTATATTGGTGGGCAGAGACAAACTAACAGCTGAGGTCACCCAGACAGAAGCCTGCCCCCCCAAGAAGGAATGTTCAAGTTCACAAACATTGTCCTGTGTCAGGGTCACAACCAGCAGACAACACGGACACGGGTGACCATAAAAGCATCGTGACAGGAATCAGCCAGACACGGCTTCTTTTGTCTCTTTTCACACTTTGCACATTGTGCTTTTACAAATGCCTCTACCCTTTTAGCTGTTTTCACTGGTTTTAGCACTTCTCCTATCACAACACTTCATGTTGCCATTCCAAATCAATTCCACTCCTCTACGCTGGATTTTCTCCTTTCTGACCTTTTCTTTTCAGAATGAATGAAGATAAACACATACAGGCATATGACTCTGCAGCGGTATGTCCTCATACAGCTAAGCAGCAGTAGCTGCAGTACATTCAATTCACACTTGGAAAAAAAAGGTAATTTAGATTGATTTTCAAGGAAAGCTGTGCTTGGAAAACAGTAGACTTCAATTTTCAAGGATATAATAAGAGAGAATAAGAACTAATTACCACAGCTCTCATATTACCCTTCCTCCCCCAAAAAATAAAAATTAAATGGTGCATTGAAACAACCATCAGAGGGTGCATATACACCATGAGTTCGGCTTGATCCCTGTTTTAGTGTTAGGCCCTGGTACACTAGCTGCTCATACATATAAAATGTGTCCATTTCAACTCCTGGACACGAAGCTCCAAATGCTCCCCTGAGGATTCAGCCCCAGCCTGAAAGATGTGGGCCAGATCTCATTAATTAGTCTGAAGGAGCTCATAAAAACTGTATGGATGTACTCAAAGCATTCTTTTCCTAAAAAAGGGGGACTGACCCTTAAAATTTATAGACTGATCTGAGAGTGAAGGATGTTTCCATCTCTGTTGATAGACGCTTTGAGATAAGAATGGACTTGGAAGGTGAAAGTAATTTTTTCACTTCCTACTACATAGCCCACGAAAAATGAATCAGAGAAGGATTTAAAATATAAATGGGGTAGTTACAAATAAGTTACATTCAGATTTATCTGTGCAATGGTCCAGATACCTCCCAGTCATATGTTTCCAACTACAAATATCAAAAATTGCTATACTGAATTTGAGCAGAAATTTTAAACTATAACAAGAAGCAATTAGTCAGGAGAAAACCAAGAACTAATGCAAAAGTTACAATGACAGATTTATAATTTTGTGGCTATGGTAGTTCTCATGATTACTGATCTAGCTGTGATGGTATTTCTATGGCTATTAAAA
The DNA here is from genome assembly GCA_013397815.1 of Aleadryas rufinucha. Lineage (NCBI taxonomy): Eukaryota > Metazoa > Chordata > Aves > Passeriformes > Aleadryas > Aleadryas rufinucha. Next base: position 43,504 of record VZTH01003642.1, read on the forward strand.
AAAGAAACTCAAACTTGTCTTTTTTTTACACTTCACTAAGAATGTCCAGAAATAAGGCAAAAGTTCTCCTATTACATAAAAAGAGAAAGAAATTTTCTTTTGGACAAATTCACTGGCATGTATAAAGATACATTTCACAATCCTGTTTCCCACGATTCAGAATTTTACTTAGGTCAACAGGGAGGTGAAGCACCAAGTTTCATCTTCAAAATTTGGCTGTACTTCATTTATGGTTGTCAAAAGAAAGCAAAAGCAATATTGTTATGTTAGAGGGAGAAATTAAATTTTCCACTCCCCCTCTAAATTAAAAAAAATAATTGAGAGTTAGTCATGTTTTTTTTTAAGCAATCCATTGTCGGACTGAAACCAAGACAGAATGCATAAACTGAAAAGTAGCAATCTGATAATCAAGGGTTTGATCTTTCATTCTTAATGCCAGTGGAAGTTCCACACTCTCACTCCAAATTATGTTCATTGAACACAGTTCAATCATTTGGGTCAACACTTGAAGATAGATCTGTTCTGAAATGTTCTGATGAAAAGAAGTAATCACGTGGCTTTAGCCTATGCTAACGCCTCAAGTGCTTTATCTTGTTTTGCACATCCATAGATCCATATGGTTTAGCACACATAGGTGTGCTATATGTCCATAGATAGAGCAACGCTTAAGAGTATAGCCCCATCACAGCAAAGGCCTCTTTTATGAAAAATATGAAATATAGAAAGTTATAATGATTGGTTAGGGTAAAGAATCTGAATACCAAATCACAGAATTGTTAAGGCTGAAAGGCAGTGCTGGAGACCTTCTAGCCCAATCCTCCACTCAAAGCAGGGTCAACTAAAGCAACACTGAACACTGACTAGGAAGGGTTTGGATATCCCCAAGGATGGAGACTCCAGAACCTCTCACAGCAGCAGTGTGTCAGTGTTCGAGAACCTCCACCGAAAAAAATACAAATCTTGTATTTAATTGTAATTTCGAGTATTTAGGTTTTATCCACTCCTGCTGCTGCCACTGGCCATCACTTAGCAGAGTCTGGCTTTGACTGCTTTACCTCCTCCCTCAAAAATTCATACACTTGAATAGGAATCTCTGAGCCTTCTCTTCTTCAGGCTGAACAATCCCAACTCTCTCAGCATCTCTGCATACAAGAGATGCTCCAGTACCTTAATCATCTTAGTGGCCCTAGTCGGACACACTCCAGTCCATGTCTTTTTTTTTACTAGGGAGCCCAGAACTGAACCCAAAATTCCAGATATGTTTCACCAATGTTGGATAGAGAGGAAGAATCACCTCCCAAAATCTGCTGACAGTGCCCTTCCCCATTCAGCCCAGGATGCTGGAAGTATTGTACAACTTTCTAATATTTACAGCTTTAACATCCTATAGAATCTATTCATAAAACTGGTGTCTTCACATGGATTTGATTTTTTACATGGAAAATCCCAAGTGTTTATATACATGACAGTTACATAACAGAATATACCACTCAAAAATGTACAGCTTACAGAAAATCCAGTCTGCTTAATAATGAAAAAATAATAATGAAAAAAATGCAACTGGGAAGATACAAGCTCTTTAGACAACAGTAGCTCATAAAAACAAAACATGAAAGACAAAGCTATTTATACTGCCTGAGATTATACAACTTGAGACAAAAAGTCGTTAAGAAAACACTGCTCAGTTTCGCCAGTCTGTTTCTGAAGTTGTTTGATCTAGATAAGCAAATACATTTAATCATTTGAAATAAAATAATAAAACTGTAAACGTGATCAGAAATATCTTTCTTTCACCAAGGTGCAGAGAGGATTCACAAATTAAAAGGGAATAATCCTGTGCTATATGAAAAAGCTTTCTGTGTGCTTTCTTGGGTATTTCTACTGCAATTGCCAATGGGGAAATATCCTAAAGTGTAGCAGGGGCTGTAAAATCTCTGTCCTTAAAAGTTTTCAAGACCTGACAATGAAGTCCTAGCAGCTCTGGTCTTATCAGATAGCTGAGTCTTCTCTGAGAAAGTTGCTGGACTAACAACCCTCCAAGCTTTCTTTCAACCTAAATAATTCCGTGATTTGATGGTCCAGATGATTAGATTTCTTCTCTTGTGATGTATGTAGTGCTTGGAGACCTGAAAGGTTATGCAGTCCCATATGGAAAAGAAGTTCTTTGCAAATTTGTTATGCATTTCTTAATTTATCTGTAGCTCTGCTGCATACAAAGCCGGAAGAAATATTCTAATTTGAAAGTGGAAATGCACTCAGAAAATTAATTTATGTTACTTACATTATAAGTAATTTCTTCTTTTCCTCAAGAATGTCAACAAAAGATGAATAAACTCTAGTAAGACTATCTGAGGAGATTTGCAATCTGACAAAATAGGGGATGGGAAAATGTGTCAGAGACTTATCCTATTTAATCCTATCACAAGAGCTGAATGTCCTTTATGTGTTACAGAATTAGTCCCTCTCCTGCTGATTTTCTGCAGCCTCTGGTACTCAAAGAATTAGGTTCATCTTCCCCTGCACCCCCAAAGTAAGCAAGATATGGAATAGCTCCAGAAAGAGAGGTACCTCTTTAACTTAAAACACATGTACTTCCTTGAACATGCTTGTTTTTTAGATAATTTCACAAAGATGGAATGCAGAATTTCACATTATACTAAAGACTTTATGAAGCAAACACAACTGAAAAGCTTTTGTCAATTGAAAGGAATAGAAAGCTATTCTCTGTGGAGGAGAAGCTTTTACAGGATAATAAAAGCTTTTACAATGCAATCCAAAGCCAAATAACATCCATTTCACTTCCAGTCTGTCCTCCCATGTGTTTTGCAGACCTTTACAAACAGAAAAATAAGTTTAGTTCAGTTTAGTACAGAGCAACCTTGGGATAAAAATTCCAGAACCTGAGGTTAGAATCAAAATATCACCACTATTGTAATCACCTTTTGAACAAAATCTGTCAAAAGTGAAATTTGCAAACTTTCCACTGAAATTCTCCATTAGGTAAAAAATCTGCTTTCTAGTTTAAATAATTTAGATAAAGAACAAAAAAATTTCAAGAACTCTAGTCAACTGAAACTGCTAAACTTCATACAGCTTTGTCTGTGGAGGTCTATTGACCAGGTATCCCTAGACCATCATATTGTTTTCTTTAAGATTTGCTAAGTATCTCATCTGCAAGATAAGCAAAATAGTGAATCACACCAGTATAGTGTAAGGAGTGAATTTAGACACAGCAGGACTAATTCAAAAGTATAAAACTCAGTTTGATAACTATTAAAATTTCAAACAAATGGGTAAAGTTGAAAGGTTTTTTTCCCTTTGCTGTGCTTTCACACACACACAGTACTGACCTTCTACTGTAGCCTCCAGCTTCACAACTCTCTTCATTCTCCCCTCCCACTCCTTCCCTCTGCAGACAAGACCCAAACCATTCTACCCTCTGGGACCCCCAGTTTGTTTGGTAACTGTGTGTGTGTTGGTGCCACATGCAGTGTCTGTACATACATGCCATAGCCTGGGCAGGCTGAGAAGGATGTCTGTCCTGAGAAGATACCAAAAGAGGACAAATGTATTTACAGAACAAAATCTTCCTCCTTAGTCTGTGTTTGCACAATGGGCTGCGCAGGGAGGATTCTCCATGCCACTCTTTCAATAAACAGTCCCTCTTTCAAATAAAATTACAAGGCAGAGCCATCACCCTTGCATCCCACCCCAGGCACCACAATGCCATCTTGGCAGTCCATGTACATGCCAATCCATGTACATGCCAGTCCATGTACATGCCAGGGTATATAATTTAAGGCCTTTTCTGCATGGAAGCTGGAGAAAATGGCTCAGGACTACACCCCCTGGCTCTCCTGGGCTAGAGACTAGGAAGGTAAACAGCTCCACATACTTAACAAACAGAGCAAAGAGGTCCCACAGGGGAAATGCAAAGAAACAGTTTTTAAAAATGGTGTGCAAAGTCCTTTTTCTACTTATTTATTTATATCCTGAATGGCACAGGCTGAAGATTGAAAGACAGAAGTGTCATTAGGGAGTGACTAGAGACCAATAAATATTCTGCATTAGAAAGCAAACAAGCCAAAACAAGGTGCTTTTTGCTCTGTGAATATTCCCTCTAGGTCTCATTAACTGTCAGAAATTAGGCTAAGTTCTAAACATTTTCCACCGTGGCTCTTGCTGCTGGGAACATTCATATTGATGTCACCATTTCAGAAGTGATTCAGAGCAACTTGCAGGCAGTAGTCAGACAAACTTTCCACTGACAGTAATATCGCCTGCTGTCATTTCACATTTTAATTATGCTCCCTGTGCTGCAGCAGTGCTCAGCCCGTGTGACCTTCCTGGTACCAAAGTATCAAACAAAAAAGCCCAGGCATGGCTTTTATGTTTGTTTTTGATGAGTTTTCATAGTGACCTTCCTTGCCCTGGAGAGAAATGGACCAAAAGTTGTCCTTTGTTGTTACTTCTCTTTACACTCTATCTTTGTTAGCAGCTTTGGGAACCTCTAGGTAGACAGCGTTTTTAGGACTGTGCCATGCTCTTTTTCAGCTCAGCTCTTCTGGCACTGGGGTAAGAGGGGAGTTATGCCAGAACACCTCTTTTACTTTCTATTCTGTGCCTCTGAGGCCCAGATACTCAAAAGCACATTAGGGGCTAATGCAGCCCCAATAGACAACCTGGCAGTCCCAGGAGATGCCCAAACATCTTTTTAAAATCCAAAAGAACTACAGAGGGGAAGCACACATGGGTCCAGTTGAACACAGCTATGACTACAGGAATCTATCCTCTGAATTCAGTCCCCCTGTGCTTACAAAATGAATATGCTTAATAAAATCAAGGGTCTACCAGCCCAGCTAGGAAACAGCTCAACAACTATGTTTTTTATGGCATTCGGCTCTTCTGCTTCTCACTGTACCTGGAATTATTACTCCATGTGGAAGCTGATCACAAATCAAAATTTTCATCAGTTAAAACAGAATAGCAGGGTGAGGAACAAGAATCTAGGGCAGAGTCACTGAGGGTAAGATGAAACCAATTAAGTCAGATGATGATTTGCCATTTCTCTTGTTGCAAAATGCATGAGTATTAATGATCCACAAATTTTTAAAAGGAAATAAAACATATATACTGCATCACATGGCTGTGGCAGTAGCCCAATTAATATACCATTTCTGCTAGATCATCTATTATAAGCAATAGAAAAATTTGATGTCTCTGATAAATATATTGAAGTCTATAAATTATTTTTTGCCACAGGGCTCAAACAACCTATTAAACAGGGAAAAAGCTAAATCTAGAAAGGTTTGCTCTACTCTTGATGTGGGCATCATGGTCTCACTTGGTTCTCCTCCCTGAAGAGAAGAGCGTCCTGCTGTTAGCTTGGCTTCATTTAGGAGTTACTGTTACACATCATATTGCCAAGACCAGTAGTCTTTCTCTGAAAGAAGGATTTAATAAAATTGGGGTAATTGGTTTTTACCTTGAAAGAGGATACCTGATTAGAGCTGCAATGAAGAGTTAAGAGCAAATGCCAAATGAAACTCACAACCTTGCCCACGACCTCCATTAGCTGCCAAGGCATCGATCTCGGGTTTTTCTGTTTGCAGCAACGAAGAAGTGAGCAGCAGGAATTATCTGATCTAAAAGAAATCTGCAGTCTAATTTTGTTTTCAGAATGCGAGCCAGAGCTTTATAAAGTCCCATGCCTGCATGCCTTTATAAATAGTAGAAGTCCTATAAGCTGCATTCCAAAATAACTTGGAGTGATTTCATTCAGAATGAAATATAATTGGAAGTGTCAGGTGTTCTATCAGCATTTTCTTCAGCACAATGTAAACAGGTTTGAAAAAAACCTTGGGCTAGCAGCTCAAAGCACAAGGAATTACTGAAAATTAAAACATTACCTTGGTCGCTCTGTTGCATCAGCTACTAAGTAGAAAAAGACCTTGGGGTGAAGCAGAAAATCCCATGTTGTGGCTGAAAGAAATCCAGACAAGTTTACCTACATATAAGTTATGCAAAATGGAATTTAATTCATTCTTATCAACCAGCCTTAAATATACCAAACAGACAGCGCTTAAGATACCATTACCTACATGGGAGGCACATATTGATCACCTCATCCAATATGGCAACACACTGCTCCTTCATTCTCACTGCATGTAGATTCATGAGAAAGATTGTTCATATACTCTTTCTAATCCACTGGGTAATAATGAGAGAACATATAACTTAAAATAAAACTGAGAACATATAAATTAAAATAGCAAAGATGAAAGGCTTTGAGGTTTTCTTGGGGGTGGTGCTGGAAATGGTTATAATGAAATCTAGACATAGGAAAACAGAAATGCACGTTGCATTGCTTCCCCTCAGTGACAGGGTGTTGGAAGGAAAAGTCAATCCTGCCACATGCAATGTGTTATTTATACACTGTTAGGACTAGTATGTAGTTTTAGCAGTGAAAAAGCAAGCTGGGTAGAAATAGAAATCAGTAGTATACAGGCACATGAATATGAAGGTGGCCATGAACAACTCTAATTTAGTAGCGTTACAGCAAAATGGGGTTTTTTTAGCATATCCGCAGGGCTGCAACCCACATCACCAAGTAGTGCAGCACAGGAGGCACTGAAGTGTACGTGACAGCAGTTGTGCCTGGCTCCTTGTATAGGATGACCCCCGGGAGGTGTTCGCTGTCACCAGAGTACAGAAAAATGTGTAACCAGAAGGTATGAGCTCTCACTTCCTACTGGCCTGGTCCCCTGGGATAGCTCGATGTCAGCCTGGGGTAGCAGGCCGGCCCTCCTGAAAGACCGTCCTCGGGGCTCGCTTCCGCAGCGGTCAGCGTCAGGGAGCCGGGGAGAGACTGGCCGTCCCCAGGGTTGGATAGCCTGCCTCAAGGGTGCAAGGGTGTTTGCTTCAGGCGCCAGAGGAACGAGGCAAAGAAAGAGAGAGAGACAGATCTCAACAGCATTCATTAACCACTCGAGGAAGGGGAGATCTCCGGGGATTGCCAGCCTGCGTCCGGGATTTTAAGGGAAAGGGAAAAGGGGCGGGGGAAGCCCCGGCAACCAATAACATATCCATAAGTGGGAGGCACCCGTGCCCCCATACCAATAATCTGAGGGTAATGGGGAGGGTCTTCTCCACTAATCAATCCGGGCTCATAACTTGCTGAACTTTCCAGAACCAGGGGAGGTCCTGGCCCTGTCTCTCCACCCGGGGGTCCGCCCCGGGGGTGGCTTCTAGTCAGTCTCCCCGCCCAAGGAGACGCCCTCAGACTCGGAGTCTTCGAGCCATTGGATGGCCAGGGCTTGATTGATGGGGACTGGCCACAGCTCAGTCGACCCAACGGGAGGGGACACCACTACAGCTTCCATCTAGAAATGTCCAGCACAGTACATTGGGCTGGAATGGTCCTGCAGTATTTCCGACCCTTTTTTCTTCTTTCTTTAGTATTCACGTATCACAAAGATCTTTGTGTCATCTATTTGCCCACACCAGTAGGACAGTGTATTGTTGCACATATATCATTGCTCCAGAGAAAGAAGACAGTAGAAATAATGATTTCAGCAGGATTAAATTTTCATTATTTGGAAAATTGACATCAAAGCAAGTTGGCAGAAGTGAAAGCAGATATAGCAGAAGGAATGACCTGCTATATAAGACTGGTCTCTGCCTCAGTAGCTAGCTACAGAGTCTTCTCAATGCATTCATCTCCATCTTTGTTCTTGCTTGGAGTTGGAAAAAAGGAAGGAAGCTGCTCTTAAAACGCTTGTGCAGGTGGAGGTGTGATCAGTGGCAGAGTCTAGTACTCAACACCTAATATCTATTTATTGACCACAGATGGAATGAGTTTACTAGAAGTCCAGCATGCCCCAGATAGACAAGACCCGAGGCTACCAAACACTAAATAGTGGTGAGCCTTGTTATTGAGCTTCTCTCTGCATTAAGTGGAGAGAGGGAGAGATCAAAAGAGATGTTTTCAGAAGACATGCATGGTTTTGAATGGGAAGATAGAAGGAATCACTAGAGGCATCTAGATCTCCCCAAACTCTGTACAGTGCACATAAGCAGTAAGTTACTCTTCAAATTGAGGTTAAACTATATGTGATAAATCTGACCCTAACTCTTGTTAATGTCTGCAAGATACCTTTCAAATTATATGCAGCTAAGCAACAAATAGCCAAAGATCTCCTTCATCCTCTTGCAGACTGCAGATTGCATGGAAAACCATCCTTTACCTACCTGGACTGGATAAAGGAATGGGCTGACTGGAATCTTATGAAGTTCAATAGAACCAAATGCAAGGTCTTACATGTGGGACAGAACAACCCCCTGCACTATTGCAGGCTGGGGGCTGGCTGTCTGGGGAGCAGCTCTGCACAGAAGCTGAGAAGGGGATTAGACTCAATGACCTCCAGAGGTCCCTTATAAACTAAAATATTTGGTGATTCTGCATTTCTATGAAAAATCCTGTACACAGGGATACTAGATGAGGATAGGGAAAACTTCCAGCTACTATACAAGGAAAATTATGGAAACACAACTCTGTCAGGTCTGAAAAGTGTTGGAGAGGGAATACAAACATGCAAGTATTCTACATACCAGAGAAACAAGACTTGGAGTAAAATATTGGAGAGAATACAGACAAATAAAAAAAAATCTTTGCTTTTAACTTAAGAAAATGCACAATATTTTGTCAAAATTTTCTTCAGCTACTGTCCTAGAACTGGACACCAATTTTTCCATATTTTAAAAATGAAATAAAATAAAATTAAAAATAAATAGCTTTCGTTGAAAACAATGAATAGAAATACTTCAAATGTTAACATAAAAATGGAAACTAATTAAAATTGTGAATGAAAAGGGAAACAGAAACCTGAGATATGAAAAATAAACCCAAAATATTTCTAGTCATAACTAAAAAAATTAGTCCTTAACAAAAATTGGTCAAAGAAGTGCCTCTTTTGAGATATATGTCTTCTTTTAAAGAAAACCTGTTTACAAAGGGCCTGGAATTAATGACATTACATTCTTTTGTACAACAGCACAACTGAGTTCTGCAGCTTTCAGCTAGCCATGTATTTTTGGCAATGAAAACCTGTAAAAAATTAGTTTAATAACATATACCTGTCATTTCTCTCAAAGATGACTTTTCAGTAAACAAAAAGGCAGACATACTAATATTTATAAAGTGTCAGCAGCACGAATTTGACAGCCTTTTATCATACTGCTGTGACAAAATCAATTCTGTCATCCTGTTTTAAAAAACATTATATTGAAAGACAACATTTCCTTTCAGATGAATGATGAAATGGTTCTGTTTAATATCTTTTTGTACTCTATCATGAAGCAAGTCATGATTCTCCTGCACACTTCTGAACCAGGATAAATACTTAATTATATGTAGTCAATATTTAAAAGTACGATATCTAATAGATAGAGTGGCCTGCAACTGTTACAGAAACGAAATGCCAAATTTATACATTATTCCAGAATATTCAGCAGGCAAATCCCTTAGGAACACTTGAAAACCCCTGCCTCTCTTTTCAGAAGTTCTGTCTTCTGCAGAAAATCAAGCTAAAGACAGGGTTTGAGACAGCTACCATAAAAGTGGCCTGGTTCTCAGTGATCCTTTAATAATTGCACAGCACATTGGCCAGAGATGCTAGAAGTGGAGAAGAAGCAATAAAAGTAATTTCAAATGAAAGTGAAAACAAAAATAGTAGAAAGCTGAAACACTGAAAGAGTTTACAAAAGCAATAGTAAAAAGAATCCCAATTATCTATTGTGAATACACCCCATTCCACCATCATTAGACCACTCTGGTTTATATACACTTTTTATATTTTCCAGTCATGGCAGACTGGTGGAACTGAAGCTAGAAAACCCAGAAAACAAGCCTGCCCAGAGATGTACCATTGTAGTTTGGATCAATACTGTTTCCATACATTCTCTGAAAAAAAAAAGGTAATTAAGGTGCTGTGTTTTTAGGAAGCTCTGATGCATACTTTCGGTTGGAAGTGTTTTGTTAGAGGACTTACATTTTAAGCTTTCCGTTTGGATCTGCAGAACCAAGCTTCTACATCTTTTATCAACTCTTGGTTATGTAAATACCTTTTTGTTCTGTGATTTGTTTGAGTAGCATTATTAAAACTTTTAGTAGTTCTTCCTCTCTAAAATGTCTGGGAACAGCCTGAAGATTTTGTCACAGCTAGCAAAATGGAAAAACTGAAAACATTCAGTGTTTTACTCATTCTGAAGAATATGAATTGCAACACATAAAACTGGCTGAAACAGCAAGAAAATTGCAATCCAATTCAAACATCATCAACTTCCTTAGGGCCACAGTATCCCAACATCTTTTGGCTGCAATGCCAGGAGTTTCTCTTGTGAGGTTGCTGTTGTTTTTAAAATACCCTTTCGACTAGGTCACCGACAGAATAGTTTGGTTACTGACATTTTGTTATTGAAGAGCCTCATTATGAAAAGCAGCTCTTTCTGTCATATGTGGAAGGACCATGAAGAGATGGGGAAAATTATTAAATTGCAGTGGATTGTAAATATAAGCTCAGCAAAATGCTGCTCTAGCACCAAAGGACAAAGACAACAAGGGAAACAAGTGGAATTAATCTGATATAGAATAGGTGCTTTTGTGTTTCCAGATTTACTCTGTGCATTTGAGGAACTATAAATGAACAGACACAATCATGATATAATTCTAGGACTGTTTTTCCTTAACTGTAAAATAGACTTAGAAAACCATCAAGAAATAAATCCAGCATCCTAGTAAGCCAAGAAAAAGAAAAAAAACTACCTCTGAAAATGTTTGATTCACTTGCTAAAAAGACTGTCATACTTTTCAGAAAAACTTAATTGCTACTTTAGTGATGTTTATCAGGAGTACTAATGTGATGGGCTATATATGCTGAGCTGAGATCAGTGGGGTACAGTTCCACTGACTTGACCAGAACCATTTATGCTCAAAGACTTGAACCACTTTCTTTTTGATATTTATAGAAACATCAAACATTGGGACTCTTACTACAGCAAGCCTTTTCTGTAACTAGTACGTATGCCAGCTGAGGAACATTACATAGCAGCCTATGCTACCTTAATTATGCAAAATGCAGTGCTGCGTACTGTGAGCTGAAAGTAAAAATCATGATTACATAGGTCATCATATAGGTTGATGATTCTATATCTTGCTAAACAAGCTTTTTATAAATCTTGCTCCTCACAAAGCATGCTGTTTAGACCATGAAAGCTTAACTGCTCTCATTATTTGCGCTAGACAGTGCATTACTTTGTGATATTACTCTAAGAGCCATTCAAGGTAGAAATTACACAGTTGCTTTACTCTCTGTTATCATAATCTTACAATTTCAGATGCCAACATCAATCATTCATGTGTATTCTGGGTGATTGCAACTTATTGACTCGGGTAGGGATTTTGAAAATGCATTCAAGAGCTAAGTTGAAAATAGATTTTGATGATATGTTGCTGAGTACTTTTCACAGTTTCGAGGATGCTATGCAAATTCCTTAGAATAAAACACATTCAAATCAACCTTAAATACTCAGGCCAGATTTAAGTTTTGCCCTCATTCATTCAAAAAAGTCAATAAATTAAACATTTTCATTAGAACAAGACCAAAACTTTAGCCAGAATTCACTCTGGTGCTTCTTATGCAATAGATTTTCATAAGATATACTTAGAGAACTTCAGTGCAGTGTGAATTACCATCTATATCAGGCAGATTTTGGTGGCTAATGCTGAAGGCTGAACAGTATCTTGGGAATACAATCACAGAATCATAGACTGATCATACAATCACTGAATCATAGAATGACAGAATAGTTTGTGTTGGAAGGGACCTTACCGATCACCTAGTTCCAACCCTCCTGCCCATCTTCATGGCTCTCCTCTGGATTTTCTCCAACAGACCCACGTCCTTCTTAGGTTGGAGGTCCCAAATCTGGATGCAGCACTCCAGGTGGGATCTCACAGAATGGAGCAGAGAGGCAGAATTCCCTCTCTCCACCTACTGGCCATACTGCTTTTGATACAGCCCAGGACAAGTTTGGCTTTCTGGGCTGCGAGCCCAGAATAGCTGGTACAGGGCTTCCATTCCCCATCCTCATTGGCACCTTCTGGCTTAAGAGCATGTACTGCTTTTCACCCACTCTGAATTTTTATACATAATATGCAAATTCTGGTCCAAGTCTGACACAAAATTTCTGCATCCTACTGTCCAGCTACTCAGATCTGCATTCTCTCAGTTGGCAAAAGGGACTGGATAGGAAAGGGACTGTACCATGCCAACCCTTCAGCTTCCCTGAAAGAAAGGTTTTGACTTAATGATGGTGAATGAAACAATACAGATTTCTTCCCATTGTTCATAAAACAATTTTAGTTAGGATAACAGCATGAACAGTGAATTTGTGAGAATTAAGGAGTGCAAAAGTCTCATCTAATAAAATACAATGTACAGCAGAATACGAGAGCACTAACATTGGAGATGCTTAGTGAAGCGAAAGAATAAATTTCATAACCACAATCACAAACATTCTGTTTCTGGTGTTGTAGAAAATTATCTCTTTTCTTTCCTTCTCCCTTCAGAACCTCGTCTAGCAGTAGATACTATGAAAAGTCTTAAAAACAGGATATTATACAAAAATAATGCTAAAATTACAGCTCCAGTGAAACACAGAAATTTAAACAATACTAAACTATGTGAAATGAATCAAATGGAAGACAAATTAAAATTAATTGTTTCAGAACACTGATGCATTCATGCATTTCCTTCCTGACTGATACTCAGAAATGTTAAATTGAAAATTTTATTTGTTTTCACATTTAGATTTGTTTATGGCTTCACCATACATACAGTTTTTCCCAGGGGGAGAGAAATACTGCAAACGCATCTTTGAAGAGTTTAAATTTTGTATTGTAAGCATATAGAGAACCAGAACAGATTGCTGTGAGGTAGCTCTGAGATCCCTTATTGCATTAGAGGGTTAGAATTTTGTAACCAAAGCCATGGGGGCAGAGCTCTGCTCCTTGTAGGCTCCCTGTGGGCACTGGGTTTGGTACCCAGTTATCCAGTCTCAGCAAGAACAGGAGCAAATCAACAACAAAACCAGAATGAAATATACAAGATAAACGGCAAGATCTTTAGGCAGGTAAACTCCCATCTGAAGGTCCCTTCAGAGACCAGTGCAATGCTAGACTTCCACTGCTGTACATGAACAAAGATTAAAGTTTCTGCAGTGTTTCTTCTTCCCCTACTGCTGCCCATGGTAATAGCTTGTAATCAACTGCTTAGACTAGGAAAGGGCCAGTTTGTACTGTGGTTGTACAAGGAAATAAAGCCTGTGGAGTCACGTTGTGTATTTGGTGCTCCCATTAAGGGGTGGTTTTATTCTTCATTAGACACCAGAAGATCCTCTAGTAGGGGTGAGGAAGCAGGGAATAGATGAAGAGAAAGAGACACAGGAAGCTGGGCTACTTCAGTTCTATCATGCACAGAATTACTTGCTTTTCATGTGTTCATTGACAGATGGTCTTACCAGACAGAGTTTTCATCCTGAATGAGATGACTGTGACACCTATGCCTTTGAAGAACTAATTAGAACTACCCTCACGTAAAAATACCTTCTCCTGAGTCCCATCAGGAACCAAATGACAAAGGCTGCATTTAGACCATGTCCCTGGCTTTCTTCACCTCCAAACCATCCTGAAGCTGCTATGTTCTCCAGAAATTACAAGCTAAAGTGAAGGAAGAGCCGTCACAGCACAAGTCAAAGCAAGGTTATCGAGTCCCCTTAGCTGATTTCTGATACCTCAGGGAAACAAATCATTATGTGCAATTTGGGAGATGAGTAGCTCCATTTCTGTCAGACTGTGTTGCAAAAATCTGTCTAGAATGGTTGATTTTCTATGAAAGCTTGAATCTCTGGTAAGAAAATTATTTCAACTTCACGTCGTATTTGTGTACTCATCTTTTTACACAGTTAGTTTATTCAGTACACTATGGCCCTCTATTCATTGCACCTTTGATGCTGCTCATCACTGGCAGAAAGACCACACTCCAGGAGCAAATAGATATTTCACTGTGAGACAGCAGGGAGAGGTTTATTTCTTGCTAGTTTGTTTGACAGTTCTCACTGCCTAACACACCATTGCTGGCCATCTGAGAGGCACCTGCACTTCTTGCTTTTGCAATTCCTCTGCTTTACAAAATCTCTCCTTTGGAAATAGAGAGGTATCAATGAAACAAACTCATTGCAGTCCACTTAGAAACACAGTTGAGCAGCCTTCTCAGCAATGCCAGGAACATTTGCCCCTTCCTGTTGCATAACAGGTCTTACAAACCCCAGTGAAACCCCACTCAAAACCATGGGAATTACTTAGTTCCCCTTTGGTGTATCTTTCCCAGGCACCAATTCTTTATCTGCAAGTACCAAATCTGTACAGAAGACCCAGAGAGGCAAATGGGACAGCATCAATATGGGGAATGTCATACACTACCTATAAAGAAGTAAGAAATGACATTCTCATCTTTACGATAACTGACTCAGTCCCTTGCCCATTGAAATGAAATTACACCACCCCTCCGCCTTGTTCTCCCTCCTACTTGTCTGCCCTTTTGACTCAGGTGCCATTACCTTTGGTAGGAGAAAGTACTCAAATGAAGCCACTCCACCTCCTCTGTCCCTTCTTCTCCCCCACCCAACCATGACAGAAAGGCCATCCCAACCAGGGCCTGAGACAGAGAAAGACTTAAATTGATGGCTTCTGCATTAATTTGCTCATTCTCCTAGTTCTGTTAAATGAAATCTGTGTGCTGATACTTGCTACCAAACACACATTCCAAAATTATTTTTGCTACAGTAAATTTATAGCTATCAGATAAAGCATTCATTTGCTCACGGTGTATTTTATGGGGGATAGAGGTGGAGGGGGAGGTGTATATATAGGTAGTTTTGTGGGTTTTACATGTTTATAAATACATACAATATGTAAATGAACCACATTGTTCAATTTAGCAATTGAATTGAATTTTTCTCATTAAAAATAAATAAAAAAGAGAACTGATAAGATTAGAACACAGGAAACAATTAAGAGTGGTAACAATTTGGAATAATAGCTAAGCCTTCTGCATATCTTGAAAATACTGCCTCCAGAGAGAGCATTCCATTGCTTTCAGTTAAATCTAGCTCATGCCCAGCAATCACTTGCACTACAAGAAGAATGGCAGTAATATTCATTTAAAAATCTTCTTTTAAAAAAAAAAAAAGAGATTAAGACCTAGATTTAGATTAGTTCAAGGAGCAAAGGTATATAAATAGGAAAAGCCAGAGGTGACATGATGAAATAAATACAAAACGTGTCAACATTCTGCTTTTCATAAAATAATATAAAAATGCTGTGCTAGCCAACTAATTACCATTTCATTTTTTCCTGAAGTGTTTTCCCACTCAAATTGTCCATTTGTTCTTTTTAAGCTACTACTTCAAACACATTCAATTATATGATTGCATTTGTAACACATATAGTAATGCAACTGGCATTAAAGGGAAAATCATGTTCAGAACAGAAGCTTTAATTAGATCTAAATATAGAATTATAGTGCCACTAGTCATTTCAAAAGGCTTTTGAATCATCTAAGGTTAATTGTCAAGATAACACTGACGTGATTAAAGGGAATAAATATGTCACATTGATTTGGCTCAGCATTAATTGCACTAAGTAAATCCTAAATTACTGCACTCCCTCTAAATCAGACTACTGAAAGTAGATTCTTAAAAGAGCCATGAAATTATCTTCTTCCATCCCAGAGATTGTTGTCCTAGATAACTGGAATGCTATCTGTCTGAACAAGCTGTCAATATATGAAGGTATTGCACTGATTTAGCAAAGCAACTGCTAGACTGGGAAATCCCATGGGGTTTGAGTGCTTTCTGAGTCATTTTGCTTATATTAATTTTTAAAAAATTTTAAAAAAATAGGAAAACAAAGAGGCATGTAAGAGATGAAAGTGAAATGAGATTAAAATATTTCATAGGAAATGAAGAATCAGAGACAATATAATCTTTAGCAAGTACTTAGGTGTGAAGTGGCTCAGCAGGGAAGCAGTCAATGTTTGTCTGATATAGCTGTACTAGATGGTATAGGACTTTTACTTTTATCCACCCTTCTGGCAGTGGACTGAAGTTGTCTGAAGGACCATGATTGATTTAGACCCTTAGGTCTCTTAGGGGTTGGGGTGCACTTGATTCACACCAGGAGCACAGATTCTTGTTTAATATTCATCAAAAGAATATGGGATTTGTTCACATCCAACTGCTCTACAAGTCAAAGCAGCCAACGCACAGCTAGAGGTAATTAGAGGAATTCACCACATGGCTTTAGCTGTGTATCAAAGCGAAGTGTAATGTAGATGCAGCTACAGATCCCCATAATATGGTCCAGCAAGGGGCAAGTAATGGCTCATATGACCTTCTTGTCTTTACATCAAGATAATTATGTACCATCGGAACCATGGAACCAATGGTTCCAAGTATGGAACCATTAGAAAAATAGAGATTGAAACATAACTTTTAGACATGAACATTAGTCCTTTTTCATATTTGGTAGCCATGTAAAATATTCATGAAAATAAGAAGCTTTAGGGAAGACAAGGGGACTGTGGAGATGAATTCCACTATTTCAATTAAGAATCACAATAAAACTAATACAACTTTATGGTTTCCTACTTATTTTTGGACAGACATGAAATCATATATAAGTCTTACTAGATAAAAAGCTCAACTTTTCAGAATTTTTTTTAGAAGCAGAATAGATAGACTCTGTGAGAAACTGCATAATTCTTCAGGCATTGTCCTCTGTGTTGAAAAGCTTTAGAGGTTATTCATTGTGCCTGTTACCAGTTTTGTCCATCACATTAAAAAATAAATAAATCACTTTTCTGCCATATGAGAACTTTTTCTAGGCTGAACTTCTTGTCCCCACAATGTGTCCTCAGCTTGGAAATGAAATCCAAACTGTGACCCACTCTTTCTGTTACTAATTCTACAAAGTATGTTCTTGTTTAAGTTCTCCTGGGACACTTCTGGAGAGCTGCAGTGCATTATTAAGATAACAAATTAATAAAATAAAAATTCTCAGATTCTAAGTAGAGCTTGCAGAATTTCAGTTTCTTTGGTGGAAACAGCATTTCAAAGTCCAAATCTGTGTGCTTCTTTTACTTTGTGTATGAGTTTGGGATCAATGTATTGTTGCCCTTTGTGTTCAATATATGGCTTTTTGGCCTTCTTATGTTTTATAGAAAATCTATTAATTTTGGTCTTAACAGTACTGGATGTAAATACATACATATCTGATTTCATAATTTCTGCTTCAATTTGAGTAATCAGTCACACTTTACTACAGTTTAAAATACATATTTAAACTTTCTTCATCATTATCTGCAAAGCCTCAGAATAAAATTGCTTTTTAAGCAGTGGATTGAACACTGCCTGGAAAAATGAGCAGAATAGGAAAGATGCATCAGCAAATGGAATTAATTATTTTTTGTTTCCTTTCTGATTCAGCATGGCCAAATATGCTGAGCAACTGATGACAAATCAAATAATGTCAAGGTGGAAAGGTGGAGAGTGGAAAATGACTAAGCAGCAAGTCTGTGCTTCAAAATATATTTCTTTTCTTATCACCTACCATCTGGAAAATTAGATGCTATGATTTTTTCAAGTTTATTCTTAGTCAACATGTTCTCCAACCATTTATTTATAAATGCAAGATAACCTTCCAGTTTAACTAATGGACTACACAAAAGGTCAGCATTGCTTACCATCACACTCATATTAGGAACATAGAAGCAGGGAAGACAATATTCTAAGAAGCATTAAAAATCAGTGCTGTATTCATCATACATATTTTCTGCTGACTAAAACAACTCTGTAAATTTTGAACAAAACCAGTTTTTGAAATTTTCAATTCAAAGTTTTCAAAATCATGAGCATCAGCAAATCTCACCTTTTTCCCTGAAAAAAAAGCACTGAAAAGTAAAAAATAATTATGTTTTTGAGAAACCAAATATTTCAGTAATCAAAAGGATCTTATTTAAGAATTCCTATAATTAAGCCTCATTGTCTCAAGTGTTCTTGTTTTCCTTAGGTCAAAATCCCTAGCATGATTCAATTTTGCAGTATGGATTTCATGTGGTTACTCTCGGTGTAACCTTGGATGGTTTACCAAGATAAAAAAACAGAAAACACAGCTGGGGCTTTATCTGAATCAAGGAACCTCACCTATACAGAAAAGCATGCCATGAGAAACCTAATAAGAGTTCCTGTGAGTACCTATGAAGTAATCTTAGAGATTTTTTTAAGTATTTTTGAATTTCTGAATTTTTGTCTAATACTTCCATAAGTAAAAAAACCTAAAAACATTCACATGAAATGATAGGAAACAAAGTTAAATGCTCTCAAGGGTTCATTGGGTTCACAGTATCAAGCAGACACACATGAATTCCAGAGAAGTTAATCCACCGTTGTTTCAGCTTTTAGTGGTGCAGTTTCATAATGGAGTTTAAGAGAGACAAAACAGCAAATGAACAATGTGTATGTTCTGCAGCACAAGAACCATTTTCCTTGACAAATATTCCCTTCTCTGTTGTTGTGAAGGCAGTATCTTAAATTCTGGTAAATTACAGAGCCTGCTACAAGGCATGTTGACACATATACCACATTTTCTGCCAGTAATGGGTGGGAAGGAGAAGACATCTGCTGAGGGAAATACCTCATGGTGGAGAAGAGATGATGGGCAATCTGTAAAAGATGGGGCTATTGAATATTTTAATGTTACCTTCTCCATCATTTTTGACTGACCTTGTCCACTTCACTGATGCTATATTTTGAAAAGTTTTGAGAAATACAGAGCTGCAACCCGTGAATGAGATACAAGCTTCCCTGTGGTGGTAAACTTTGTTAAAAAATAACCTTCTTTCACTTTTTAAAGAAAGAGCTAATGCCTCTTCTAGAGAACTTGTAATATCAAAATAATTGCTGTGTGACAACCAATTCTGAAAAGACAAGACCTACTCAAGTGCCACCCAACAGCGAGTTGTTCTCCAGTCTGTAACAACCAGACCAAGTCAGTAAATAAGAAATAATTGCCAAACTGCAATATATGCAACAGCTATCTGTGTTCTAGATGTCTGTGAGAGAGGGCTCAAGGGAGGGCAGAGGGCAGAGAAGAGTCATGGTGCACTATGTCATTTTTTTGCTATGGTCCTGGTGATCTCTGTGTTTAACTTGCTGGGCCCCTCAGCAACTGAAAACTTCTTAGCAAGTGGGTATTCCTAATTTGCCCATAAAACAGAGTATGGAGAGAGGACCCAGTTTTCAATTCTTTCTCTGCAGCAAAACTCAAATGGCTTTGAAAGAGAACAATTCCTTGCCTCTGAAATTCTTGCCACTAGAGACTTGTAGAGTTTCTTATTTTTGCTTCTTCTTTCCAAAAGTGTAATACCACAAGATGCTGTGAGCTCAGCTGTGCTGTCCTAGTGCAACTGATTTTCTCCTGATGGAATCACTGCCATTCCTGAAGTTTCTAAATCAGCTCTTCCTCCCCAAAAAGCAATCTTTATGGAAAGCAGTTGGTTCAAGGGAAACATTGTCTTGTTGTCAGGAAACATCCTGATGTAATTTGGTGTAGAAATAAAAAGTGTTTTGAAGAATCAAGCATACAGGAGACATAGTTTTTCCCCTCCATTAAAGGCATGGGACTAGTGCAGCAATTCCACAGAGAGCTCAGAGTCCCCATTAGGTGCTCAGCAAATAATTCTCAGAAATGTAAGGTAGGGAAAGTGCGTAGGTGAATCCTAAAGATTCCTTCCAACCCACTTTGTCACACTACTCTGACAGCAATCCAGCATTCTCCATAGCGGAGCAGACCTGAGATTTTGGTAGTCTTTAACAGACTGTTCTTCCCTGTTTCATTGTCACCAGAACTGCCATTAACATTACTTTGGAAATTGCTGCTATTCTAAAATTTTCATCTGCTCCTATGTCAGAACTCTGGAAGGCTTCACAAACTCTTAGGAGAGGAGTCATTATCAAACCAGCAACATTACAGTCGCAACAGGAACCAGCATGCTCAATTAGTCTTAATGAACTATATTTCTGTTCCTAATTTAATAGCCTCGCAACCTTTTCTGCAGCATCTGTTAGCTGCAACAAGGTCATCAACTCTTTCATTAGTGCTGAATGGCAGAAAGAACTGGCAACATGTAGAGTTTACTCAGAACACCCAGTTTTCCTGAGTGTCACTAATGCTTATTAGTATAGATAGCACTTCTTTCCTACGGAATTGCTCTGCCCTTCGGTGGGGTTGGAACTGGGTTAGTAACTGACAATTCTTCAAACTACACTAATTACAAAGATGGGAAATTCAGTGAAGGAAGACCTAGAGCCAAAAAATTTTTTTAAAAAGGGAGCAAGTTTAATAATATGAACCTTACCTTCTCAGCAACAGGGAAAAAAAAGTCAGAGAAGATGTGTAAAAGTGTCAAAGGTACTGGTAGTAGTGCCTTCTAACTAGCATTGTTAGAATAAAGTTACCCATAAGGAATCCTTGAAAGAAGTGCAGTATAAACTAGTTAGTTCAATTAAAGCATCTAAAGCAGTAGGACAGGCAGGATAATCCAGAAGAAAATAAGTGTCTTCTCTGGACTGATTAGTCATCGGTCATCTAAACTGTAATAAATTACCATTTATTAATCTAACTTTTCAATACGTAGACATAAAAACATATAGAGAACAAAAATCATGGAAACTACAAGTTCACAATTCCGTTACAGCCATAGGTTTTAAAGAAAATTGAGAGAAATGGCAGGGCTGTGATATGACATATCAAGGAAATAAGGCTCATCAGGTAAAGAAAATGAGATCATTATTCAGACTGTTTGAAACACCTCAGTTGAGAAATTTGTTGGGGTTTTATTAGAGGTAGTTTACATTCATTTAATTAACCTATTCACAAGAAATACTATCTATGTAAATCACTCAACACTTCTGCTCTTTTAACTAAATTCTGAATAAATCTTTCAGCAAATGTATAAGGGTCAAGATTTCTGTTCCTGATATTTCTAACATTAGAAAATAAAGCCAGAAAAAAGGCCCTAGCAAATGCTGCTCATTCTCCAAATGTAAGTCCTTTTATTGTTCTTCTTTTGTTTCTTTTTTTTTTAAAGAGAACTGATAAACTACTTTGCAGATGCCCTACAGTGAAATAGTAGATACATGCTCACTTGTTGATCGAAAGTCAGATAAATTTGGACCAAGACCAGAGCACTAAATTATATTTTCTCTCTGTACAGCCACATAGGATGGTATATGGCATGCCAAGACTCAGTGCCACATGCCAATTTTGCAGATTAACCTTTCCAAAGCAACTAATATATCAATTTGTTCCAGCCATTTGATAAAAATGTTTTACTTTGTCTAGGTCAAGATAGAGCCATGGGGTTTTAAAAATTAGTTTATTCCCATAATCTTGAATACATTTTGTTTCTGTGACACTGAATAAGCATGAGTAAAGCAAATACAAACAGTTTTCACCAGGAATCATTCTTATCAGCTATTCTTTGCCAAAGGTTAATACCCTACAAAGCACCTACACAAATAACGGCTTGTGTTTGCAAATACATTCAATGAATATGCAGAGAAACTATAAACACTGATATTGCTAGTCCTCCTCTTCCAACCCCTGTATTACCAGGTTTGTACTGCTTTGCTGTATTTCTCCTGTGTTGAGCATTTTTCATTTTATTTCTGTTTCATCTCAGAGACACCAACAAAGAATACAGACTGCCAAGAGCTGACATTGATCTTCTGGTAAGCTGTGGTATGGTACCAGTAAAACACATCAAGAAGCAAAATATACTTACAATGACATTTTTATGATTAGCAGCCAAAAAAAGAGGCAAAGAGGCAGGAAAGTCAGCTCATTGCACTACAAAGTACTTGCTGGTTGGCAGACTGAATTCCTTAATGACATTCTTATTAAGTTCTTGCTGCCAAATGCTGTTTGCTCTTGCTATCAGAACTGTCTGCATTAATAATGAAAAACTGCTTGGAAGCTACTTACATAAATCATTGTTTTCATGTCACTGCCATAGACAGCATCTCTGGGCAGGTGAGAAAGCACCTTGTGAATGAGTTTATTGAACAGTCCTTTTTAACACATTTGTGCTGGGACAATGTTTCCATGGACACAGTCACATTGGTCTAGACTACAGTATCTCGAGGATGAAGACCTCCAGACCTAACAAACTCTTAATCTGAGTGGTCTGATACCATATTTTCACTGTGTTTGCAATCGGGTTAACTCTACCGTGAAGGCAGGCTATTAGAGTAGCTATGAGAGTAGTGAGCTGCAGTGGTTGTGGGAAACCCTCCAGACAAATGTAAACATACACAGTATGCCAATGCCCTAGTGTAATAGAGTCCCAGAGGCAGAAGCCTCTTGGCAAAGGGGGAAGGGTTGCAACAAATAAGTAAGATTGCTGGGTAGTCTTGTAAAATCTTGCCAAAATTGCACTGTTTATAAAACAAATAAAGCAGAGGAAGGTGTCTCTTTCTTTCCACACACTGCAGTTCCTTCCTTTCTGCTTTTGCCTCAAATGTTTTTATTTCCCCCTGGTTGACACCAGCTCTGTATGCAGAACATATAAAGAATGCATAAATTTCCACAGTGGAGCTGGTTTGCTTGCAGTACTTTGTTACTGTGATGATGTGGCCTGTGTGAATTCTGGGTATTGCTGGGAAGTTGCTACAGCAAAACTCTTTCCTTGTGAATAATTTTGTGTATAAATGTAATCCAGTAACTGTTGATGGATCACTAATATGTCTTTTCCAAATAAAGTCTGAAACAGATTGAGCCCTGGGCAGCAAAACTGTTTTTGAAAACAGCCATCTAGACTTTTTAAAGTAAGCTGTACATAGCATGTGCTAGAGTTCTTCTCAGCTTTAAGATGGTATTACTGGAAACAAGTTTTTTAAAGTGGAAAAAAAATGTAGTGGCAAAAAGAATTTAAAGGAGAGAAAACTATAGGAGAATCCTACAAACCTCTAAAAGGCAAAAAGGTCAATCCTAAAATGCAGTAGTCAAGATCAAAGAGAAGTGGTGCAAATAGGCAGAAAATAGCCTTGCAGGCTGATGTAAACCCACAACTATTTACTTATCATCAGATATGTGACAAAAATAAGAGGCAGCTCTTATTTTTAGGTAAAAAATAAAAAAGTTTTTATTTAAAAATGAATTAAGAAATTAGCCACAACAGCAAAAATCAAAACCCGGGATCACAGGGATCCGAGACCCTTTCTCAGCCAGTACGGCTGTTTCCCCAAAGCAGGGATCCTCAGCGTTGTGTTGGCTTCAGTTAATCCAAAGCCTATAATAATTAATTAAGTCCCTGGATAGGGTAAAATGGCCGAGAGCCACAACACTGATCTCCCACCCGCAGCTAGCCTGGGGCTAAGAAGCACCTCCCCACCGTCGGGGCCTCCTTTTTATAACCCTCGGGCCATGCCCCTGACCGCCCACAGTCCGGCCCCCATGGTTCATCATGATTGGAGGACTCTCAAGATGAAGTAATCTTCTCCAGCCAATGGCTCGTTGTCTCTGGGGAGCGTCATCCTTGGGTGATGTCACCAGGTTTTATGGCGGGAAGAGTCCTCATTAAAATTCTGCCTCACCATGGAGACCAGTTGCAGTCCAACGGCCTCGAGGAGCACTTTAGAAAAGCCCTTTTGTCACTGTGTGGGGGTGAACTTGAACAATGAATTTATAAAGTTTTTAAACTAATAAAAGGTTATTTAAAACTGGAAACCGGGTAAAGGGGTAGGGATTTTAATTATTTAACTGGGAAAAATTCCAACAACCCACAATTTAATTAATTAACCTTAAGAATTAATTAATCCAAACTCCAAGTTAGTGTGAATGCAAAAGCCAACCTTCTAACACCATGCATGACATACGTAATCCACACTTGCCCCCATCACATTGGCTCCAGTATGATTTTATCACCTGCATGTTAGGTAATTGTATTCATGCAGTGAAAACCACTTAGAGAGACAAAAAGAAGAAGTTGTATATGTACCTCTAAGCATCTTTGCATAGCATTATATGACAAACTTTCTCACGTGCCTGAATTTGACTTTACTGGTAAGGAGCACAGAAACACTGCTTGGGTAACTCAAATACCAGCCAAACCACATCACAAGTAGAAATTGGAGTCTAATGCATATTTTAAATTTTGCCTTTTTAAAGTAAAGTGGTGAGAGGGTGTATGATTTTTTTTTTTTTTGCCATGTTAGAAAATTATAGGTGCCATGTATTTCATGCAGTCCAGAACACACCCCTCAGCCTTTCATAGTAAGACAAATAGCAACATTTTAACTTACTGAGAGTATATCTTGGTGGGAGGGTGATGAGGGAAGATAGAACTTTATTTCTGGCACAATTACAAACGGAAAAAATTGTCAAGTATAGACAAGGTCTTAGCATGACTATTCCTTATCCTGGATGAGAGCCCTTTTCACCTCTCAAATGCCTTTTCTTTCTTCTGGCAGCATCGCATGGTATGATACCCAGGCTACTGCTAAAAAAACATGCCTGCTGCCATGAATCTCCCTGTCAGGGAGCAGCAAGGTCCAACTGTGGCATAAGGAAAAGGCAGTGGGAAACCAAGCATGATGAAGGAGCTGACAGACAGAGGGGCCATGACAGCAAGGGTCAAGTCCCACAGTACCTGAGTGAGGTAACCAGAGAAGGTGTGATGACAGTACTCGGCTTAGGCTGAGAGTTCAGATCATGAGACAAGATCATAGAGACAAAGCGGAACAATCAAGTAATGGAGTCAAGCCAACATGTCAAGATCGGACTTTGGATCAGCAGGGTCCACAGCTGGGGATGGGCATGACCGTGGCACAATTGCAAGTTAGCTCAGGTGGGGAAAAGGGCAAGAGACTCAGCTTAAAAGCAACTGTGAAGGAAAGGAATGGGGACCCTTAGACAAGGTATCTTCCATCTCTTTCTTCACAAGAGGTCTTCTCAGTGAGACAGCCTTGACCACAGGCAGCTAAACTCTTGACACCAAGCCCAGGCAGGCAAACTCTCAGGAGGGAAGGAGAATGTGCTTATACTCTCTGGATCTCCAGCATAAGCACTCAGTGTGGGTTCTCCCTCTAAATGGTGATGATCTCTTGAAAGAAATGAGAACAGAGATCAAGTGGAATTATGTATTTTTAGAAAGACTGTAATTTACTTTTAGAGTAAATCTTACTGTTCGCTTTGTGGTCAAAAAAGACATGGCTGTAAGAAGACTTGTAAACCACACTATCTGAGGATACTGAATCTCAGAAAATGGAAAAATAAACTGCCATCTGGTTGTGTTTAAAAATGGATAGAGATTGTTGTATTTTAGGTGACATGCATCCTATTTCTCAGTGACAGATGGAAAAAAAATGTACATTCACACAATCAAACTCAGACTAGTCTTTATTCTTAGTATTGAATTCAAACAGACTCCTTGTCAATGACAAACATTGAATCAGAATGTGAGATTGCAATTAGATAACTAGTTAGCTGAGTACAGCTGAACTACCAAATTTATTTAGATGGAAAAATCAGTGTGAGACTCAGATAAGAGCCTTGTTATGAAGTTCTTTATAAAATCCCCATGATTCGATAAAGTAGGCATTCCTCCAAGGTTAGAGATGCCATCTTTGTTATTTAAATCATATAATACTGATTTTGCTAGCTCTTGTGCAACAACTTCAACCTGCAGCCCCAAGGTAGTATAGGTTGCTCCAGTTTCCCTCTTTTTCACTATAAATAAGGGGGAAGATATTTTTGATCTAGTCCCATGATGATAACTGGTGCAAGAAAGGGCCAGTTAGGATGTTCAAAAAGGAAGGAAGGATGTTCAAAAGAGAACGAGCTCTTGTGGGAACCTGATAGACATTTTGAGTGAGAGCTGATAAAGGACTTAATCACCTGAAACTTGAATCCCACAACTGACTAGTGCTTAGAAATCTGACCCCAAAATTGAAGCTATACCTCTGTGCCTTGAATTCTCTGCATAATGTATGAGGAGAATTGGCCAGCTCAGAGTAAAGTCCACCGAAACAATGAACTATAAAGTGACTCATGTGGTCCTGGTTTCAGGTAAGTTGTGTTCCCAGTAGATTCAGGACCTTCAAAGAGTTCACTTATATTATATGAACCATTTTGCTAAAATGCTGTTGGGTGGGTGAAGAGTCCACTCAGATTTTTCAACTTAGTAGATGCCATTAGCTTCTGCAACACAGTTACACCTGAAGTGGGATCACAAAGAATTTAACACAATTGTAATACATGCTTACATGTGAATTGCAGATACAGCCTTTAGGAAACACGACAGAACTACCATTCTGCAAATGCATTTTTTCAGTGGAAAGTACAGAAGACTAGAGTTTCTGGAATTCATGTTTGGTAGTGGGTTTAGTGTTTCAACATTTATTTTGGAAAAGGTCTGCACAGAAGTGATTCAGTTTTTCTTAGAACAGCCAGACAAGATTCTGCTTCAGCATTCATGGATCCTTTATTATCAATCTCCCAGTCCAGAGTTTAGCTTGGAACCTATACTACAACTAAAGAAGAGCAACAAAACTGACAGAGTCTAGAACACAAGTCCTATGATAAGCAGCTGAGGGAACTGCAGTCTCTCTCCTCAAGTAAAAAGCATTAGGACAAGATGAAATGGTCTCTAGTAGAGCCAAGGGAGGTTTAGACTGGATATAAGGAAAAAATTCTTGACAAAAGGTTTGTCAAGCATTGGAACAGTCTGCCCAGGGAAGTGGTGAAACCATCATCCCTGGAAATGTTCAAAAAATATGTGGATGTGGCACTTAGGGACATGGTTTAGTGGTAGGCTTGGCAGTGTTAGGTTTATGATTGGACTTGATATGTTAAGGGTCTTTTCCAATCTAAATCTGTATCACTCTATGATATGGTCACTAAACAGGTGGTTTAACTCTGTGTCTACAACAAATCACTTAGTGATTCACCTTTTTGAAATCTGCTTTCCTTACTTCCTTACTTTTAACTTGTGCCTCCAGGAATTCACCTGGTTTCATGTATGAGGGTCTTCATAGACTTTTCAATGACCCACATTCATAAAAGGCATGTTTGGTATGTATTCACAGGGGATAGAAGGACTCTTAAAAAGTGTGTTCTGGAAGAAGGGCAACATATTAACATATATTGAATATTGAAGCCTCTGAGTAGCAATCCCTTAGCTGCTGTCTTCCCTTTCTTTGAGTTAGCTTACTCGTAGACGTTTGGAGTGAGATTGTGCTATATAAATAAAAAATATTCTCCTTTGCAAACCAATCAGTGAATAGGTAGGTCATAAATAGACCTTTCTTAATTTTATCAGATTGGAGTGGAATTATACAAACTATAGGATTGCTTCTGCTGATGGAAGAGATTTTAAATAACATTTCTCCAGGCTTTATTTGGAAACTGGATGGTCAAATGATAATTACCCTATTTGCATTTCTAAATTACTGCCAGCAGAGGCTTAGCTATTGCAGTTTAGCAGAGACCAACACCTTATTGGGCTCAAGAGGCAACTAAATTACTGAAATCTAAAAAAAAATGGAAGAACGAACAGTTTTTCAGTGTCTTGCGTTAATTGTTCTAAAGGCTTTACTCACCTTCTTGAGATTGTCTGATCTGTAAACTGGGATGATCATTTGCATTGTGGTAATGAAAGTTCTGTATACATCAAAAGATGAAAAAATCCCCTAACTGCCTCACTTATAGTGATTGATTTCCAATAATAAACCTGAGCAGGTTCAAAGTGAAGTATCTCCCTGGGTAAATTCAAGATATGAACTGTAGATTGAGTGCTTGCTCTGGCTTTACTGCAGGGATGCAAAAATTCTACATAGCTTACTTCACTATTTTCAGAGTTCTGCCTTTCCACACTGTTCAGGTATATAAAAAAAATAAAGATGTTTGAGGAAGGAAGTGTCTGTGTATTCTGGGGGAAATTAACACATGAAAAGCTGAAGAGTAAAAAACTAAAAATTATCTCAAGCAGAAGCAATACCCAGGGACAGGCTCAGTGCTGAAAGAAGTATTTTGCAGACAAAGTCAATGAAAGTAAAAATTTAAAGTACAGAAAGCTATTGCACTAAAACTCTTCCTAGTATCTTCTCCCTCTCCTTTCAGCCTGCATTTTTCCTATTCAATTAATGAATATTAATGACTTTCTGAGTTTCCAGGCCAAGTGAACCAACAGCCAGATGCTGTTGCCATGTCCATGTACAAACCTCAGCTGGAAAGCCCCACTCAAGACCACAGAGCATGCTTTTGCAGCCCCATTTTCTCAGTGGTCTAGTCACATCTACAGACAGCCTATGCTACAAACCCAGTCAACACATCACACCTTTCCTAGGCCCTTCTTCACACACTCGTTTGCACATGTGTACTGGTTTGGGCTGGCACAGAGCTAATTTTCTTCATAGCAGTTCATATGGTGTTGTGTTTTGGATTTGTGACCAAAAGAGTGTTGATAATTCAGGGGTATTTTAGCTACTGCTGACATGGGTTGCACAGTGTCAAGGCCTTTTCTGTTTCCTACCCTACCCCAACGGTGAGGGGGATGGGAGTGCACAAGGAATTGGGACAGGACACAGCTGATGCAGCTGATCCCAGCTGACCAACGGGATATCCCAGACTTTATAATGTTTTGCTCAGATACAAAAGCTGGGGGGGAAAGGGGGAAGAAGGAATATTAGGAGTTAAGGCATTCATCCTTGCAAGTAACCAGAGCCTGGCTTTCCTGGCGATGCCTGAACGCCTGCCTGACCATGAGAAGTGTTGAATGAATTCCTTATTTTGCTTTGCTTATGTGCAGCTTTTGCTTTACCTATTAGAGTGTTTTTATCTCAATCGACAAGTTTCCCCATTTTTATCTTTCTGATTCTCCACCCTTCTCACAGGCTGTGGGGTGGAGGGTGGGACTGCAGTGAGTGAACAGCTGCATGGGGCTGAGCTATCTCCAGTGGTTAACCACAACACCACAACAGCTCTGCACCCCTCTTAATAAAGAATCTTCATTTTTACTTACTTTGGTCAGTATCTTAGCTTCGCTTTATGTAGGGAAGATAAAAATTTATGGCAGGTGTTTATGTCTCTGGACTACTGCCATTCCCATGTTTGACTATGGCGTCCCCAGGACCAGCACTTGGCCGCTCTACAGGTGGATCTGTGAGCATTTGAACCCATAGGAGTCATCAAGACCCCAGCAGTGGGGCATACTAGATGGCACATGAAAGCTGGGGAGCACAAAGATTTTTGTGCCGCTGTAACACCTGTTGCACTCTAATGATATTTTTATGTGCAATTTGAGATGAAAACAGTGAGCAACAACAGGATTTTGGTACTAGGTACTTCAGCTCCCAGTGAGGACAATAGTCCTACAGACAGCATCTTACCTAATTGCAGGGTGCAATATAGACAGCAACTGCAGCTAAAAAGAGAGGTTTCCTTGCCCCTGGAAATAAATTGCAACTATTTCCCAAAGTGCATGACCATGTTGAAGGGCATCAGAGGTCCTTAATAGCTGGGGTCTCAATAAATTTTTTGTTCAGGCTTAGCTATTTCATTCAGCAACCACACAGAGTACCTCAGCCCATAAATGTATGAGCAAAGCCTTTACTAAAGCTAGACAAATGTGAAGGGTGGCACCTCTAAGAGCATTGCAGACTTTATAGTCTCACAAGATTAATTTAGGTGCTATAAATCATAAGTCTGGCTGTAAACATTGAAATAAATTATAAAGGTAGTCAGGAATACCTTGTTGGAATTTCTGGAGAAGAACACACTAATTTCTAGACAAAGCTTCTCGATGTGATATTTCAGTATGGTCATTTTCTTTAAAAAATGAAAATGGAAAACAAGGCCTTCAAATGCATTTTCTTTTGCACTGTCCGTTGACATGTGAAAACCATACAGAAGACAAATGAATGGCCTGACAGATGGAATACAAAACTGGTTTTACTTGCCTTTGCTCTCCAGTTGGCTAGATTTAGCAAATGAAGGCTGTGTGAGATGAATGACTAATTGGAGTCTCTACAGCCAAGTTCATTTTGGGTGAGAGTGGGTGGGCTGAGCCAAGGCACACAAGTGCCATTCATGCGGATGACATCCTTCGTTCTACTCTCCTCACACAAACAAACTCTTCTTTTTGTAAAGCCATGGAGTACTGGGTGTGGGGAGAGAAAAAAAGGATCAGAAATCTACTTTAGATTATCATCTGGCATTGTTCTCAAAACGATTGAGAGAAACATGGGTAATTAAAGCTTTTATTTCAAGATATTTGGGCACAGTTTCAACAGACTGTTTCTTTTCCTTTGCCTCTTCCCACAGTACTTTCCATCTTCTGTAGATTTCTTCTGGGAAGCTTATTCCTTTCTCCCAGGAAGCTGTCACTGTGGACTTTGCTCTTAAGTTTTGCTACAAGGATTAGTAACTCTAGGAACAGGAAAGCTAATTAACCCTGGTCTCCAAAGCACTTGTGTTTTGTGGTTGGATTGTTTAACATCTAACAAATTGTGAGCTCTGATTGAAACTCTCATGGTCAAAGTGTACATATGTCTTTCTTCTGCATAGACTTTTTGCTGCTTAACAAAACTCAAGTATAACCTATATACTTCTCATCTGCCTACCACAAATAAAGGTATGAGGAAATTACCATCTCTAAGACCTATGTTATTTCAGATGAAACAAGCTGGTGATTAAAAAATTACTGAGGGACCAGAGAGACAGGAGAGTAGGAAGGGAGACATAAAGAGACAAGAATGTGTACATACATTTATACCGGCATGTACCCAGGCTAAAAACATCACAGCCATCACCAGCACAGCCATTAGGGCAAAATCTACATTAACAGCTCATCTTACTGATATTGCCTGATTCTTTTTGGGGTACTAGTTTAAGTTATCTTGGCAAGGGAGCAATTTTCCAGTATAATTTATGCAGTCACATTTGTACTGTCTGGAACTGCAGCTAGCCAGTATTATCCAGAACATCTAGGTATATACAAAATGCTTTTGTATATACAGTAGACAAGTTCCTGAGCCATGTATTTGTTGTAATTATCAACAACTTGATTCAACATAATGATTTTCCTTTCAACTTGCACTAGAGTTTGAGATCCTATTCCTACCTAGTCAGCCTATCATGTGTGCATAGAAGAAAGGTTTCCAAATCTTTTTGATCTACAGCCTCCCCCAGACTTCAGACATAAATCTGACAATAGAATTATTTTTTTCCAGAACATTTTGCAGAATGCTTCAACATAGTCCACACATTGAAATTTTGGAAGCTAGGAATACTTCCCAAGTGTAGTTCAGGTATATGTTCCAGCTTTGCCTTCACTGCATCCCTTACTCAGTTCATTAATCACCTGACAGTATGGTTTCCACGGCTCAAAGCAGAAGGTTGCATAAACCAATAAGGTCATATGCTTAGTCCAGGCCTAGCCTAATCAACTTAGTTTAAGTGCCCAGTCTGGAGCCCATGATAAATGTAAACTTGCTTATTTATAAAACCTTCCCATGGAAGCCTTGGCATAACATGGAAAGATAAATTTCTGATAATTATTTTTGATCTATTAATGCAAATGCTGTGTACATTAGACCTTCATGATCTTTTGCTGGTTATTTTTAGTAAGCACTGCAGTAATAAATCTTCAGTGCCAAGGAGAGGCACAAGCTGTGCACATAAGAACTGTCATTTTTTCTATGAATAAGTTTCATACTCAAAAGTTCACATTGCTTTTAGATGCTTTGGAAATCTATGGGATATTGCTTCCACCAGCAGTGAATTTATTCTCTGTATAACAAGAAAATTCAAAGGTTCTTTAGCTAGGTTTGGTCGGTTGTTGGGCTGCAAAACAATTTCCAAACTCATTTAACTGGTATTCACCAGGGGAATTTACCATTTATGTAAGACCATAATTTAACTTTGGCAGGCAGCAATGAGAATTTATTTGGTTAAATCTTATTAGCTACTGGAAAACCTACCTGGAAATTCCTAATCCTCCTCACTTCAAAACAGAAATTTGATACTGTAAATTACCTTGACCATAGGCTACAATTCTAAAGCCTGTAATTGCAAACCAGTAAATTTATACACAAGGTTGTTCATTACTGTCCCTCCTCACAGAAATATTTCTCCTGAGGTAACTAAAGCTAATTTATACAAAGGTAGGCACTCACCTGGTTTCGTATCTATTCAGCTGTATCCTGGAAAAGAACAAAAGCCCACATCTAAGTAAAATATATGGATCTGTGCTTTTGTTTGCTTTGTAAACATCAAATCACAAAATGTTTGAGGTTAACTTGTGGAAGTCATTTGGTCCAATCCTCCTGTTCAAGCAAGGCTACCCATCGTCAGTTGCCTAGGCTCCTGTTCAGATGGCTTTTGAGTATCTCCAGGGATGGAGATTTCACAGCCTCCTTGGGTAACCTGTGCCAGTGCTCAGTCACCCTCACAGTACAAAAGTGTTTATTGATTTCAGAGGGAACCTACTGCGTTTCAGTTTATGCCCACTCTCTCTGGTCCTGTCACTGGGTACCATTGAAAAGAACTTGGCTCCATCCTCTTTATACTCTCCCTTCAGTTATTTGTACACATGGATGAGATCCCTCCTGAGCCTTCTCTTCTCCAGGCTAAAAAGTCCCAGCTCTTTGAGCTTTTCCTACTATGAGAGTTGCTCCAGTTCCTTAATTACCTTAGGAGCCATTTACTGTGCTCTCTTCAGTATATCCATGTCTCTCTTGTACTGTGAAGCCCAGAGTTGGACCCAACACTCCAGGTTTGGCCTCACCAGTGCTGAGTAGAGGGGAAAGCTCGCTTTCCTTGATCTGCTGGCAGGACTCCTTCTAATGGAGCCCAAGATACCATTAGCCTTCTTCCCCATATGGGCACATAGCTAGTTCATGTTCAACTTGGTGCCTACCAGGACCTCCAGCTGGTTGTCCCTCAGCCTGTACTGGTGCCTGGGGCTGTTCCTCCCAAGGTGCAGCACTTTGTGCTTCTCCTTGTTGAACTTTGAGAGGTTCCTGTCAGGCCATTTCTCCAGCCTGGCAAGGTTTCTCTGGATGGCAGCACAGCCCTCTGGCATATCAGCCTCTTCTCCCAGTTTGGTGTCATCTGCAAATATGCTGAGGGTACACTTTGCCCCATCACTCACATGAGCCTGATACATGATGTTCTTCTCTTTGCAGCGGTCCTAGATCCCTCTTCATAAGGCCGTGGACTGTCATAGCTATGGACTACATAAACTTAGTAATGCTTCTGTGCTACATTTCCAGAAATGTATGTGTGTACATGTCCTCCCTATCATCCATCTAACTTCTCTGACACCACAGCTAGGGAAATTTGTGGAAGAGTAATAATATCAAACAGCAGTAGGAATGTTTGCACTCCAAATGCAATTCAACTGCATTGTGATACAGACACTTCTCAGTAACGTCTTTCTATAAAGTCAGCTGTATAAGTTCTTGAACACCTTTAATGACCTTGTTTACTTTCTGCTTTATTGACAGCATGAGAGAAATTGAACAGCACTAAGACTTTGCTTGCCTCAGAGGAGAAAACACCAATAGTTATATCTAGACTGCAGAGTAGATGTACTCTCCAGTATGTTGCAGTCCTGCTCCTTCAGTTACTTAGCATCAGCTCCTTATTCCCAATTAAGATGATAATCCTCACATTGCTGTAACACAGAAATACTATCACTAAAATGGCTTGTAAGTCATCTGCCTGAGATTTGCATGAGGAAAGGAGAGGCAGACTTTTTACGAAGCACACCTCTAACATGGGTAAAGGCCTATCCAGCTAATATTACTGCAAGTAAAGCTGCCGAAGGAAAAGGGTTTCCCTATTCTTAGTGCTACAGTGGCCAGTAAAGACTTCCAGCATAAACCCCAAGTGGCTTTTCTTAACAAGGAGCAGCCCTCAGCCACTATGTCACATGCATATTGCATGCATATACATCCCCAGCCCACCCCAACGTAAGTTTATTTTTGTTCACTTTCTGGGCCAGTGATATAAAGGTAAACAGAAGCATACAGATTTGACTGCTGTATACCATCAGAGGAAGTCATGGGCTTCTTCAGTACTAGTTCCATCTTGATCTGAATTGAATACAACCCAAAATGGATGCATTCAAAGTCATTACTTCCAAAGTGCTCTAGGGCAGAGCGATACCAATTAAGAAGTTCTAAAGGGCTTGGGAAGTTATGAAATGTAAAACAGCAGTGAATGAGTAACTTGCTGACCCAGCCTAATAAACTAGCTTCTTTGATGGATGATAAAAGAACATTGAGGAACAGTGGTTTTAACTGCTCAAAAGTTTTTATGATCACTAATTTAGCCACTACCTCTGCTATTTCATTCTGACCCAATTACCAAAGGATCTTGCATGTGGCCTTCTGCACTTTCAGAATAGATAAAGCACCTTAAAATCTTTTTCCAACTTTGAAAATGTATGGGGATGCCTTCAGTTAACTCAGGGGGAAAATGCATCATGAAGAACAAGTACTTTATGTAAGTAATGCTACCAGTCAATTTAGGAATGTTGTTTAATTTTTTTTTAAATTGAGTCAGTATATCAATTTCAAGCCTGGAGCCTGAAGCAACTTTTCTGAGTAGTGTTGTGTCTTGGGTTTCTCTATGCTTGATGTAAAAAAAGAGCCTGAACTTTTACAGAATGAAATACTAGGACTACTCCCATATGAACAAAACTGCTTAACAAAATAGATAAACCTCACTGTATGCTGAAATACAATTATTTCCTTATGTTATAATTTATTCTTTGCAAGTAACTGTCTAAATCATTAAATGATTCACCCAATTTCTGCAAAACCTTATTTAAGTAGTCATTTCCATATTATGCTTTGACACTTACTTGTTTGCTTGCATTCACTGGATGATCTGTCTCTTGATTTTTATGTTTTCAATGGCTGGGATTGTCTCAATTCTGCTTAGAATTGTTATGATCCAGTTGTATTTTAAACCATTCATTACCATCCAAATAATAAATAATAACTGTCTGAAGCACTTAGCAGTTTTCTTTTCCTTCAGAGATGTTAATATTAAAAGAATTGACTCTCTTCCCATAGCTGCATGTTCTCTTTTCATTAACCTTTATAAAAACCACAAACCCTCAAACTTCTAACTTTTCCTGAAAAGAAACACTGCTAGTTTTAACTCACTTTTGTCTGAGTTCTCTTCCCCACTATGATCTGTTGTTAAAAGTAGAACTAACCAAAAAAACCAATCACATTCCAAACTTTTTTTTCTTTTAAGTCATGTTTTACAACCTCTGCATGGATGAACGTCATTAGTTTTTCAAGATTATCTTGGGCTTTGTATGGTCTGAGTCAGTGTGCCTGTGCAGTACAATGGTGTAACTCCACAGAATCATCTATTTTCAGAGGAGGATAACGATACCAGAACAATTCCTCCCAGGTAAGCATCACTAGCTGTAGCATGCAGCTGAATGGTGAGGAAGCATACAAGTAGCTGAGCAACTCTGTGTTACTTTCTTGGCTACACTGAGCTAACTCAGAGACCAAAGTTACAAGAGATGAAGGGAATGTGCTGGTAATGGCTTGTTCTTATTCTTGTATTTTTTTCAGAACTTTGTAACTCATTTTGTTATCTTGTACACAGCAATTCTCTCTGCTTCAGGTCTCAGTGCCCACGGTCCACTTATGTCTCCCACATCATAATGTGGAATGCCATCTCTTGCAGAAACATGAGTGGGACAGAAAGCCAAGATTTTCCCGGTATTTCCACATGGCAGAAGAGTCTCTCTCATGCAGCATCATGTGAAAATTCTGCAAATTGTAGCAGTTGGTTTGGTGAGGGTTTTTTTTCCCCTGATTCTGGAACAACTAGGTAATTGCATAGTTTTGATCTGGTATCAAGGAAAAGTACACTGCAGGGGTGCCGTGAATTCTAAACTTATACTGGTTGTTCAGGTAGATATACCTGTGTATTCACATTTTTAATCATTATCAAAAGTTATTTAAAAATTCCATCATTTAAAACCCCCCATTGTGTTACAAGCTGTGATTTAATGAACAAAAAAAAATCAAAATGCTCTCATAAAGCACTTTCATAACTGAAGTGAAAACTGCAGTGTGGGAGACAGGGTGTACTGCCTGCAAACCATCTCAAGCTGATGTCATGCGATCAGTCTGACTAAGATAATGACCTGAAGGTAGATGGATGCCTGCTACCTGATTTATAGCACACTAAGACTCAGCACTCAAAACTGTGTCATCCTTGTCTTGGCATATTTAGCGGCCACTACATACCAGAACCTCTGCTATTGGTGCCAGTCCTTGGCACAAGGTTGCAAATGTGACCAGCTGTATCCTGAAATAAATGTCCCTACTGTTGGCCATCATGGGTCTGGAGAAATTTATAGTACTTATAAAGTACATGCCTATAGTTACAGTTGAGATGGGA
Organism: Aleadryas rufinucha; assembly: GCA_013397815.1. Taxonomy (NCBI): domain Eukaryota; kingdom Metazoa; phylum Chordata; class Aves; order Passeriformes; genus Aleadryas; species Aleadryas rufinucha. The sequence goes on from VZTH01003642.1 coordinate 80,123, forward strand.
CAGACTTACAGTCCCCCCCCCTGCAGTTAAGTTAGACACATTCTGTCTCACTCGCAGAGTGACATAAACACAGCTGGCCCTGGTGTCACGCATGACAAACAGCTGGCCCTGCAGAGAGTACAGTCAGCCTGCCTCCTGCAGAGTTCAAGTCTCCTCCACCACGAAGTTCCATAATGCACCCTACTCCTTTGCTCTCCTTTTCCCATCTTTACAGAATGCAGCCTGTCTCAACATGTTTCTGCAGCAAAACTGGCCTGAAGACTGAGCGAGGTGCCTTAGGCAGGCAGCATGATTGAGTCACAGACTGTGCAGCCCAGCTTAGGGCAGGGCAACTGTTAAAAGTGTCTTGGGTATCCCTAAAGGCTTGTGGATTTTGTATTGTGCATATGAATATATCCTGTAATAGTTTCTAGCTTTCATGCAGTACTGTTCAGCTGTAGCTTTTTGATGGCCAAATTTACTGCTGGTATAAAACTCTGGTACTTTTTGAGAGATTACTACACGTAATGAATTTGGACTAGATTATGTTTTTAAGAAGTCTGTTATTCCCTTTACTGAATGTAGCTAGAAGCAGTGGAATGAACTCGAAAGTTAGGTGTAGCAAACACAAATCAAAGGAAACAAAAATCAAGGGGAAAGGAGTGGCCTTATAATCAGAGCCCAGGGTTAGGAAATCTCAATTCTCAAGGCTTCCTGAAAAAGTCCCTTTTCTTCCGTGGTTTGCGCAGTGGGGATGTTCTTAATCACTCTGCACAGCACCTTACTGCGCTTACCTTCATGACACTCACACATTTGTTTTACTGACTTTACTCCTTGTAATAAGAAGGGGTTAACACTTGTTAACTGTGTGAGCCTCTGTTTGACTGAGGTCATAGTTTCTTGGTGTAAACAAGCTGCGTTTCTATACTGAAAAGAAGAACGTAATTCAAGAGCACTTGCTCTCGCAGTCTTCTCCTGTGGGAGGCAAGTGTGAGAAAGAATATCCCTTACAAACTGTGTGGAGGGCATACTACTCAAGGCAAAGGTCAGGTTGTGGAGGGAGGTTTCTCTTCAGATTAAGTGTATCTACTGGCAGGAGAACATGTTTTGACACATGAGAAAGGTGCCTACCGTTCCAGGCAAATATCAATCTGCAGTTTGCAACACACCACAAGGACTTCAGATAGAAGCTGCAGTAAAAATGTGAGCTGTTTTAAAGCAACTCGAATTTTGTTATCCTGAACATAGGCAAATTCATAAACTACTACTTGGCAGGGGTGTGGGGGAGAAGGGGGAAATCCTCACGTTTTTTATTTAGAGAATCACAGAAAGGGCAAGGTTGGAAGGCACCAGAGTGGGTCATCTGGTCCAACCTCCCTGCTCAAACAGAGTCGTCGTAGTGCACCTGGAGGGGAGACCTCATCACAGTCTACAACTTCTCACATGGTGGAGGGGCACACATTAACCTCCCTTCTCTGGCAGCCAATGACAGGACCTGAGGGAATGGCCTGAAGTTATGTCAGGAGAGGTTTAGTCTGGATATCACAAAAAGGTTTTTCACCCAGAGGGTGGTCAGGCACTGGAACAGGCTCCCCAGGGAAGTGGTCACAGCACCAAGCCTGACAGAAGCATCTGGACAATGCTTTCAGGCACAGGGTGTAATTTTTGGAGCTGTCCTGTGCAGGGTCAAGAGTTGGACTTGATTATCCTTGTGGGTCCCTTCCACCTCAAAGAGTATTCTGTGATTCTGCAGAACTACATCCAGGTGGTTCTCTTTACCATGCAGATATGGAAAGCACATTGGGGACGAGGCAAATGGTGCTTTCAAAAGATCAGGCACTGAAGGTGCCAGCGTGACACACGTGTTGCCTACGTATGTGCCCCCGTCTGCCTCTTCGTCCAGCAGGTCACCACCCAAGGACCACAACAGTGGGAGGCGACAGGGGACCAAGCCCGCCCGACCCTGAAGCACCCTGAAAGGCCAGACCAAGGCCACGGGGAAGCTGCGGACGCTCTCCTTTTCCCCAGGCACACTGCACGAGAAGCGAGCGCTCCGCAGGGAACAGGCGGCCAGCAGCGAATCGCTTGTTATGAGGGAAGCACGAGACACGCGCATGCGCCGCCGCAGCTCCGGCCGCGTCCGCGGCCAGGGAGGGAAAGGGTGGGCGGGGGAGCGAGCGCGCGCTGCCGCTGCGCCTGCGCGGGAGGTTCCGGGCGGGCGGAGCGGCGCCGAGCGGAGCCGTGGGTGGCCGCGGCCGTGCCCGGCGCTCTGCGTGCTGCTGCCGCGGGGCATGGTGAGCAAGGGGCCGCTGCTGCGCCTGCTGACCGCCATCAACCGCAGGAGAATGAAGCTGCTCATGGGGCTCGCCTTCGTCGCCTACGTCGCCTGTGAGTGAGCGGGGGAGGGGGCGGGTCTGGCCCGGCCATTCATTGCCCGCTGGCACGGCGCCCCCCGTGCCCTCCGCCCGCCGTGGGGGAGAGGAGGAGGAGGAGGAGGAAGAAGAAGAAGAAGATGATGATGATGATGTGGCGGCGGCACCTCCCGCACGCCGTTGCGCTGCCCAGTTGCGGGGGCGCCGCAGCGCGGCTGCTCCAGCCCCGGCGGGGCAGGGGCTCCCCGCGGCTCTGGGCGGCGGGGCTCAGGGTTCCCCCTTTCCCTGCGCTTCCGAAACTTTCCCGAATGCGGCGGGCAGCCGTGCCGGGCGTCCCCGACAGTCGTCGCTCCCCTGCCCCGTCCCGAGGGCTTGCGGGGAGCGGTGCTAGCGGGACGTGGCTGAGGGAGTGTTTCCGCAGCCGCTCTTTCCTCAGACCGCGCTTTGTCCGCCCCGATCGCGACCTGGTAGCGGTGAGCTGCCCCCAGGGAAGTTTTTCCAGGGTAGGCCTCGTGTCTGGTTTTTGTAAAATCCTCCCAAGTCCTTCGGGGGCAAAAGAAATGTTTGTTTATTAACTCAGCGCGTAGCTGGAGTCTTAAGAGCCGGGAGAGAGGCACAGAGGTACTTGAGAAGATCTTAGAATAGCCAGTGACGGGGATGTTTATGACTTCACTTACTAGGAGTGAGTCAGATAAATTTTAAAAGGATTTAAAACGTTGTCCTGTTAGCCTTCTGCCCTTTCTTGTTTATTCTGTTGCATTTTTAATTTGTTTTATTTTAGCCTGTTTTGTTTTCAGACTCGGGTAGATTCTATGTAGGCGGCACGATGCCTTGTCGGTTTAGCTAGGGAACAAGTGGTTCTCTTGATGCGTGAAAGCACATGTAGGTGAGCTAGCTTTGGGGGGGAGTGCGCATCGCATTTAGGATCCTCCCTTTGGATTAGGGAAGGTGGAGAGGTACAACACAAGTAATTTTGTCAGAGGGGTGGTGTTTCCTAACACAGAAACACAGCAATTCCCTTTATTACCATATGTTATTGTCTTTACTGGACCTTACTATTTAGGTACTGCTGTTACTGTTGAAGTTATGTTTCAGCTCTGACTTTCAGGACACTTCGTTTGTCCAAGCGACTTCAGGTCCCTTGCATCCTGACAGCTTAATGTCCTTATTTTGAATGGCTTACATATTTTGCTAAAAATGATAATTTTCAAAACGAAAGTTAATAGGCTGCTGTGAAAATATTGGATTTGAGTGGCAGTTGGCATGGTCATTGGGACCTAGCTATTGATTATATTCTGTGGACAGTAGTTGGTATTTGCTTTCTAGCTTAGTGAGTAAAAGTTGGCCTTAAGGAGAAGCCTTCTGACTGCTTGTTCTTTGGGATTCAGAAAAAAAGTGGAGAAGGAGTGAAACTGCAGGTCAGTGAGGCAGAAAAGTGGCTTGGAAAGGGCATAAGTTGGTGTCCGATGGGAATGTGCTTTTTGCAAATCTAACATGCTGTGCTTTTCCATCTTTTGACTAGAGATCAAAAGTAGTGGAATCCTTAGGTGTCAGCTACATAGTATGATATGGTAGCAGATGCCACTGGTCTGTCAGATTCTAGAGAGAATATTTTTTGTTTGCTTTTCTACAGAAGTGATTATTTATGATCCCATTCACATTTCCTAAAAGGGTGCTTCTCACATGTTACTGAATCATCACTATGCTCTGCTTGCAGTCAGATAATGCCCAACTGAAATAGCTTAGAATGTGAGAAAACTGTGCTGCTGGTGTAGGTGTATGTGTTGGCACTTCTTAGATTCCTTCTTTCTGAAGTACTCTCCAAATGACTAAGTGTTTTTAGGCTGTACGCCTCCTTTCCATGAATTTCCATTCAGTACTAGGGCATGGGCATTCAGACTTGGAGCACATTTTACAGGGAACTGAATAGTTGGCAAGTACATTATTTTTTTGTGAACTAGAGGATAGGACTTTTTAAATAGTGCCATTTTGTCAGCCTGTATGTGAAACCCTGAGCAAATGTTTTGGGAGTATCATTTAGAAAAATGTCTTATTTCATAGGAATCTTTTGCCTTTGAATGCAAATTTGTTTTAAAGGTGACTGAAGAACTTCTCTGTGTGAGTTTGCAAATTAGAGAAAGAACTTTTTGCACACAGTTGAAAGGCTGTGAGCTATTTCACTCTCAAGAGTCATTGAGTGGCTCTCTTGGTAGTTTCACACAAGGTGGTGGATGGCTGGGCTGTCTTGGGTATCTCTGCTCCACATCATGCAATGACTGAAATTTCTTTGTTGTGCAGCAGATGAAGGAACTGGTGTGGACTGAGATCACCCTTTTGTGTCACAGACATTTGACAGTGTGGGTATTTGACAGCTGTTTTGGCCCAGCTTGAGGAGGTGGTGCACAGTGGTAAAATGGGAAGCTGGCAGTGCTGTTGGCAGTGTTGCCATCGTGTGCTTTGCAGGTCTGCAGTTAGGAGACTCTCTCTGAAGGAGTCTTGTTTACTTTGGTGCAAGTACCACCATGACATGAGGTACACAGTCAGGGTCATATTAAAGATCCCTAGAACTCTTTTATGGACTTCACTGGTTTTCCCAGTAGCCCTTAGAGCCAGAAAGATCCTTGCTTTGGATTTGGATTTGAATTTGGATTAAGGTAGTATTGTTGCCTTGTTTCTGTAAATCTAATTTATATTAATTTTAAAAAATCATTCGCCTGAAACAATGTGCTGTGCATGGTTTGTGTGTATAAAAATAGAAGTCAAAAGAAGCATTTCTGTGCTGCAGGCAATTAAAAGCTGTTGTGACTAAAGCAACTATTTTCTGGGAAAATGAAGTGAATAAAGTTTAACATTTACCTTTACCTTTTCTGTAGGCCCTGGGTGAAAGGAGGGATATTGTTCCCCATTGCCCAGGTGATGAATTTGGAGATACTCCAGCTACAAGCTGTCTGAATCACTCTGTAATGTCAGACTGCTACTCAATTTTTTAATACTCTTCATAATTAGCTTTGTTGACTCACCTTCAGTGCTGTCTTCTTCTGTGAACATTGCATGGCTATACTGTACTACATATGGTGGGAAACCTTGCCCAGAGGTTGAATTTGCATTGCCGTTTTAAAGGGACAAAGTCTTCTGCTCCTACTTTCTCCTGATTTAACCCCCAGCAAAATAGTGCAGGAGTGCTAATGCTAACCAAAGTGTGGTGAAGGCACATATGGAGGTGGACTGAAACAAATTCTTTCAGTCATATGCTCCACTTAGATAATCTTAAAGCTGTTGTAAAACCACAGTTTCAGAACATGAGGCGATTATAAACAGAGGTGAGGTGGGTTTAATTGATTTTTGTTGTCTGTAATGAGAAATGTAGACAGATCATAAAAGAGCAGTCAATTAAATCGGTAATGTTAAAAAACTTCAGTGTCACCGCAATATGAATAACTTATATGCAGGCTGGGAGTTTTCTTTTGCTTTTAAAAATCCCACCTGTTTGTGTGGTGGAATGTCAATACATAGACACCTTAAACTCACTCCCTTGGGAGTTTTAAATGTGTGTTCGTCTTTATATGGACATGCTACCATGTTTCAGTGGTACTGTCTTTGCAGAATCAGAACTTTATTTAAGTTGTTGGAAATACACTTAAAATCTTGTAGCCAGGATTTAAAGACCAGAGCTCATCCATCTGTGTGGTTTGCTTTAATCTTGATGTTACTGTAAATAATCTGCTGATGTTTTGGTATGACAGGGCAGTTGCATGTTCTTAATGAAAAAGTTAAGAGCTCTATTTCTGGTAAAGTAGAACAGTTCTCTTTACTCATTTGTAGATCAAATGCGTCTCAGGAAGTATATCAGTAGCCTTGGTCCTTTTCCAAGGGCAAAACGGAATAGTAGGGTGCTGTCATGAGATCCAAGCCTAAGATCTCATTTCCTTTGTAAGATAAATTATGGCACAGCTATTAGAACAACTTAAAAATGAAATGTCAAGATAACGTGAGGGAAGTACATCCTGTAGTATAGTGGCTTGACTTTTCACAGCATTGTCAGTTTCCACAGTTGTTATCCTTTGTTTTACAAGATTAGCCATTTGTTTTTGTCAGATTTTCATCAGCTAGGAAGAATGCAATGTTCTCTTTTCAAAATATCAAGGTGTGAGTGAACTTTTCAGTTTGAATCTTACCAGCCCCTCGCATGTTGCTTGTCTTGCATATGTTCAAAACAAAGGTTAAATGCTGCTTAATGTTTTGTTTTGATAAGCTTTTCCTTCCGCTTTTCGTAATAGAAAAGCAGTTTTTGAGTTGGTCCTGTCCTATTGCTTCAGGCTATCTGTCTCAATGTTATTCAACATCAGAAATCTTCCTTCCCCAGCCATTTTATAACTAGATGTCAGGATTAATTGGCCATGGAAGAGTTAGAAATGGTTGTGTAGGACATTAGGCTTGCTTTCTTTTTGTGTCAGCATGCCATGGATTCTCCACCAAGAAAATCAGACCCAAAACATTTGCTGTCTGGGTTCGCATCCTGCAGATCTGCCTTTCATTTGTGGGTTTATGTAAATAAGTTCACTGTCGTAACAGCTTCCAGTTCCCTGCTCATCAGGCATGCAACTAGCTGTACTCATGTAGTGTATGAAAATTTGTTCACGCTTCAATTTTTTGTCAGAAATAGATGGACTCTGACTGTGCCTTGCTAGCTATGATGTTTTAAAATAATTTATGGCATCCTGGAGAAATTAATCTTACAATTCTTCTTTTATCTCCATTTAATATTTGTCTTTAATCTTTTCTCTCCACTTAGTATTTGTCTCTTCTGCAGCATGTGCAGGAGACAACGCTGTCATCATTCTACTCAAGGACAAACACTCTTAGAGCTTTCACTTTCTTTACCCTCTGTTTTTGCAAAGGGGAATATTTCCCTGACATTTATATTGCTTGTATCTTTTTTCTGAGGTTGGTTGACCAGAGAAGAGTTTGGTTGAAACTGGTAGTTTTCAGCATCTCATTTATGGACTATGGAGGGGGAGAGGTGGGGGTTATTGCACCAATTTACCTGAAGGGGTTTGTGAAAGGGAGCTGGGAAAAGTGAGTTTGTTTCAGTTACAGTGCTGACCACTGGAACTTTCTGTGAGTCCACTGCAAACAATCTTAGCAGTCAACAGATGGGTCAGTGGAGGAGCAGTGGTAAAGACTGATATGCTGAAGATATGAGACAGGAAGGAGTAGTGACAGTGAACAGAGAACTGGAAAAAAGACTTAATAGAAAATTTCAAGTGAATTTTCCATCTGGGAAACGAAGAACAAAATTCAGTCATAAAGTGATGATGGTAATTGAAATGTAAGAAAAAGTATCCTTGGATACCTTCCCATCCACTATGAAGCTTCATTAACTCTTGTAAAGAAAGAAAATTTGCATAATGTTCTATCTCACAGCTGTAGGAGGGTATTGGTTTGCCAAGGTTTAAGTGTTTGTTCTTAAGAGAGGGTGGAGAAATTTCCTGGTGATTGTGTTGCCTTTGTTTTGCTAGTTGATGACTAGCTGAAGGGTTGAGACAGAGTGGTGGTAGTGCTGTCCAAGATAAGGAGAGAGCATCTTTCCTTTAGCAAACCCTATGTCCTTGTGTCTGAGATACTTATCATGTGGGAAAAGCTGCAGTTTCTATCTGCTATCTTTGATTTGAAGCAGGAACTTTACTGTTGGGCAAGGCATCAGTTCAGGAAATACAGCAAGAAGAACTATTTGCCATACAGAAATTTGTGTAGACTTACCAGAGGTGTATTTTTTAAAATCTTTTTTAATATTCAAGTTGTTGTACATTCCCCAAAGGCATAATCATAAACTTCGCTCAGGAAGGTGACATTTCTTAATACAAAGTTATGATTAGTAATTGTATGTTGCTATCTCCACTAATACTGCAAAATATTCTAATCAGTAAAATAATTTTCTAAAGCAAATTAACATACTGCTGGAATTACAGATGGAATACAGTTGAGACGGTTTTTTTATTCTTGTGGAATCTAGACTATAAAATGCTGTTTGAAATCTATTGGCCAAATTGTAGAATGGTTTGCATTGGATGGGACCTTTAAAGATCATCTAGTCCAGCCCCCCACTGCCATGGGCAGGGACATCTTTCAGTAGAGCAGGTTGCTTAGGGCCCTGTCCAACCTCACCTTGTTTCTGGGTGTGGGCCATCCACAACTTTTCTGGGCAACCTGTTCCAGTGGCTTGCCGCTCTCACAGTGAAGAATTGCTTCCTCGCATCTTATTTCAACCTACTTTCTTTCAGGCTAACACCATGACCTCTTGAGCATTGCCACCATTGTCCTGTCACTACAGGCCTTGGTAGAAAGTTTTTCTTCATTGTTCTTACAAGCCCCTTTTAAGTAAGGCCACAAGAGTCTCTTAAGAGCCTTCTCTTCTCCAGGCTCTCCCAGCCAGCTCTCTCAGCGTGTCCTCATAAGAGAGGTGTTCCATCCCTCTGACTGTGTTTTGTGGCCCTCCTCTGGACCCTCTTTAACAGCTCAATGTGTTTCGTGTCCTGGGAGCCCTAGAGCTGTATGCAGGTGGTATCTCATGAGAGTGGAGTAGAGGGGGAGAATCACCTCAATTGACGAGGTGACCACACTTCTTTTGGTGCAGTCCAGCCTATGATTTGTTTTCTGAGTTGAAAGTGCATGTTGCCATTTCATGTCCAGATTTTCTACCAGTACCCCCAAGACCTTCTTGACAGGGCTGCTCTCAGTCCACTTGTAACCCAGTCTGTACTGGTACTGGTGGTTGCTCCAACCCAGGTGCAGGACCTTGCACTTCACCATGAACTTCATGAGGTTCATGTTTGCTCACTCCTTAAGCTTGAATTTGTCCCTCTGGATGTCATCCCTTCCCTCAATACACTGAACAGCTCAGTGTTATCTGCAGACTTGCTGAGAATGCATTCAGTTGCTCTGTCTGTATCATTAATAAAGATGCTGAGCAGTACTGGACCCAATACACACCCCTGAAGGACACCAGTTGTTACTGATTTCTCTTTGGGCATTGAGCCCTGGATGCAGCCACCCAGCAGCCATCTCTTGAGTAGTCCATCAAACTCATATTTCTACAATTTAGCCACAAGATGTTGTGTGGGAAATAAGTTTCCTAAAGGAAAGAATTGTTTTCTTTACATTATTAAATAGGTAAAGTAATTAGATTAAAACTTTAATGCAACTGTGATAAAAAACATTTTATGATTTCCCTTTGCATGTTCTCCCTTTTTGTCAGATTTTTATCTGGAAACAAAAACCTTATTTCTTCCAGGAGACTGAAGTTGCTGAGTGACTGTGGAGAGTCATATTTAAGCAAAAAACCCCCTCACTCTTTTGAATGCCATTGCATCTCTCTGAAATGGAAAGTTTGACTGAAGAAATTCACTTTGGCTGTTCAGAGCTTATGAATTTGCTCTAGAAATTCAGGTTATGACTATATTAATTCATATTATTCCTGCATGCTGTTTCTGTTGATAGTGAAATGTATTTGTAACAAACATAGTCTTTTATAGTCTTATAGTCTTTTAATTCTGAGGAGGAGAAGTTGAAAAGAGGGCTATAGAGGGAAAAATTCCTGTGCTTTCAGCTAAAAAGCTAATCTACTTAGACAAAAGTTTGTGTAAAAGTTTCTTTAACAGAATGTCCTGAAAATGCAAAAAATAAAGCAATTGGGAAAGAAAATGGTTTTAAAAGAAATTGCGCCTGGTTTTGGTACAGTTGTATCTCTATGGACATGATGGTTTTGCTTCTTAAAACATCTGTTTTAAAATGTACGTGATGCTGAAACTAGCGTTGTCACTAATAATTTCAGATTGAGTGTGTATTACTGTTGAGGGCCTGTGATAGTTTATGACTTGATTTTAATGTCATTTAAAGAGACCCAGAGACGAGGGACAAAGGCTTCTTTTAGGATTGTGTTTTTTCCCACCTTCAGGTTGTGACAGTGTTACTTTTCTGGTTCCTCAGCCCATTGTGGATGAGTTAATTACGGCATGCGAGGTTCTCTTAGCATAGTAATCTGTATTTTGTAGAAACCTGTACAAAAAGTTTTATTGCAGATGACAGAGGCAAAGGACATTCAAATGAAAACGTATATCCTATTCTTATTCCTGTGTTCTGAGGATCTGGAAAGATAACATTTGCCTGCTATGAAGTGCAGCTGGTCAGAGTTAAAAGTCTGACTATGACAGGGAAGTGTCCATTTAATAGTAGATGCTCAGCAAAACCTCAGCCAAGTGCTTGGGATTTCCGTTGTATTTTTCAAGTGTGATTTAACGGATTTTGTAGTTCATTTTGGATTTTGGTTTTTGGGTTGGTTGGTTGGTTGGTTTGTTTTTTTACTTAATGCAGGCAGGGTTGGTTTGTATCCAGAGGATAGCTCCTGGAATATTCCTTTGCTGACAGTATCCCAGTCATTGCACTCCTCTGCATCCAGCGTCATTTCAGAAAGAGGCTTCTCTAGAAAAACTAAACAAACTTTTAAATTTCCAGGAATGTAAATATATTCAGTAAAAAAAAAAAAGGAAAAAAAAAAAATCACATTCTTTATTCATATGTGACTAATTGACTTTTGTTTAAGATAGGTTTGAGAAGTCTTGAAAATCTACAACAATCCTACTGTAAGGCTGTGCCTGCTAAATAGTTACAGCTTAACCTCAGAGGCTGGGGAAAGAAACAAAAAAGTGTTGAGATTTTCTAAAAACCCTGAGTGATTAAAGTTTAGTCAGATAAATGTAAATACCTCTTTAATAACAATACTGTGATTAGCGCATTAAGAAACAAATCTCTTTTTTCCAAAAGAGGCTCCTTTAGAGAGTTCTTCATCATTTCACTCAAGGCATGTCATTCTTCTCTGGAAGCTATCACTTTAAAGTGTAATGTCTTTGGGAATGATTAATGACTAATGTATTTTGCTCTTCATGGTACTTGCAATTAATCCTTGCAAAAATGCTACAATAAAAATTTTTTCACCCATTTTATGAAAAGGTTGCAAAGGGGAAAAAACACCTCAAAACAGATAGATGTGGTCCTATTTTGACTCCTCCTACAGGCCATTAAACCACAACAATTACAACAATTACAACAATTCAGATATTCTGATGATTTCTCTAATGGCAACTTACTATGACCTTAATCAGTCACTGGATGAGGTTTACAATCAGTCTTTGAAAGAAGAAGCGGAACCTCTGTCTCTTTTTTCTTGTAGGTGAGTGTCTTAATTGTTAGGTTACACGTCATGCTTCTGTCTAGGCCAATGAATCATGAATTCTTCCCTTGCATAGTTTCAGTAGATGGCAGGAAGATTGTTTGTGAATGCTCTCTAGTTGGGTGAGTAGGAAGTTCTTCATAGAGCATGTGCTGTGTGGCTGTGTGGGGTGAGGGTGTTAAATCTCTACAGTCTGAGAATTGGCACAGGACTGTTATCCTGGATTAATACCTTTTGGCTTAAAAGATTTGGCTTTAGACTTGAATTTTTAGAACTGGTTTTTACAGTGAGGTTCTGGGTTATGTTTGTGTTTGCTCAAATTTGGTCCATTAGGAGTTTCATGCTTTTGGCAACTGGGTTTATGTGTAGGGCCCGATTGATGACCTTACTGTTGTGGAAGATTTTTTTAACCATCCATGTTTGCAGCTTTTGGAGCCTGAAGTTGGTGGGCCTGTCAAGTGGTTTTGTGATGCCTGTAAGGATTTTCATCTGGAATTTAGGCTTGTAATTTTCATCATTCTGCTTGTGGATTTGGACCTATTTCTCTGTTTCCATCATTCTTGACTGAATGTCAAACTGTTCCTGACATAACCTTTAGGGCAAGGAAATCCTCTGTGAGCCAGAGTCGTGCTGCTGGTTCTGCTGCTGGGTAAGCTCGTTATATAAACAGCTGTGTATTTGGAAGAAAAACAGCCAAACCTTATTTCCACTCTTGTACAAAAATCTTCACTCTGATCCCTTCAACCTTGGTGTAAGCTCCATGTGAGCACCAGTAGCCAAAAAGATCCTTTTTAGAAGTGTGTATTCAGAATCCTCTGTGAGGGCAGTCAGTATGTTGAAGTGAGTTTTTGCAACATCTCTCTACACGTGAGAGACTTCAGGGTTCTTCAGATCTCTCTGTAGTTAATTTTGCAATTTTTAAAATTTTTTTTTCGGTGGTACCCAAATACGCTTCATAAAAGTTTAATGCAAGGTCATGTACTCCTACAGAAGTAGGATATCAAACACAGCATTTCTGGAAGGATGTGAATGCCTTTTTGAGCTTCCCTTCCCTGCTGTGGACACTGAGCACACACAAGTCACATGTTTTCTTTAGGAAGCCAGTTCCTTGTATGCAGTGTGGCTGCAGTGTCTTTGCAACAAAACTGGGAGACTGGTATTTGTGTTGCAGCTGGCAGTTCTTTTTTTTTTTTTCCAGTCAATTCCTACTTCACCAGCTAAACCCAGATGCTTCCTGCCACTGCATAAACATTTACATTATTTGTATGGGTTTCTGTAACCCAGAAAAATAAGTCATTGTAAGTACAGCTCAGTTGTGTTTAACTGGAGAATTCTGTACCTCTAACTGCCAGATCATCATCATTCACTGAAAGAAAAAAAAGTGTTTTTCCATTAATGTTATCATATATAATTTTAAAATCCTAGCCAGAGGGTAAATAACTTGAATTTAACTGTGCTCAACACTGTATCCCTTTTTCCCCACATTAAATTTACTTTATCTAGTTAACCCAAAATCCAGGGGGTTTTAAAAATTCAGTTGGATTTTATGGATCATTTGTTCTAATATAAAGCTTCCCTATCTTTTCCCCAGAAGATGACAGGAGGTTTTATGATATCACCACAGATATCACAGGGCCCTCCTACAGCTTATTTCATAGTCTGTAATGGATTCCTTTGAGTTACTCTTTGAATTACTCAGCAGCACTCAGCACTTAAAAACAGTTCAGTAGCTTTGCCATCCCCTAAAGGCTAGAACAACTGCATTACTTACACAAATGAATTCTCATTTGTGCCCTCCCCACTCCTTCCTGGGAATGTTTCCTTTCTCCTCCTGCCTGGAAAGTGCCTGTGACTGTAGCAGCGTTTCTTGTTTTGTTTCTGTAACACTTCATCGTCTGCTTGAGCTCATTGGGTAATAGTGATGGAAATGTATGTGTGAATCCTAAAGGTAGGCAAAATACTTTACTAGCTGCTACTTGAGACCTGCAATACAGTTTACAAAATCTGTGGACACTTCAGAAGCTTTCTGTATGTATGTTAAGACTACATATAGGCTACTCCTTAAGACCGAATGTAATTGGGTCCTTAGCTTGAGCCTCTTCTCTTAAAGAGCAATTCCAGAATGATTTTTGAGGAGATATTTGGGGTATATTTCCAGTGTTGCTTGTTTTGCAGAGTCCCTTACATAACTGTTCCATGTTAAACTTGTTTATCTTGATGATGCCAAGTTGTCAAGTCTTCCTTGGCAGTGTAGCCTGGTTTATGGCTTCTCATTTTTTCACTTTAAACTGCATTCTGTGTCTTAGTTGAAAGTTAAAAGGGAAGTCAGTGTTCTGATAGTCTTCCTATAATCACCTAAACCATGACCAGTTGCAGAAGATTTTTTTTTTCTAGTAGAAAGTAATTTGGGCAGCTGGATCTTTTGTGAGCCTAAAAACATCTGATACATCTTTGATCTTCAATTTTGTATTGTGATTTGTCTTTCTATAAAACTTTTTCCATACAAACAATAATAAAAGAGTTTTGTTTGCTTACTGAGGCATTTTAAGTTATATTGCTTAGGTACCTTTTGTGTCTACATCACAATACATATGTATTTAGAGAAAGAACATATGTGCATACAAGCACTTGCTACCTTTAATGCAGGACTCTTGTGGCACCTCTTTGGACTGGTTCAGCTCTCACCTGTAGTGGCCAGTCTTTTGTCACTCTGCAATTTCCAATTTGTGTGGTTCAGGGCTTCTTTAGTGCTCTTGTCATTTTTTTCCAGCATCCTTTATAAATAAGTCGAGTGTTCTGTTTTATTTAATCTGTTTACAGTGACAAATTACAGTTTAGATAATTCCTGTGTATTTTTTTGCAGTCTCATGTAATCTCATCAGTATTCTACCCATACTCTAAAACTGTGTTTGAGACACTTGGGGGGTGTGTGTATGTAACTTAGATAATTTGTGATGAACATACTTAATATTGTCTTAAATTCCTTCTGATGATAATAGGAAAAAATGACCTCATGTATTGCTATATGACATTGTAATGTTTTCTCTCTTATTTTCCAGCTGTATGGGGAAACTTTGTCAATATGAGGTAATGTATATAATTTTTGTATTGAATATCCTTTTGTGTAATAAAATTAACTTACCTTTCCCATCAATATATATAAAGCAGAGGAAAAACCAGCAGCTCACACTGTTGTTTGGGTGGTTGCTAAGCAGCTGGGACCATTTTTTTAAAATAAAGAGTCTCATAAGTGGTTGAATGTTTGCTATAGATCTCACCCAGGATTTTACTCACACTTCATGATCTGCCTTTCTTTGCACAAATTTATCTTCTGATTTTGACCAATTGGTTGGTATACCTGGTTGCATGGGCTTGGATTCTACTTTTCCTCAGCTCAAATGTGATTGTGTCTCAGTGATAATGTGGGCTTAAATACTGAAGAGCAGCACATTCTCCATTGCTTGCCATTATTATATTTCCATACCTAGAATCAGAAATGTGCTTTGGAGAGTTTTTCCTCCTCCACAGTTAAACGGTAGAGAATCTGGTGGTTTAACTGCTGAAAAGCAGAAAATCCTGTATTGTCCCCTAGAATTTTTTCTTTTAGAAATAGAAGGACAAGCAATATGTATGCAAAACGTGCAGATTTTCACATTTCTGCTTGCATATGAGTTTGTCCTCCAGGAAAATTCACCGGGAAGACACAGCTGCAAAAGAAATTGAAGAGAATATGGGGACAGCTTGTTCCTTACAGCAAAGTCATTGTGTATAGAGGACAAAATATTTTACCATGTTGTTTTGCTAGTAAAGGGTTTTGGTATTCTGTTGCCACGCTTAGCAGCACATAGTAAGGAAAGTTTGAGACAAAAAAAGAAAAAATATGAATTTTCTCTAGGCTCTAATTCACCCAGGACAGCTTACCCTGGAGTCTGTTCCTATCCCAAGTGGTCCACTCTACTTCTCTTAGTTTCCCACCCTTGATGCAAAGAGTGCTCAGCTGTCAGGCAAACAGCTGCTGGGCTGCTGTGGCTTGCAGATGGAGATATCATTTAGATTACCATGTTATCATGACCAGTGAACTATGGCAGCTTAACAGCTGTTATAGGAGCAGCTGAGCATTTCTTAATGAAGGACAAGAACCTCAGCGGTTTGAGGAGGACAGGTGGGTGTGGGATCCAGGGTGTTTATTCCCTGATAAGCCATCCTTACAAATTCTGCCACTACCTTCATCTGAATTCTTATTTGAGATGTCCTTTATAGAGCTATTGAGGGGGAAAGTTATTTCTGAAGGTGTGATGTTGGTCCTCAGCCAGTAAGATTGTATTTGTTAGCAGGAAATGCTCATTAAAAAATAAACTGCAGAGTGCCAGTCCTTGAGTTCCAGAATTTGTGAATAAAAAATATTAGGAACTATTTTTCAGGGTGCCTTTTAAAATTCTGAGGGATTTTCCAAATTTTCCTTGCTCACTTATAAGAGAGGAAAGGCTATCTGTTCCACAGTTGTTTGCGTAGTTTTTTGTAAGTTTCTGTTACTTGGGAAAACATTTTCGAAATCCACCAGGATAGCTTAATATTGCTTCCTTATAATAAATTCATTCTATGTTAGCTGCAGGGGTTTTATTTGCCACTAATGCAATAAGTGACAACTGAGTTTGAAAAGATGATTCAGGGAATGTGTGTCTTAGTGTAGGAATTCAGTGTATTCTTTAGAGATACAGATGAATCTGGTTGGTAAGGTCTTTGCCTCAGTAGTAGACTGAGCTGACTTTTTTAAAAAGCGAGAGTTTTACAGAGGGTTATGAAGGGAATCGTTGCTCTTACTGCTAACAGTGTGGTGTGTGTGTATATATATATATACCTGCTTAACAAAGGGTCTTCTGTTTCTCTAGGTGTAATGAGTTCAGGTCCCAAGTAAAGGAGCTCTGTTTTTCACTTGAAAGAACTCCATTTTATGTTGGATAGCCATGAATCCTCTAGTATGCAAAAACTTACTACTGTGTGATAAATAATTCCCCTTTCAGAAGGTTTAATTGAAAAAAATAAATAATTATGCAAATGTAAGGAAAATTGCATAACCTTGATACAAGAGGTAGAATTTAAAAATACTTATTCTACACTTCTACAAGTTTACTCAAGAGTGAACATAACTCAGACACTTTACACAATCAGATGCTAAATAAGACCACACAGATCTGTGCAAGACACTGGCCTTTTAGACAGTACTGTTTTCACAAGTTACCACGCCATACTTCATCCTTGGCCTCATTTCAAATGAGTAACATTTGTGTGAGAAGTCAGTATTGCCCATCAGGCGGTTGCTGAAGACACGTTTTAGTACAGTTGGGGGATTTTTTCCCATGTGTTTGGAAGAGTTCAAAGTCAAAGTGAGATGCTTTTGCCCTTCTCTCTTTTTGATTGGTACTGTAGTGGCATTAAGGGAAAATGTTTTGTCAGCATACAGAGACCCTCAAAGAGACATTTTGGGCCTTTGCACAGTAAAGTTACACTCAAAACCAATGACTAGACACTTTTCTAAAATGAAGTCAATTTTCTATGTAAAATGAATGTCATTTTTATTGTTACTGTTCTTTCCTGTGGACTTGGTTCAGTTTCTGCCAAACTAATGGATTTCAATGGAAATTAGACCATCCACTTTAATTTGTTCTAGTTATGTCTTTGAAATAATACTAACTTGAGATGCTTTGAGGATGTTGTTTTAGCATGATGCAGGTGCAGTGAAGCAGTTATTGCTTAGATATGGATTACTTTTTTTCTTTTCTTGCCAACAGGTCTCTTCAAGAAAATGGGGATCAGAAGGTGGAAAGTAGAATAGAGGAGGTTAGTTTGCTAATAGTTGTAATCTGTTTTGTTTTGAGGACTCCATTTCACTCATTTCATATTGAAGGGCTATATTTAGTTTTCTCTCATTACTCTTGATTCTGCCAAAACCATTCAAAGGATTAGATGTGTGTCTGTACATAAGTTTTTGAACTGTTCTTTGCTCTAGTGGAGTTTCTAACGCTGATCTGTGACTCTGCTTTATTTGCATTAAAACCTTTCTTGAAAGTGATAGATCTGCTGGTACATTTGCTGTAGAGACTATGGTAGAATCCTCCCAAGAAGTGTTTTATTTGTTACTGGAAGGATGTACATGAATTCTTTCCTCTGATTCCCTTACAGTATGTGAAGTATATGTAAGGTGCATTACAAATTTGAAGGTGCCCAAAATTGCTTTGGTTTGTTCTTAAATAATGAACAAAGGTAGCAATGTTTGTGGCTGGGGAGGGTGTGCAGTGCCAATGCTTTAAGCACAAGTCTTGGCAATTTTTGGAGTAGACATGGGTATTGAATATGCTAGTGGTTCTGAACTTCTGTACCAATACCTCTGAATTTCCATTTCAGCATCAGTTAGTTGTGAAGTATTAAGAATGTGTGCAACAGATCCTTCTCCAAATGTTTTAGGTTTCCAGTCTAATAACAATAACACAAAGTATTAAATAGATAGAGAAGTCCTTGAAGTAGATACCCCTTACCCTTGAGTGGGTGTGTGTTCCTGTACTAGTGTAGTCTGGTCTGCCTAGTGTCTTGTATTCCAGCAGGTTTATATAGCAGTTGTTCCTCTGGACACAGCAGCCCACTGAAATTGCTTAAAATCAATGGAGCGCTTGTATTCTCAGTTTGTCTTTTACATTCCTCTCTCTTTGTTTTTTTGTTTGGTTTGTTTGGCTGTTTTGGGTTTTTTTTAAGTTTTGGTAAGTGTTGCAACAAGCATTGTGAAAATTCCAGTTGTTTTAAGAGTGGTGAAATACTTGAAATTCAATGTGTAGATCAGAGTTACTGTAAGGTCTGAGAAGTTGGGCATTTCTGGATCTTATTTTTTAAGCTGTGTTTGTGTAATATCTTACACCATCAGAATAAGCATAACTGTTTCAAGAACTATTTGCTGTTCCCCAGAGCTAAATATTTAATGATTATAAATGACAATACCATATTATTTCCTCTTAACATGAATATGCAGCTTTATTCAGTTTATGAAGTTCCTCAATTGTCTAGCTCTAACCAGACGTATTTGTATAAAACAAATTAGTGGTGGTTACTGATGTGCTGCCACTTAGTACCAGTTAGAACCTCTGACAGCTTTCAAATTATGTATAGCCCTAGAGGCTAAATTTTGTGACAAGGCTTTAGTAAACTTAAAAACAAGACTTCTTGGACTCCTGTTGAAATTCAGCAGGACTGTTAGAAATTTGGGTCCTGTGATAAAGAAACTGAAACTGATGCCAACTTAAGTGATTCTGTCCTGTAAAGCCGTGAAATGCAAACAGAAGTCTTGGTAGGTGAACTATTTTCTAACAAATTTCCTTTGAATATTTTCTTGAGCCTAAATATGTCAAATCATGATGTAGAACATATTTAGCTATTTAAATATGATGTATCTTAAAATTTGCATAGCATGTTCTGAGAGAACTACAGTCATTTCACTGGAGCTAATGCCCCTCTCTCTGTGTCTGTGTCCTCTGTATGCTTATCTGTTGTCCATTTAAATAGTTGAGGTTTAAGTTACTGCCCCATTGTGCTAATGCTGGATATAGATTACCTTTGACAACCTCAGGCAAGCCACTTATGACTTCACTTTGCCAAATAGGAATCATAACATTGGATGTCATTGTCAAGACTATGGTACTTGTAGCCTTGAGGTGTTTTGTTTTCAGTGGTAAGCTAAGGGATTTCATTTCACACTGTTCTAGGTGATTTGATTTTTGGTGGAAAAGGTTCAAGGTTTTTTTTATGTAAAGGAGGCTTTAAAATGTAAGTTTCTTGGAGTGTCTTCAGTAAAGATCTGCTTAGGAGACTGTTTGCCATGATTTTTGCTCTAAGGCAACTTCCTATGTGCATGTTTTGTGATGTGAATCTTGTTTTATTCTTCAAAGATTAAATGTTTTTCCTTTATTTTAGGCTGTTGCACCTCTAAGGGAGAAAATCAAAGATCTAGAAAAAAGGTATGTCATCTGCTGAATTTGGGAAGCAGTTCAAAGGCACAATTTCTTTTCTGTAGCAGTCAGTTCTGTAGTTGTAGGCTTGAAATAAATTTTTGTGTATCTTCAGCACCTTTGAGTTGTTATCATATATAAGTGAGGACATGGTATTAAATGCTAAGACAGTAATGGTTAAGGTATTCAGACTGATTGATCCTACTAAACCAAGCTGGGAGTGCTGGACTCTTGTAAAGTTCAAATCCTGTGGAGGAATTTGCTATTTGGAGTCCAGCTGATGAATGGGTTACTGTGGTTTATGTCTGCTAAGACATTCTGGTTTCATCTTCAAGAGACTTAAAATATGCTTTACCACAGTTTTCCCACACTTGTGATCGATTACTGTGGTTCAGCTACTGTGCAGTGATTCACTTGTACACACTTGTGCATCTTAGTCTGTGTGTGTGCTTTGGATGAGCCTGACTGACCTGCTTCTCTCAGGATTTGTAGGGGAATGTGTTATCCCTCATTCTGTCTGTTCACCTTCGTGTCACATCAGTTCTCTGGTCTGGGTGTCCACATGGACAGATGCTTTTCGTCACAAAATAAGGTCTGGTATGGGGGAGGGAACTGTCAGCTCTGACAAGGACATGCTGCTTTTGCCAGTGGTGCTGTTTTGCAGGTGACACTGTTGGTGTCCCAGGCAAAGCAGAGAGTGCTGCATTGCAAAGGACCAAGGCTAGGTTGTCCAAGCAGTACCAATAAGCCCTCATGGGGTGTTGCATGCTGGTGGTTGTGTGCTGTTCCTCTGGAGATGGGACAGAATACCATTGCTGCTGGCCAGGGGTATGCTTGACACCTGCAGTGCTTTGGTGTTCAGAGCTTTGTCTTGTCGGTGAGCAGCTGCCCCTCCTCCTCCCACCCCTCCTGGGCTGTAAGAAAAAAAAGGAGAAAAAATTTCAGTTCTGTTTTTTACAGTTGATTTGAAAGGTTCAGTGACCTGCCACATTCAATTTATTTCAGTGAGAACACTGATCTGATTGCTCATCTCTTAATGTGTACATGGACTTCATAGGTTGAACTAGGCGTATATTGGCAATGTGAAACAAATTGCAGATTGTGTCACCACCTTAATTAAAACATTTAATTGATTTATTTAATCTTTGTTGATTGTCCAGTAAACCTTCAGCTTCAGTTGTGGGTAATTGAGGTATTTTCTTCTGCCATCCACAGAGAACCTTTGTGGGAGGGTATCCTGATTAGCTCTTTTTTATTTAATAATTGTTGTATTTTTTCAAATGAGCAATGAGTTGTTGAACAGAACCATTAAGTTAAAACTTCTCCCAGAAGCTATATAAATACTCTTGCCTTTTGATATGTATTGATAAGTCTTGTTTCAGACCTCTAGGAAAAATGAGAAAAAATCAATATATTTTTTTACCTCTGTATGAACCAATTTGGAAATTATACTTTCACAAAAGGGGGGCTCTTATTATTGTCTTATTATTTTTCAAATAATGTAGCCATTTACCTCTGGTGGTGCAGCTGAATGTGGGTTGTTGCAATGAATATTTTTTAAATTTTATATCTATGTGAAGTGACAGTAAATAACTACTCACTGTCAGATACCTGAAAGCTGATCCTACTTGCAAAGCTTACTCTAGTGTCAATGTTTTCTTACCTCATAAGCTGATAAAACCTGAAAGCAATCCATCTTCATGCTTTTGAAAAGCAGGAAAGACAAGAATTCCTTAATGCTAGTCTCATGACAAGAAATTGTTTAACTGAAGCTAGAGCTGTAAAGTTTTTATTAAGAATTTGCAGAGCAAAAGCATTGCCACGTAGTCATCAAAGCAAGCATTAAGTCAAGATAAACTCAATTTTGTTTCCAAAAGGTCATCATTTGGCTGCCATACTCTATCCCACTGCCTTTAAACTGCTACTGGTGTAATGGAAGGAGCAAAAATGGTTGTGAGGTCCCTTTGGCAGCAATATGACTCCAGGCTGGATTAATGCAACCTTAAAATAGCGGTCTTGGAAATGGAGGAGAGAGACTTGCCTTCCATCTAGTTATTTGGCACTTAAACTTTTTTTTGAACTCCATAAATCTCTTGTTATGAGTGAATTTTCCTCTCTGTCACAGAAAAGATGTGTTTTACATGTCTGTATTGTGCTTGTGCACTGCTCTCATTGCTTCAGCAAAAATCAAAGAAATTGTTAGTGACCTGTATAATGATGTAAGGCAAGTATAGGTAGCTTAATTTTTTGAGTCTCCCTGTGCGGCTAACATTGGAAGGTTTCATTGCCATATTTCCCCTATCCAAGAAACTGAAAGCAGCTTTCATGCTGTGATGAAAATTAAATGAAGTACAGAAGCATCTGTGCTCTGGCGCTGAAGAATTCCGGTTGAGCCAGTACTGCAGCTTAGAAGCAGAGGAGGAGGTGCTTCAAGATGACAGGTTAGGGTCAGTTCAATCAGTGTCTGTTTGTGAGTAGAAGAAAATGTGATAACTCTTGGCATTTTTGGCTCCTGCATGCTACATCAGGCTGCATCTCTAGCCTGTGGACTTACTGGAGGAGAAGAGTAACCATAGTTTGATTTTTGTGCAGTGTCACGCTGATATTTAGTTAAGAAAAACCTGAGGTATTAAATTGCCAAGACTATGATGCTAATTACTGAAATAAATAAATAAAATTCACACCTTCTTTCAGAGGACTTTGTTGCTGTACGCAGAATGCATGCCAGGGAGGGAGAGAAGTTCATCTAAGGTTTGAGGCATCAAGAGCTTGAGAGAGCACTTAAAATTCATGTCACATAATTTTATTTTATGGTGGTTTTGGTTTAAGTTCCTGTGAAGAAGGTGCAAAAATTAAATTACAGTAGCTTGAAGACCATCAAATAAATGGCAGTCTAGCTATTTCTAAGAAAATTAACATTAGTTTTCATACTGAATAAGCTCTCTCATAAAAATTGTTGAAGTATCTTAAAATGTATTTTTTCAGCATTCTGATTGTAAACTTTATATTGTTTTTTGTAAAACTTTAAGGAGAATTTAAACTTTATGTTGTAAGTTTCACATTGAAACTTCAAGAAGTGTCTGAAGTCAATGTGGTAAGTCAATACAACTCGATTTCTTTTCCAGAGCTTTTGGAAGGTTGTTTGCCTTTTAAAACTTTAAAAAGGTGTCCAATCACTGCTCATGTTTTATTGTTTTATTCTCTTGTGATGTCACGCCTGGCACTAGTTCTGCTCTCAAAAGGTAGAAGTCAAGTGATTCATTACATAAAATCAGGCAGAAATTTTGAAAGCACTCTTTGCAGATGAATTTTGATATTTCACTGTGCATAGGCATTGTCTTGTGTTGACCCAGATCCTTTTTGAGAATAAAGGACTAAATATACTCTTAGCAGAACTTTAAGAATGGGATGTTTTCAGAGTAGTTTCTCAAATTTCAAAGGCAGGTATGTGAAAGAAGAAACAAGGCTGAAACTTACTTAGTTTCTCTTCTTTGTTTTGAAATGTTCTGTAGTTTCACCCAGAAATACCCACCAGTGAAATTTTTATCAGAAAAGGATCGTAAAAGAATCCTGGTAAGTTGGTGTTTACTCAGAGGTTGTTTCGGGGAAATACCAAAAAATTCTGTGGAATGTAATCTGTTTTGTAGGATTAAAGACATGAGAAGGGATACATGGAATTACCTTGGATGTCATGTGTGTTGCACAGGTTTTAGGGCACTGCTTCACTTACTTGTGTTCGTGTTCTCAAACTCAGCATATGAACAATGGACTTGGACTCTGCTTTGGAAGTTCAACTTGCCAATTAAACTGCTCTTCCCCGTAACTTCTCAGGATCACATTGCCAAAGTCTTTGTGTGTGTTCCCAGATGGCTTAAACTTACAGAGACCGGGAAACTTTTTAAGCACATCTTGACAGGAACCTTGTGTGGCCCAGTTGGGCAAAATCTAGTCATAAGGCTAGAAAAGAAGCTGCTCTGCAGGGAATGTTCATCTCTTTGTTGTTCCTGTTATTTTGAAATACCATAAGCATTTGAGGGTGGAAGGGGATGGCAAGTTAAGTCAGGACAAGTAGTTGTCCAAGGCATTAAACTTGCCTTGGACAACTTAAATTGTGCTGCAAATCAGCTTTCCAGTTTTGTCTGCAAATACTTTTGAAGTTATCTGTGACCTAAATTTTTCCTTGTTTCTCTGTGTCTGGGGAGGAGAATTGTCCCTGTGTTTTGAAGGCAGAGAAGCTATAACTACTTGGGATGTGTAAAATAGAGTATGAACTTCTGCCTGCTTTTTACTAAGTAGAAAGTAAAGTCTAGGACAAAACTCTGCTAACGTGCCTGTCTTAGCTGGTGCTTTTGTTTGCTTTGACTATCAGATTTTGAAGAAAAAAAATTACTAGATGCAGATAAAAAATTATTTTACTGCATTGTTAGGCAATAATCTTCATTGCTATTGCAAAATTTCTCAAAGAATAAGCATTACCAAATAAGTTTAGTTCTGCAAGGGTGTTATGACAGTCTGAAGGAAGGAGACCTGTAGACTCCCAGTACCCCTGTTGAATATAGAAAATAAACTGAGAAAAATAGAGAAAGGTTTAATTGTGAAAATTCCTAAATTGTGTACTTCATGTGTTTGCAAGGGTAATAAAGTAACCTTAATGTCATGTTTTCTGTGTAAGTGAGAATGTACTTTCAATAGAAGTGTCAGTGAAAGCTGTTAACAGGCTGTGGAGCTCTTAATGTTCACTTCCAGACTTCGCCACTAAAAAATACTGGATGTTTTGTTGAAATCCGTTGCTTCAACAGAGATGGCAAGTAGTTGGAATAGGAGTTGACTGACCTGGAGGTGAATAGCTTTTTGGTTGCCCCTGTATTTTGTAGAGTTTAAATGACTAAAGAGAAAGCTAGCCGAAAGGAGTGGCAAGTTCTGACTGGTTTTGTGCCAACTCACGTGGGCATTCATAGGCCTCCTGCCCATGTGGGCAGTTCCCTTCTCTTACAGTGTTGCAGTCATACTTCTAGGGGAAATAATCCATGTTCTTTTGAGTAGCTGAAGTTCCCATAAAAACCTTGCATGACACTTCAAAATTCTCAAGAATTGGCCAGCCAAGTGAATTTTGCTAGATCATGTGCTTTGTATTTTGTTAATACTAAATCTTTTTCTAGAATGCATTCTTAATTTGATTCTGACTGCAGTCTCCAGCTCCAGCCTGGAGATCCCCACAGCACTGTCCCTACGAGACAACAGTTCTAGCAGTTATTTTTTATTAAACTGCATCTCTTTGGAGATGATTTCTAGTAGTGGTGGTACCTCAGCTGAGACTAGATACCCTGTCACTTTGTTGAAAAGAGATCTTCACCTTGTTGTGCATGATTTATCTATTTCCTAGGTTCTCTGAAGTGGCTGGGCCACAGGCTTTCATTTGCTAGAGAAGGAATTCTGTTATTGTGGAAGATAGTGTTGCTGTTGGTTCAGTTGGGTGGGTTTTTTCTGAATTGAATGCATAATAAACTGATAAAAGCAGAAAAAAAATGAATATAATTTCCTTATGGGACATAAGATGTTTTGAATCTGACTGCAGACAGCAGAAGTGAGCTTGTGTAATAAATAGACAAACTTGTAAGTGCTTCTAGTGAAGATATAATTATCAGTAATATCTGTGCTTTTTAGTAGGTGCTGAAGTTAATAAGCATACTTGCACTACTAAGTAATTAAGTATTTTTATTAATGTTGCATTAATAAAGAATTCCTTTTGGAAGACCCAAGTGCTGGTTCTTCAGTTCTGATATGGATATGATTCATGTACAACTTATGATTATGTAGATTGTCATTGTGATTTGCAGGAAGTAATATTTAGAAATGATGCTTTTATGAGTGATTACAGGAAGGTTGTACAAAGAACTTTAGTGATAAATCATATATTCTTTTTTTTAATGTTGCCTCAAGTAATGATAAAAAATGTAATTTACACAGTTTTTTACTTTTCCAGGGGAAATTTAGCTCCTTTTTCAATAATTTCTTAAGTTCTTTTTCTAACACCCATGGAAGCAATATGTTACTAAAGCCAATTTAGATTTATCATAAAAACTACTGGTAGGTTTAAGGTAATTGGAAACTTCTTTTCAGACAAAATTGGTTTGTGCTTTTTTTTTCCCTTTTTTTGGTGCTTTTTTTTCTTCTTTTTGTGTGCTGTTTTTCTTCAGGTTTTGTGCTTTTTTGCCTTTTTTTTTTGGTTGGCTTTGTTGCGGTTTTTTTTTTCAAAAGGGATATTGGGAAGAAGACACTTCCTTTTACTGCACCAAAGACATATATTGCAAGTACTGAGTTTATCTTCTCTAGAATCTTGGAAATAGAAGTAGCAGCAGAAGACTTCCTTGGGCCTCAGTTGAAGGAGTAGGTTCAGGTCTTCTACAGAAAAGTTTTGTTCTGGTCACCATAAAAAAAAGCAAAAAGCCTTGGGACATTCAGCAAGGCTGCAGCTTGCTTACAATTCAGGATAAACTCATAGCATTAGGTTTTCCATGCATGGGTTAGGTTTTTTCCCCCTGTAAGTGGTGACACATGGCAAAGGGCTGTTCTCCCTCAGTTACTGTTCTTCTTTTCTCGTTCACAGCACTCTGCCAAAATCCTGCTCTTCCTCTCTGTTGTGGCATAATGGGAGCCTCAAGATTCTCCCTTTTTTTCTTTCAGAGAGGATTTCTCCTAAATCCTGTTTCTCCTTCAGGTTTGTCAGGGAACTGAATAAGATGTTGAATCTGCTACAAGGAAGCCCTGACAAACTCAGAAGAATACTAAATAGACCAAAGAAATGATTCTTTTATTAACTGGTACTTACAGTTGCTTTGACACACTGGTGTCCCTGAATTTTTAATAAGAAAAAGAAGTGAGAGACTACAAGAAGTGGACATTCAAGTTTTTCCAGAAGAAAATAGATGTAGTTTTTGTATGTTTTTTTCCTTTTCAATCTTTGGACGTTTTCCTTTGCTTTTTTCCTAGTTAAAAAAAAAAATCTGCTAATCTTGCTTTTTAAAACAGTGGATGGCAGGGTTGTAGACAGAAGAAATGTTTAGCCTTTGACTAACCTAAAGTGCAAGAACTTCAGGCATCTCATCCTTTTCCGCACAGCGCTTTGTCATTGTAGTACACCATCCATTTGTTGGATTCCTGCTTGATTCCACCTTGTCCTTTTATTGTTTAGTTATTTGTCACTACAGCTGAAGAATGGATATCACCAGCCGAATCACTTTCAAAATGTGAATTTGATCATGCAGATGTATAGCTGATGCCACTGAGGTCTTTTACAAGTCCACTTTTTGAGAGCTGTGATCTGTCATGTCTTTGTCCTTGAAAACAGTTTATGAAATGCAGAAAAAATCGCTTCTGTAGATAGGTCTGGATGTGTCACACAACTTGCAGTTCTACTTATTGTGCTGACTGCTTCAGTACTGAATTAGTGATTTTTGTTTGTTTGTTTACTGTTAAAGTCTGTGGTGCAAGAAGGGAAAAATTAATGAACTTTCTTGTTTCTTCAATGGAACAGGAGTACAAGGTTTTAAATATTTTATTTCTGCTTGTTTCTGTGGTAGAACATCAGAGTTCCAAGACAGGCAAATGCTGCATGTCAGAGCTAATGGTACAGAATAGAGTTTTTTCAGTTGTAAGGGACCTACAAAGATCATCTAATCCAACTGCCTGACCTCCCCAGGTCAGAATGGTGTAAGCTGTGGATGCATTAAAACATAGGAGTGGTTTTGGTTTTAGCAGGTAATTCAAATCTGGGTGAAAACTTAAAGTATTTACATAGAACACCCAGCATGTCTTCCATTAAAACCAGGCAAAAGCTGGATTTTACATATCTGATAAGCCTGACATGAAAATAACCTGGAATTCTGTCATACCTTTTTTTTTCTGAGAAATGGGATTTGCAGAATTTTCTCCTATTACCTTTCTGCATCTTTTTAGACTTTGCTGTCACAAAAAAAAAGCACAATCCAATTAAAAGGAAAAAAGGAAAATAATGCAATCTGAAAAAGAGATTTTGTTGATGTGAATTGGTAGCTGACCTTCTAGCCTGACAGTGATGAAAAATGTCAAGTATGTCTCTTGAAATTTGAAAAACTGTAAATCTTGGGGGAAAAAAAATATACATGGAAATGGAGTTGTTTCCCCTGGAGTAAACAAAGATCTGAAACCTACTGTTCTGTCTTCATGTTTGTAGACTTTGTCTAGTGTTTCTGTAAAAAGAAAAAGAAATTTATACCAACTGTCCTAACGCAGATAACTGGAGGAGCAGGGTTTGTGGGTTCTCATCTTACTGACAAACTAATGATGGATGGCCATGAGGTTACAGTTGTGGACAACTTCTTTACGGGCAGGAAAAGAAATGTGGAGCACTGGATTGGTCATGAGAACTTCGAACTGATAAATCACGATGTCGTTGAGCCCCTGTACATTGAAGGTAGGTAGTGTCTGCTTTGGTATATGCACGTTTTTGTGCTTTTCCCTTCTAAGTGTGTGTGTCTGTAAAGACATGAAATTTGTGCACTGAGTTCTGGGTTGATCTATCTAATATCTTTATGCTTTGTTTATTGTTGGCCTATTTTCTGTGACCAGTATGGAGTAAGAGGTTCAGAGTACTTTTGTCTTTGAAATTAGTTCTTCTTTTCTGAGTGGACAGGAGGAAAGAGACCTTAAAAACATCTTGTTGTGACTGATTTTGTGAGAAGGCAAGATGGCAGTGGGTCGGTCTGTCTGTCCCATATGTTGTCCCACTTCCCTATGTGCCTGCACAGGCTTATGCACACAGAGTCTGTGATCCAGATATTTAATGGACTGAAGGTTAATTCAGGGCTGCAGTTACCTAGACATACATCCTGCAACTGTGTATGGTCAGTTGAGAGGAGATTAACTTTCCTTAGTTGCCTTTAGTGTCTTCTGTAGAAAACATTGTCCCCGCTTTAGGTACAGGCATTCTTCAACCTGTGAAGTTGGAAATTTAGCAACACTGAATTTCTCTAGTTTTCAACAGAAAAACAAAAACAATACACCAATCCTAAAGAAAGAAGCAAACAAACATACAAAAGTATGTTCTACTTCAAAGTAGTAGCTCAACATCTAAAGTATCATAAACCTCAAACTATTACTCCAGATTTTAAGGCACCATTAGCATAGTTGTATTTGAGAGACACGTGCATTTATAGACTTCTGTGGGAGTATCTAACTGTATAATGAGTCAGTGAAAGCATTGCTCAAATTACACTGCAGTTCTGGTGGGTGTGATCCATCCTTTTAAAACTCTGTAGCAATGTACTTGTTCATTTTAAGGAAAAAAAGTGACAGTTTGGTTTTTTTTAAATTCCTGCTGAATTCTAGTGGATGGAATTTCACAGGAAATATCTTTGGTAGTTGCATCTCTTGTATTATTGCTTGTGACGAATTCCTGGCAATGCTGCTGAAACAGTTCTGCAAAAACATGTGCTTCTGCTCTGTTCTGACAGTGCACTGGTTTAGTTACTGCCTGTTATTTAACTTCAAACTTCTCCTTCCACTGACAGGATAATGGAACAAGGATCTTATTAACTGACTCCCAGTGCTGGTAGCTCATACCTCAGCCAGTTCAATTTGTCAGCTTTTCTAATCTTTTCCATGCATTACCTTCTTTCTGACTGATTACACTTGAGACTTTCTCAGAGAATTATCATCATTACTAATACTGTTGCCCAGCTAACTAGGCACTAATGAATGGGAATTCTGAGGTCCTTCAGCTACCTTTCCTATGACCTATGTAATTAAGACACCAATTCCCTATTTAGTACTGACAACTAATTATTACATGTTATTCAATGGGTAGTTTATTGAATGTCTTTTCATCTTCCAGCAGTGTAAATTGAAGCTGGCATGGCCAAGTGTTAAAATAAAATTAACTTTCATACACTTAAGAACATGATAAAATTTGATTTCACTGCAGAGTTTATAGTCAAATGAGGCAATGGGGGATAGTTTTTGTAACAGATCAGCAAGTTGGCATATAGATCAGATACTTCTTTTCTTAGTCCCAGTTTCTCCTTTTTACTTGTAAATAGAAGTTGGAATGACTGTGAAGTCATGATAAAAAGTAGGTTTGTGTCTAAAGAATTTCTCTGTATTTGCTGTCCTGTTTAAACCAGGCTATATAAGGTTGTTTGACAGTTCAATTTCAGAGAGAATAATCTGTGCTTTTCTTCTGAAAGAGACCTCATTTCTGGGGTAGAAAGAACAGTGCTTTCACTTTGGATATGGAAAAGTGAATTTAGTCTCAAGATGTGTAGCCGTCAGCTTCACAGTGATGCCTATGCAAAATCTGCCCTGTCCGTGTCATTATCTGTGTTCTGTGGCATGAAGTGGCACTCAGCATTCTTGGATCTTGATCTAGGTTGGCCAGAGACAACAATTAATCACCTAAACACTTTTTTTTTTTTTTTTAGCCCTGGGACAGCCATACTTAACTCTAGTGCTGAATGTCTTTCTCCTCCTGTACTAGGATTTCATTTGCTTTAGCATTTGGAAATGTCAGTGGGAAATGCACAAGTTTTCATGTGGTTTTTTTCAAGTAGAAGAAAAAGGGTTTTGAATTCTTTAGTGGAATAAAGTAATTCAGGAATCTTGAAAGGTGAAAAATAGTATATAAAAAAAAGTCTGAAATAGCTATATTAACCCTTTTTTCCTATTATAGTTGAGTTCTGTGTTTTTAAAGATATTTTCATTTCAGCCTGACCCTTACATAGAGCTTTAATACACTATAAAATGGGCACTTTTTTGGTACAGGAAGACAGGTCTTTTTTCTGAAGGCTGGTCTGTAAAGAAAATAATGTCTTAGTATTCTTTTTTGTATTATCAGGAAAAAAAAAAAAAAATCCGTTTTTACTTATTTTCTGCTTCATTCTCTACATTAATTAATATTACAAGTGCCCCAAGATTAAGAGCACTGTGGCTCACATTCATACAAACCATCACAAAGACACATAGATGTTAATCAGAGAACAAATGAGAATGAATGCTTGATCTGGTGTTACTGTGATCTACCGCACTTTAGGGTAATAGATAAAATTGCATTAGAAAATGCCAAAGGAAATTTTGTATTAAGTAACTGTATGTTATTAGTGGTGTACTTGGTTTACATAGTGACTTGAGCATTAGTGCTGTCTTGTTTATACCCACCTTTGCATTAGAGTTGACTCTGTAGTAAAAAGTAAGGGTTTGTTTTTATATAACTTCAAGCCACCAAAGTCTGTATTTCTACTGTGAAATATTGTTATACTTGAATGCTTATGTAAAAAAAAAAAAAACAACAAAACCACAGCAAAACAACCAAACAAAAAGAACCCCAACCTAAGAACATAGATACATGTAAACGAACCAAAAATAACCCCAAAAATACACAGCCCACAAAATCCCCCAAAAAACACTCATGAAAAATCAAGCCACTTTCAAGGTTATGTCATAAGATGACACGTGATCATTCCACAAACTGGACCTCTAAACAGGAAAAAAATGCCTCTCAGTTTTCAGTCTTGAGGTCTGGTTTTCAACTACTCCATGGCACACACAGCAGTTGAATAAATCTGGAAGAAAACATCAGACAGCTATACGTAGCTCATATCCTTCTCCCACTGTTGTTTCTTCTTCCTGCTTCCTCAGCAGCGTTTGGAAGCCTTAATCTTCTGTAAAGTGATAGGTGCACATTTCCTTTAAACCTGGCTATCTCCTGTATCTGAAAGATGTCCTCAGCTGAACTGTTTCATGGTTCACAGGAACAGACTTAGGCCTTGCATTTCTTTTCGGTTGCTTGGTAATGTTGTTTGTTGATTTGTTTTGTTTTTACCACACCTTTCACAAATTTGCAGCAAACACAGGCCTGAAAATGCGACAGATTTACAGTCAACGATGGAAACAGTTGAATCAGTTGAATTGATTTCACTTCCCTAATCACAAATGCCCAGTATGTTTTGAAAAATCTTGTATAATACTTCTAAAATTGCAGTCTGTGGCAGCTGAAACTGCTGCCCAAACTCTTTTTGGGCAGAGTAGTGAAGAGTAGTTCCACTCTGATGCTCAAAAACTTTTAAAAACAAGTGCATGTGCACTACCTAACCAATATGAAATGAAATGAGAGAGAAGTGTAAGTGGTAGGTAATGATAAACTGTTTCATCATTCCTATTCTGGCATCAACTGATCTTCAATTAACTAAAGCTGTTTGGTTTTGGTCTTGGTTTGTTGTTTTGTTTTAATTCTTAATGCCAGCAGTCCAGTTTCTGGAAAAACATTTCTTAAATGTTGGTTCTAATTTCCTTGACTGTTGTAAACACAGACGTTGTTTTGGCTCTTTCGACTTCCACTGAAAAAGCTTTTAAGATGATATAATAAACACACATTTTGCAAGTTGAGAGACATGCTGTAAGTATGTGATACACATAGTGACAAGGATATTGGGTTTCAGAGTTTTCAGAAGGTGTTGTAGTTGCTAGTTGCACACACATAGGTAAGTAAAATAACATTATTTATATAATTTGAATAAATCATTTGCTTGACCGGGACTAAAAAAACCTTTTATTATTAAAGACTTTGCTGGCTTGTGGGTCCGAGTGTATTTTTAAGGCTAAGACCAACAGTCTCACAAAATTGTTAAAAGAATTGTCTGTAGGCTTCTTGTGAGTAAGAGCCTGCCAGACATCACAATGGTAACACTTTACTAAACAGTATTCTACAGTATCCCAGAATTGTTCAGTCTTCAAGTCGTCTCACAGGTAGCTTAAAGCACATACAAATACAAGCACAAGGACTCTTTAAGCTTTTTTTTTTTTTTGCTTCCATGCTTCCATCCCAGATTTTTCTCTTCCTAGTCTTCGTTCTCTGTGCTTAACACATTCAGCTTCCTGGTTTTAAATTGTATAGTCAGGAAAGTTTATGGCAAAGCAGAGGGTAACATATGCTACTTTATTTTGTTTGTCCAGAGCCGAGTGCAGTGGTGCCTTGATCTTGGCCTCTGGTGTGAGGCTCTCCAAAACTGCTCCAGTATGAGCAATATGGTAAATCTTTATGAAGTTATTCCAGTTTGCCTGACATTACAGACAACATTTTTAGCATCAGGGAAATGAACGTGTATTTGTAGTCCTTTTTCGTTCGGAGCAATAGAAATGTGCAGTGAAGCACAGAAGCTTCACTGTGTCAGCTTCTCTGGCCTGACCTCCAGTAATGAAATTGGCACAGCTGCTTTTTTTACAAGAAAAGTCCATATGTTCAAGCTGTAGAAACTTATTTGTACTCTTCTCATCAAAGCTTTTCTGCTCAGTACTTCCTGACTAGCAAATATAGCGATGGATGCAGGTGCTTAGTGGACTTAGTGACGTGTTTAGTCCATTCTGGGACCTTGACACATGATGAAGGCAGAATTGAAGATGAAGGTCATTTCCTGTCATAGGAAAGGTGGTAGATTTCTCCCTTACCATTCACTTAGGGAGCATGGAGAACACATGCAGTATTAGCACTAGAAAATAAAGATGTTATGAGGGAAAATAGTTCTGTGGCAGTATTTTGTAGGAGAGGTTTTACTGATGATTCTTGTTTAGCATTAAGGAAAACACAAGACTGAATGCTTGTGTCCAAATTTAGGCTAAATTTTAGGGATTTTTTTTAGCTTTTCACATAGAGAAGGGCATAATTGGCAAACATTAGTTGCTATGTATCTTGCAGTATGTTACTTAAACTTTGTTGAGCACAGACTTATGTATTTATCATGGTGTACCTTGTGTACCTGGCTTGAATGTTTATGCCAGCTTCTGTGTCTGTGCTATTTTGAAATGAATTTGATTTTTTTTTTGCCTTTTTTTTTAGTAAAATTGTAACATAACAAATTTGTTAAATATTTCTTTATCACTTGTCTACCATCCTGTGCTTGGTAGACTACTTGCTGCGATGTTCACAGTGGTTTACAAAGTTCTAGTCTGCCATGTGAGTTGCACACAAAACTTGCAGAATTTTATTGTTATCATTTCTTCTTCTGTTGTGGTCCTTAACTTAACACTTTGCACAACTGTTCACATGATTGTTTTCAAATAGTTGTACCGTGCCTTTAATTGCAAAGCTAGCTCAAGTCTTCTTATTAAATGTTGTAGAACTTCTTCTTTGCCTAATGTAACAAGAAAGAGTTGTGGAGGTCAATTACTAGATGTATTTCTTTCTGTCCTTCAATAGATACTGTCCTAGGCACCCAAACAGTTAATCCTTTGAAAAGCTGCAGCTTGGATAGCTTTCTACAGCTCTGGGTGAAACAGTTAAGTTGCCTTCTATCTTAAGTAACTGTTAACTCTGTGGTACAATGCACAAGGTTGTCAGCCAGGCTGGGTAGATGGCTTTGTCTAGCTGGCCTGCTGAAATGCTGAGGGGGGGAAAAAGTACGTATTTTTCAGACCTGACAGTTAATAGAGGGAAGGTGAAATGAGAAATAGTTACTCTTGTTTCAGCATTGTCAACTTGATGGATCAAATATGACAAGTTTGTGGTAGAAACTTTTCACCCTACTGAAGTGTCCAGCATTCTGTAAATGTTTTGGAAAAACTGTGATGTTTTTCATTGGTCTGAGGCTTGATATGCTAAAGATTCCTTCCCAGGCCAGAGGAAGAGGTCTTGTAGCTGTCTGCTTGCCTATCCTTCTGATCCAGAAGACGGCCATCTGACACTTGGCAAATGCCCATCTTCCATCTCTCTGCCAGTTCTGTTCTTGCTGAACCTTTTCCATACAGGGGCAGATTTTTGCTTTTATGCATGGGGGAAAGTACCTTGAGGCAAATGAGGCAGGCAAGACTGTACCTTTGGCAAGGAAAACCTTGTTTTTCCCACAGTTCTGTGTCTTTGTTTCATTTAAAACAATTGCTAGCTGGGAAACAAAAGGAAGAATGAAGGACTAAAAGACGGAGAGTGCTTTCTTTCTTGCTTTCTAGCTTTCTTTCTCACTGTTTTTTTACACTTTGTTTCATGTTTAAAAATAAGTAAATAAACTTGAAGATTTTAAGGAACTTCTGGTGTTTTGTATTTTATATGCATTTCTTTTTAGCTAACAGTTATATGACCACTTGGATAATCACAGGCCTAACGGTATCCTTGTGGAGCAAAAGGAATGGTAGATTTTGACCTTTTGTATCTGAATTGCCACATGCCATTAAAGGAACAATTCCTTTATGAGCTGCTGTGTGTCAAAAATTAGCACTATTTAAAAATACCCAAAGAAACCCCAAAACAAAATAAAATTAAGTGGATGGAGAGGGAGGCAGGAAAGAGTTCATTTCTGCTTTGACAGATTAGGATTGGGCAGTAAATTACTAACAGACCAAAATGCTTTTGAAGTGACATTTTCTCTTTGCAAAAATTCTACCACGGCTTGTTGAAAACTAGATTTAGAAGGGGTTGTAAAGGAATAGGTAGAAAGAAACAGCGTAAAACTCAGGTCAGAGTTCAGCTTTGAGTTAGCTGTAGGTGACTTCAACTATTGCTTTGTTCATTTTTCTGCACCACTGTGCTTGAGTTACCTGCTGCTTGCAAGCATCAGTCAGCATCCTCACTGAGCATTCCTTTTTCCAGCTTCCAGTCTAGCCTTTGTCTTTGGTTTCATGACAGTACCATGCTGTGGGAAGGGGATACTTAGATTCAGTAGCAAAACTTGAGGCAGTCGTGTATTTTATTCATATTCAGAACTCATCTGTAGGAAGTGTGTGAAAGTTCAACAAACCAGTTAAAATTTACCCCATGCTACATTTTTGCATTATTTCCCCAGCACAAAATTTTATTCCAGTTTATTCACTGCTTAAGCTGTCAACAGAGACCAAAGTAAGGAGTAGTTATTCCATGTCACATTTCATCATGCAGAGCAATTAACTAGCTTCATGTTGCAGACAGACTCCTAAAAGTTTCAGTTGCATTAGCAATGCAGGCAGGGCTTGGAATCGAGCATGAGCCGGGAGCTTTCTTCCTCCAGCTCTCGCTCCATCAGACCGTCTTCAGATGCTATTTGTGTTGCTATTACAGGTGCCTTGTGTGACAAATTCTGTCTTGATGCTGCACCAGAGTTGATAGTGGTGGGATATGCTATTTCCTGATGATTCAAGAACAAATAACAGAGAATCTGCTACATGAAATTTTACTTCTCTGCATCTTTTTATGTGAGAATAAATACTCACCAACATTATACATCTGCCAAAACTCACTCTCTTTAGCTTTTTGGGATGTTTTGACATCTTCTAGGCAGCTATTTATCCCTGCTCTAGAGATAAACAGCTGTAGATGAAAGAGAGCATGGCAACATAAGTAGATATATTTTGTGGCATCTGTGTGAGCATACTGTCAAATACCGTTACTCTGTCAAGGCAGTAAAACTTGTAGTGATAGTCATGCAGGTTGCCTTAGGAGCTCATCCTGTCTGTATGTTGATAGTTAATTGGGTGAGATATTACTTGAAACAATTTCTCCTTATTTTGGTCACTATTGGCATTGTGGGCTTAATCAGTGAATAAAATATAATCATAAATTATTTTGCAGGATTTGTTGTGTTGCAGCAGTAAGGCAGGGCTGCAGTATGGGTTTAACTTGGAAATGTTTCCTACAGGTGATCCAGTGTGGGCTTATCCAAGCTGTGTTACATAGAAGTCAGGAGCTGAGCTTGCCTGGTAGCCAATAGACACAACAGTTAATCTAGAAAAGCTTGACTTACTTACAAGCACACGTTATTAGGGATTCAGAAAGAAAGTAGGTTGAATATTTTACCATGCCAATGTTGCTGGTATTTTTAAAGCTTTATTACCAGAACACATGCTTATCTTAAAAAGGATATAATGTTTTAATGTGAAGGAGATGCTTGTGCTTTGAAGACTTACCTACTTTTCATTTTTTCGTTGCTCTGACTGTTGAAAAGTAAGGGATGACTTTCACATGGATAATTCAAGCTACTTGTATATGCTCTTGCCCTACTACTCTGCTTTTTCTTCATAGATATTAGAGGTCAGAAAGAAAAGGTTTGTTTACTTGCTTTGTCAAATGAAATTTGAGAATTGGGAAGGAAGGGAAGTCTTCAACAGGAAGCACATTCCTCTAATATTTCAATGTTCTCACCTAGCTGAAAGCAGGTGATAACTTCATAGTTGATATTTTATTTTTTTATATAGTGAATGGACAAGGGGAAATAGCTTTAAACTGTAAGAGGGTAGGTTTAAATTAGAGATAGGAAACAGAATCTCTACTGTGAGGGTGGTGAGGCACTGGAACAGGTTGCCCAGAGAAATTGTGGATGCCCCATCCCTGAAAGTGTTTAAGTCCAGGCTGGATGGGGCTTTGATCAGCCTGGTCTGGTGGAATGTGTCCCTGCCCATGGCAAGGTAGTGGGAACTAGGTGATCTTTAAGGTCTCTTCCAACTCAAACCATTCTGAATTTTTTTTTTCCCTACTAGATGTAACTCATACACATAATATTACAGCTTGTGCTGTTTAAGCAAGTATAGTTATATTTAAATGAAGAAAAATACTTTTTCTTTTTTTTACTTTAAAAGCTAAGGATGCTTCTACCCTGTTTTAAGTAAGAACAGTAATTTAAAACTGGAGGAAAAAGTTCATTATGTCACAGATACTGTGAAAGTTAAAGCCCCCAACAGAGGGCTAATGTGGTCAAAACACTGCTTTATTTTTTTAATGCTGTGATTTGCTACTGCTTTTTAATAATAAAACACCTAAGGAAATAGTTAAAAGGAAAACATTTGTTTGACCAGTAGTGTTCTGTTCTAGGGCAAGACAGCCTTATGCCACGCAGTATTTTCTTCTGTCAGAATAGCCTTGACTTCTCCAACTTCTTTCTGGTTTCAATGTCAAGTCTTCTTAAAAAAATAAAGAAAACAAACTAACTTTTACTTTGAAACACAGAGGAGTTATTTTCGCTTTCTTTTGTTGGGCTGTTCTAATTATTACATCACCTTTTGATTGCTTTTCTTAATGACCTTGGTGTAGGGGATTTTGTTCTTTCTTAAACATCACATCTCTTATTTGAGCTTATGTTTAAATTTTTCTTTTGCAGTTACTTATCTATGAGTGGGTGTTTTTACATAATTCTGGCTTGCTGTGATTCAAGTTACATAGGAGACAGAAACACATTTACATGTTTACAACAGTCAGGTTGTGAAAGGTTTGCAGGTTGAGCTTTTGAATATCAGATACTGCCCACAAAAATGAATGCAGTTTTCATTGCTTTGTTTTTATTATAATTTAACAACAATATCTTTGTTTCCAACAGTCTTTTGTTTCTCATACCTCCAACCTTCAGTCATATCACACAAGGAGTTTCAACGAGTGCTAATTGTATTTCATAACAGGGAGTGGAGGAGTGTGCTGAAATCTCTGTATTGGGTTTTGATTTGTGTGTTTGGTTTTTTAATTAAAGCTAAAATGCTGTATTATCCAAAGCATTGCATATATATAACAAAAGTAACAGGGAAAAAAAGACTAAAGTTGCATACTTGTATCTTGCCTCTTGCCATGTCTATTTAATATATAAATGATACAAAGGCCATTAATGTTTCATTGACATATGGTCTAGAAATAAAAATATGGTATTTAATTTTCCCAAAAAGTTTCTCGTCATATTGAAAAAATGTTTCTACCATTTTTGCTTCACAGTCTTATTTTAGAAAAATACTCCGAAGCTTGTAGCCACTTAAAAACTTGAGGGTAACAGAATGTTGCAAATGCTTTTGCAGCTTCTAAACGTTACTGAAGTACTCAGCTAATTTTTTTATAAGTGGAAAGTATGAACACCAACACAGACGTCTATATCCATGTCAACAGNGGTTTGTTTACTTGCTTTGTCAAATGAAATTTGAGAATTGGGAAGGAAGGGAAGTCTTCAACAGGAAGCACATTCCTCTAATATTTCAATGTTCTCACCTAGCTGAAAGCAGGTGATAACTTCATAGTTGATATTTTATTTTTTTATATAGTGAATGGACAAGGGGAAATAGCTTTAAACTGTAAGAGGGTAGGTTTAAATTAGAGATAGGAAACAGAATCTCTACTGTGAGGGTGGTGAGGCACTGGAACAGGTTGCCCAGAGAAATTGTGGATGCCCCATCCCTGAAAGTGTTTAAGTCCAGGCTGGATGGGGCTTTGATCAGCCTGGTCTGGTGGAATGTGTCCCTGCCCATGGCAAGGTAGTGGGAACTAGGTGATCTTTAAGGTCTCTTCCAACTCAAACCATTCTGAATTTTTTTTTTCCCTACTAGATGTAACTCATACACATAATATTACAGCTTGTGCTGTTTAAGCAAGTATAGTTATATTTAAATGAAGAAAAATACTTTTTCTTTTTTTTACTTTAAAAGCTAAGGATGCTTCTACCCTGTTTTAAGTAAGAACAGTAATTTAAAACTGGAGGAAAAAGTTCATTATGTCACAGATACTGTGAAAGTTAAAGCCCCCAACAGAGGGCTAATGTGGTCAAAACACTGCTTTATTTTTTTAATGCTGTGATTTGCTACTGCTTTTTAATAATAAAACACCTAAGGAAATAGTTAAAAGGAAAACATTTGTTTGACCAGTAGTGTTCTGTTCTAGGGCAAGACAGCCTTATGCCACGCAGTATTTTCTTCTGTCAGAATAGCCTTGACTTCTCCAACTTCTTTCTGGTTTCAATGTCAAGTCTTCTTAAAAAAATAAAGAAAACAAACTAACTTTTACTTTGAAACACAGAGGAGTTATTTTCGCTTTCTTTTGTTGGGCTGTTCTAATTATTACATCACCTTTTGATTGCTTTTCTTAATGACCTTGGTGTAGGGGATTTTGTTCTTTCTTAAACATCACATCTCTTATTTGAGCTTATGTTTAAATTTTTCTTTTGCAGTTACTTATCTATGAGTGGGTGTTTTTACATAATTCTGGCTTGCTGTGATTCAAGTTACATAGGAGACAGAAACACATTTACATGTTTACAACAGTCAGGTTGTGAAAGGTTTGCAGGTTGAGCTTTTGAATATCAGATACTGCCCACAAAAATGAATGCAGTTTTCATTGCTTTGTTTTTATTATAATTTAACAACAATATCTTTGTTTCCAACAGTCTTTTGTTTCTCATACCTCCAACCTTCAGTCATATCACACAAGGAGTTTCAACGAGTGCTAATTGTATTTCATAACAGGGAGTGGAGGAGTGTGCTGAAATCTCTGTATTGGGTTTTGATTTGTGTGTTTGGTTTTTTAATTAAAGCTAAAATGCTGTATTATCCAAAGCATTGCATATATATAACAAAAGTAACAGGGAAAAAAAGACTAAAGTTGCATACTTGTATCTTGCCTCTTGCCATGTCTATTTAATATATAAATGATACAAAGGCCATTAATGTTTCATTGACATATGGTCTAGAAATAAAAATATGGTATTTAATTTTCCCAAAAAGTTTCTCGTCATATTGAAAAAATGTTTCTACCATTTTTGCTTCACAGTCTTATTTTAGAAAAATACTCCGAAGCTTGTAGCCACTTAAAAACTTGAGGGTAACAGAATGTTGCAAATGCTTTTGCAGCTTCTAAACGTTACTGAAGTACTCAGCTAATTTTTTTATAAGTGGAAAGTATGAACACCAACACAGACGTCTATATCCATGTCAACAGTGTTGATATGTTGATATGTTATGCTGTAGGTTTTGTTTTACTAAAAATTAAGCTTTTCTTAGAGTTACAACAGGTTGTGTACGTATCATCTGTAGGTATCAATACAGGAAGTGCTGGGTTCCAGTGCTAGGAAATGCACAAAGGAATACTTGTTTCTTGACTTCAATGCTTTCTCATTTAATATGTTGTGTGGGAAAATAATAATGCTGTCCCCTCCATTTTTCTGTAGTTGACCAGATCTATCATCTAGCATCTCCTGCTTCTCCTCCAAATTACATGTATAATCCCATAAAAACATTGAAGACCAACACAATTGGGACATTAAACATGCTTGGTAAGCGGAATTTTTTTTATTACTTAACTTGGTTTGACATCATATAATCGCAACAGCGTTGCTGGGGAGAGGGGAGGATGAAGCAAATGAGTTGTACATTTTAAGAAGTTGTTTCTTTAAGCAAAATAAGGTTGGGGGTATTTTTACCCCCTTTGAAGACTTTTGTCCTTTTCCTTTAAATATATCTGCAAATGAACACTCACAACATGTCTGTCAAAGAACTTTGTGCCTGTAAGTTGGCTATGGAGTGTGGAGTAATTACAGAAGTCATTGGAACAATTAAGAGCATGGGATTTTATAGCACATTTGTATTCATGACTGCAATTTTCACTTTGGTGACTGTGGAACATTCCCACGGTTACCATAAGTGGCTGTTCCTTTCCACCTCAGCAAACATTGAACTAGGTGGAACTGCACTGGTTCTATAAACTCCAGACATCAGGAGTACTGCACCCTCTTGTGCATGCCTTGGCTAGCAAATTCTGAAAGAATGTTTGATGTCTAGCTTCATGCTGGATAATTACAAGGCAGTGTTTTCAGCTTTGTCTGTTAGTTTCAGTGCTGGGAATGCGTCTGTGAAAAGAAGACCTCAACCCTTCACTACTTTTTCCTCCCATCTTTGTGCTATTTGGTATATGATGCAGACTGGTCTGTGTGTCAGTGATCCTAAGAGTTGTTATGAGTCTGAAAAACTCATGGACATTAGCACAGCTGAGTTTCTTATTTGAGTGATACTCTAGAGAGTGCAATTCAGAGAATCAAGTGATTCAGAAATTACTGAGGTGCCACAATGGCATAGGTGAGAGATTTGTTTGATTTACCATGCCAGCTTGAAGACCAGAAAGCCATTGAAATGGAATGCAGAATAATCTCAAGTGATAGGTAGGATCATCCAAGCAGTTTAAAAGGGCATAATAAAGGAGAAATGATTGATTTTTGTCCTATAACATGTTATTCTGCGTAAGTGTTTTTACACAGCTTGTCTTTAATCTCTGTAAATAAGGATTTGGTAATCATAACATACTGTGTCATTTCAAGATCCTGATTTCCCAAGTGGAATGCTTCCTTGGCCTTTATTTAGGTTGTAATAGATTAAGTTCTTGGATCCTGATTCAGTGCAACTGAATCCAGAAGCATTCAATTCTGTGCAGCTAATCCCAGAAGCAAACATATCACATGCAGGTGCTGCTCTGCTGTTTCTTAAGTTTTCTAGTTTGGGAGTGGGAGCTATGGATGTGATTTACAGCTAAATTTGCCTAGTGAGAGAAATCAACTTATCTTTAAAAACACGTGAAACAGGATCCCACTAAAACAGCTAACATGAGTGAAAGATTTGCACTTGCTCTAATTACGTTCTTCTTTCCCCATTGCCCAAAATCTAGGTTTAGCTAAACGTGTTGGAGCACGGCTGCTGCTGGCCTCTACATCAGAGGTTTATGGAGGTAAGAAGAATAAAACAATATTTAGAGCTCTTCAGATATGACTATGTAAAAGGATATTTACACATCTTTTGTCAGATACCAGAATGATAGATTTTCATCACCATCTTAGCTTGCTTTTTTATGAGATGTTCTTCTTCCAGTTTAAAATGTGAGAAGGGCATTTTACAGTGCTTGCTTTATGTTTCTAGTCAAGAGTGGTGGCAGGAGACTTGGGGTGTTGTCTGTACCTTTCCTGTGTCCTGGTTTACAACTCTTTTTCCAAAGGGCTTGTGGGGAAATTGAGTGTTGTACTGTAAAGTCCAGATGCCGTAATGAAAACCTGAGAAGAAAGATCATTTCAGTAGCAAACATGTATATCTTCTTCCCATCACATAAGAATTGTATTGTTAAGATTTAGTGATTGCCCTGGTGTGTAAGAGACAAGGACATAACCTCCAAGCTAAGAAAATACTGGTTGTGCATGCAGATTCTTCTGGTGTCTCTTAAAATGTAATATTTGGCAGTGCTCTCAGTCTTCCTCTTACTGGTAGAAATGAAGGAGTGAAAGACTGGCTGCAGCAAGAATCCTTAGTACTTCCTTGGGTGTGTAACAGACTGTATACCTGCTAGAGAAACTTCCTTCTGTTCTGAACTATTGTGTAATTGATAACAGAAGTCTTGCAACATTAGTGGAGATACACAAGCACAGTCACCTGCTTAGCGGGAGTAGATTTGAGAGTCTTGGCTATAAAGAACAAACAAGTGAACAAAAAAAAAAAATGGTCACCTGTGTTACAAGATACAAAGCTTTGTGAGCAAAATGTGAGGAAGGACAAAGAACACGCCTCCAGGTGTACACTTTTGGTGGAGCAACTTCAGTCAAGAAGATTCAAAGTAAATGCTCAAGCAATCATCACTAAGCCAGCCAAAGTGGCTTGAGCATGTGCTGTGTTCCTTCTGTCTCCCAAGCCTTAGATTATCCATAGTCAGGCTCTACAAAGAAAAATGGTAGCCTCAAGGACTCTTCTGTAACTGAACTCTCTTCTGGAGTATCTCCCTTCCCACAGCATCTTTTCAGGCCCTTTTAAGATTGCTGTGGGCTTTTATAATCATGTAAAACTTCTATGCATTTACCATTGCTCCATGGCTTTCATATGGCACAAATTCATCCATAGTCATGTCTGAGCTGGATAAAATCAGGAAGGTTTAATCAGAACTGACTGTCAAGGTTGTTTCAAAAATTAGCTTTCAACACTAAGAAGTTCAGTAGTAATGTATGCAAACTTCAAACCCAGTAGAAATTATACTGTCCTAAAGACAGCAAGGGGGGAAATTTAACCAAGTGTTTGTATTTTTTCAAGCATATAAAGCACACACCATCAAGGTTCCTAGGTGATTGTTGTTTGGTTGTTTGTTTTTTATAATCAAGAACTTCTGTACTGGATCAAACCAAAGGATTGTCTAACCTGATTGTGTCCAGGGATAGCTAGTAAAATGCTTAGGGGTGAAATAGAAGAAGTGGAAGTACTTTGTGGTACATCACTCTTATCTCTTTAGGAATGCAGTACATCTCTTATTTTCTCCATTTTCCTTTCCTTGTTTCCTATTTTATGAAATTTGAATATGCTTTACTTTCCTACATTACCTATAATGCCTCCTACATAACTGCTGCCTACATAACTTATAATGTTTCCTCTGAAGCACATTAGGTAAAAATCACATTTATGCCCTTGAGGTAGTCTGTCTTTGCAGAGAAGAATTGAATATAACTCTCTGTTCACACACTCTTTTAGGGAAAGCAGTTGCTGGCTGCTGTTTGCTTGTACTCAGTTATTTTACTAGTCTTCCATCTGCTGTTACTGCTGTTTTCATGGTTCCAGTGATTGCATTTTTAAGAAATTGTGGTAAAATGTAAGATTTTTTAAAATGCAAAATTCAGAGAGAAGCTGTGCTGACTTGAATAACACAAATGCTCTACTGAAAATTTTGTCATATATAGTCATCTTTTGATAGATCATAATCTAAGGTGGTTTTTTTCCCCCGTAGATCCTGAAGTTCACCCTCAAAATGAGGATTATTGGGGCCATGTGAATCCAATAGGTCCAAGAGCCTGCTATGATGAAGGAAAGCGAGTTGCAGAGACCATGTGCTATGCATATATGAAGCAGGTATTAAATTTTCATCAGATTTGGTGGTTTTTCTGTAATTATTGAAGGCCAATGTATGACAAGACTGGAATATATGTATTTAGGGGTAGGAGGGCAAAAGGGAATGTCTTGAGTAGGAACA
The DNA here is from genome assembly GCA_013397815.1 of Aleadryas rufinucha. NCBI lineage: Eukaryota > Metazoa > Chordata > Aves > Passeriformes > Aleadryas > Aleadryas rufinucha. The sequence continues at coordinate 124,403 of VZTH01003642.1, forward strand.
CTTACTCTGTTGCAGCAAAATCTGTTCTCTTTAATGGGAAGGTTTTATTGCTCACATCTGTTGTGTGTTTTGAGATGAGCAGTCTTCTTGTAGAAAATGTGCTTTAGTCTTCTTATTAGGTATAATATGTCTTTCAGTATAGTAAATAGTTTTTAGACAGATTAAACTGAGGTGACCTTACTGTGCTGAGAAGTCAGTGCGGCTGAATAGGGCCGTTACTGATGAATGGAACGTTGAAGGAGCATAATCAAAATCAGAATATACAGGTAAGAATGTGGAAGGTCTTTAACGAGTATTTATATAGAAGCAATGTATTTTAAACACTTTGGAAATGTCTTAAAATTATGTAGGTATAAACACAGAACTTGATGGAAGATGCGAATACCTAGCTGAGTAATGCCTGTTTTCAGACAGAGACACTAACATGAGGATAAAAATGCAATTTAAAATATGTTTGGGAAATTATACATGCCAGTTTCCTTGGGTTTCATAATCAGCAAGTAGAAACTCATCATTAACTAATGTAGCATTGACTCTTTACCTGTATGTAAATCTTGCTTAATTGTGGTTCAGTTAGGCTCTAAGAGACTATTCAATTAACAAATGTGGCACACTAAAGAAAATTGTATCAGTATTTCTTGTTATTTGCAGCCTTAATATACAAAAGTATAAATCAGACATAGGATATTCTATAGAATTTTAAACCTTTAAATTAAAAAATTCTAAGTGCTTTTATAAACCTTGAAAACAGAATCAAGCTGAAGTGAGAAGACTTTAGAGATGGTATTTTAGTATAGAGGTTGTAGTAATTTTTTCTTATCTCTTCCACCACACAGAGAAAGCAGAGGTTCTGTCTCCTGTGTTCTCTTTTAAATCATTTAAGGTCCAATATGGTGATAATGCTCTTGTTCAGGATGATGTCTCCAATATTTTACTGTAGCAAAATATTCCTTGTCAGTCTGGAAATCCATTTGCAGTTGAAGATTGCAGTTTTTATGATAAATTCTTGTGCTGTAGGGTGTTGCATTTTTTGCAGGTTTGTGGTATACACTGCAGTATTCTTTTAGAAGGGCATGAGCAGGTAATTTTTAAAATCATGGGCTGTATCTTTAAACCACAGGATGAGTCAAGATAGCATCTCATAAATTTTATGCAGGATTTACAATGAATAGTAAAGGTTTGTAAGGTGCACACATACATTAAGTAAAAACTCATGATGCAAATGAGCTCTCTGTCCTAGGGGCAGCTCTGTGACATATTTCTTGTACTTTATTATGAGTTAGTGAAATCTGCCCAAGCTTGTTCCATGTTCAGATATAATCTGAAATACCCTTGAGGTGGAGTGGGGGGAAGAGGAGGGTGGGTAGTGCTTAAATGATATGCTATTATTAGTGTAGTAAACCTCATCTTTTCTAGTGCCAAGGTCTGATTTCCTCTATGCAAATAAGCATTGTGTTTTTAAGAGGATTTTCAGTAGGAGTGACCTAGCCCCAAACAGTAGGATTTGCAGCATTTCAGGCTAAAATATTTCCAGAATCTCTCAGCTTCAATAAAAAGAAGAAACAGGCGAAATTATTTTGCATTTTTTGGTCATTTCTTACAAAGATTTCCATCTTTATGCACATTGCTAGGTACCTTATAAATACAAATACCTAATAGTGTTTCCAGAAATTGTGATGTAAAACTGAATTTCTGTGTTACACTTCCAGCCAGCCTGTTTGAATCAGAATGGTTTTTGAATCTAGTCAAAGTTGACTGTTTGCTGTTGTTGGAGTTCCTCAGTAGCCTGTCCTGACCGAGGCATTTTTGGTGCATTCTTTTTCTGCTGGCAGTGTTGTTTTGTTCACTTACTTTGACCCTATGAATTAAGCATTTCTTGACTTTATCACCTGAAAAAGCAGTGGGAGGGGAGTTTCAGCACATAACATGGAGTGTTAATTTTATGCTTTGTTCAGGATTTGCCATTCAGTTATCTGTTTAACCTTAAAAAAATTGCATTTGGCATTCTGGAGCTACCTGGAAATCTAGGTATTAATGTTTGCTCCAGTGCTCTGGATTAATTTAAATACTGACCAGAATCTGATACTACCTTCATGGCAGGGATTTCCATCATCTGCATAGGTGTGTTGTAAATACAAATACACAGCATTTTAAGTGCTGTGCATATTAAGGGTGTTTTGTGAACTAGATTTCCTTCTTTTCTTATGCCACTGACCTGTAAGGAAATTCTCCAGAGCTGAAGCAACACTTCAGGTCACTAGGGAATATTACAAGAAAATTTTTCTTCTCCTTTCACTTTCTTCTCCATTTTTTCATACCAGCTATGTACATCTGAAAGCTTCAGTGGTAACGAATGGGCTTGGTTGTGATACAGCTGTCACCTTAAGTGATAGTTTTGGAATTGCCTTAGAATAGCTGAAGTGTTGAACTATAAGCATGGTAACGTTTCAACCATAAAATTTTAGGTTGTATTCAGGGACCTGCATTATGCCCAAAGTATAGACTCAGATGATTGAGACTGTCCTTCCTAGCTTGTTTAGAAGCTTTCGTGCTTATGAAATTCAAATCTCAACATTGCTGTTTTTGCAAAATAATACTGAAAAGCTATTAGTAACTGAGTATTAATGGCATTTTGTTTATACAATTGACAGTACATATAAATAAAATTCCATGGACTCAGCCTCATGTAGAGTATTGTACCTTAAACACATCCTAGATGGATCCAGTGAACACTGTGCTAGTACTTCTGCTGTGATTGCAATTCAGGGGTTTGGGAACAATTTTGAGAGTTAATGATCTCTGAAACACATGGGAAACAATATGAATCAGTAAGAAAGTGACTATTAGAGCAAGGAATGCAGGCAACAATCTAAGTAATTTTGACTGAGACATTGGTAAAGATTTGTATGAGGTCACAGTGATACCCGTGTTACTGTCTGGACTTCCCCAGCAGATTTTTTTAATTCCAGTTGTCTGCTGGAGAGCAGACATTTGTAGCTTTTCCTTTCCTGATTTTGTATGCAGGGAGATCTAACTCAAATTTGCTGTTCAGATAGATTCACAGACTGTGCAAAGAAAAGAGGCACTAGTAATTAATAGGAGAAGCTTGCCTTGTGAATTACAGCCACAACGTACCATGTTCAAGTTATTTTGGTTGAAAGAAACTTTTGGCATTTGAATTGTATTGTTCTGTTTTCTGAGGCAGTCAACACAAGGAGATACATTTTCTTAAAAAGCTTATAAAATTAAAATATGTCTTTTTAAATAAAGAAGTTACTATACCATCCTTGATACCCTTGATACTTTCTGGAGCTGGGATCTCTAGAACTAAAGCACTGGCAAATACTCATGCTGAAAACCAGGACAGCTTTGTTTTGCAGGGGAGACTGGATAACTAATGCTACATTTTGACTGACAGCTATGGGATAGTCTTGAGTACTTATTCAGAGGAGGTATCTCCATAAGCCATAACAATCTTTCCTGCTTCTTTACTGTTTCTTTTCATCTGTACAGGCACAGTCTCTGTGAAGAAATTCGTACTGATAAATAGTAGAGTGAGCGGAAGTGTTTTGCTAGCCCACGATCCTGTGTTTTATGATCTTGGTCTCATGCTCTTTTTTGGATTGCTCAAGGAATTTTCTTTCTGATCAGTCTGCTGTGGGAAGGCACTGTCTTAAACTCTGAAGACAGAAGGCAGTTGATCACATTTGATCTCAGCATTAGGGATAAATCTCCAGCTCTCTTTCATTTAGCACTATAAATATGAGCCAAAGAGGTTTTTCTCCTCTCTCTAGGATGTAATAAAATACTGTACATGACTTACTGCTGCAAACCTAGGGGAGTAATTGACTTTGATAGTGGGAATATGGTAAAAGTAGTCAGTCATTACTACATGTTGTTGGTAATATTCAGAGTAATGGGACATAGCTAAGACATAGACAATTAATACAAAAAGGAGTAGAGTTACTCAATGTAAAAAGGATCACTTCAAATGAGATGTTCATGGAACAGTGAAAGGAGACTTATGACAGTTTTTAAGTTACTGGCTCCAAAGTCTCTTTGTCTGTGAAAGAGTTTCTTTTGAGAAGACAGATTCCAGTTTTAAAGGGCCAAATGAAAATTTAGCTGCATAGGAAATAGATTTTTCAGAGCAATAGGCTGCAGAGAAAAGCTTTGCTAGATGACACTATAAATAAAATGTTACTCATTTTAAAAGACAACATTACCGTGGGGTGAGGTGAATAAATAGAAGGGAGAAGAAATGATGGATTCATTGTGACTATGAGTAAGTGCCTATAGAGAATGTGTTGTTTTTCTTTTCTGGGTCCCTTGCTAGTTTCCAACCAATACTGGAAAACAAGGCTGCTGCTGTAGCTTGTGCAGTACAAGAGAGGCTTTTTGGTCAGCATTGTTGAATGAGTTATTTTTATCTTGAATACTAGCTTCCAAGTGCCTTATATTCTGCACTTGTTATTAATTGCAGTATCTGGAAAGCCCACATGAAATACAATCCCTTCCAGAAGGAGTCAGTGTCCTTTTTAAGATAAAGTGCTGGACAAAGCAAAGGAAGGAGCAACTCTCTGAGTATGTCTTTCCAAATGCAGTGAAGACTTTGGGAATGGTTTTGTAATGTGTTGCTGGAAGTATATATTTGAAATATTACACTGCTGTACTTTTTTAGCTAACAAGAAATAGAGTATGTTCCCAGCTGACGCATTTTGCATGGAAAGGGACTTCTGCTCTTTCCAGAGGCTCTTTCAGCAGGACCCAGTGGATGTTGTGAGGTTATTTTTTTGGCTCTGTTGTGGATACAAGCTTGTTGTTGGACAAAGACTGTATCTTTTCCTGTGGCACAATAGTTACCTCCCTTGTTACTGTTAGTTTACCATTTAGTTGCAATTGCAGACAAGGTTTGGTTGTGACAAATGAAATCTTAACCTGCAGCTAAATGATATTGAATGTTGTTTGACTTTCTCTGTACTGGGAGGTGTCAGGCTTTACTTGTAGTACTTGGTGTTTCTGATTTCTCAACACCAAGTAATAGGTGATGTATTAAATGTCCCTTTTGCCTATCTCTTACCTGTAAAAAGCTAGTTCTACTGTTTTCACAAAACATCTTTGAGGATTTATTTGTTCATGAATCACATGGAGACCTGAGAGAGAAGGTCACATTTTCCTGCAAGTGTCTCTTGTACATGAAGCCACATTTATTTCCAAGAAAAATGTGTTTCCAGGTCTCTTCTGAGTGAAGTGTATGTGAGCTGCAGCTTTCAGCCATGGATGTACCAACAATACACTTCTTCCACAAACACCCTCTTCCAAGACAACAGCAAACATTAGTCTAAGCCTTAGTAAAATACATGGAAAGTACAAGATGTTCTGTGTATCCTCTGAAGGAATAGTTATGGAAGGAATGTTTGCAACTCCAGAACATTGTGCTTGTGACTTCAGTAGAATCAGAGCACACAGAGTTTGCTTCAGACAAGTTTTTTCCTGTAACTGATAAAAGGATGTCTTTTTCTGGGAGGTGGGAGGACCAGGTGATATGAGTAGGATACATAGGCCTGCACTGAGGTTGACACCTTCTCCCCTACCTTGTGACTGTCACTCTCAGATGGTAGCATCTATCTGCTTGCAGGATACCATGTTGCTCTGAACTCAGCAGTATCCTGTTTAAGCTCACAAGGGCAAAACATCCTTCTCGTGGGCTTTATCATAAACTGTGGCTTGTCCAAATGAATGTGTCAATCAAAATAACTCAAGAGAGATTACTTCAGTCTGCAGTCTCTAACTGTTAAAATGCTTTGTCCAGAAAGGTTCCAATTTCACGTATTTGTTGCATTTTGCTTTGAAGATTTGCAAAATATTCTTTAGAAGGACTTCTGGAAATTATAAAAGTGTTTCTTGCAAAAAATTACGTCATTGAAGAGTTTGATTGTAATGCATGCATTTACTAATAAGAAGGGCACTAGAAAACATTGTGGCTGTGTTTACAAAACCACTTTATGGCTTTTGTAAAAGATACTTCTCTGACATGTTCAGCTTTTCTAAACTATGGACTTTTGTAATCTATGGCGATGCTACCTTGGTACTATATCTGGTGATTGTGAGACTTCACCTATGTGCAAAAAATGTAGCTAAGTCCCAGGTGAAATAAGATGTTATTGGAAGGGTATTATTGGAAAATCTTAAAGTTCTTCGTGGAAGGAAATGCATGTGCTAAAATCATGAGCTGTTCTAGCACTGATTTAGATTTGCATTACAAATACTGAGAACTAGTATAAATTACCTTGCTGTATGCACTACATTTTTCAGCAGGGCTGAGGAGAGATTTGAAGTGTTTCATTATTAGAAAACGATGCATGTTAAAGCTGAAAGAGGGATTCTTAAAAAGCTTTTTGAAGGGGAGAATTTACACTTTTAGGGATAAAGATGCTTTTATTAAGGAAGTAACAATGCTTTTTTCTTTGGCTACAGGAAGGAGTTGAAGTGAGGGTTGCCAGAATATTCAATACTTTTGGTCCTCGAATGCATATGAATGATGGAAGAGTTGTCAGTAATTTTATCCTACAAGCTCTCCAGGGAGAACCACTAACAGTAAGTAATGACCTCCTGGTGATATGAAGAACCATTCACCTTTATATCCTGTCCTCATGTGTTGCAAATGAGGATAGATTTTAGAAGATACTGATGTTCCCCTCCTTCAGAATTTAGGGTTCCAGTATACCAAACTTAAATGTATGGAATTACATATCTGAAGATGTGCTCTGTTGATGGGGTTGATCTTTCTTTCCCAGAAAGAAACAAAGCTACCAGTTGCAATCTGCACAAGCATTTCAACATTCTTTGTATTGGGGATATAAACAAAATCCAGAGTTCAGTCAGGGATTTCTCTAAAAAGAAGCAGACAATCCAAGGAGAAAAAGGATGAAAGTTTTGTGGCAAGTCCCACTACTGTAATGCTTGCAGTGCAAAATCTGAAACTGGACAGAGCATTGAAGAGTTTAGGCCAGGGAATATGTCACGCCCAAGCAAGATGAAGCTTGGTGTCCTGTGATAGATCTCCTCTAATTTTAATCTTTTTCAAATAGTGTGCCGAAATATAGCTACCTCCTGCAAAACTTTGGTGGTAGATACTACTCTACTGACAGAGTGAAATCTAGAACTCTTTACAAAGAAAGAAAATTTAAGGAGTTCAAATTATGTATGTTCTGCAAAGCAATGCACGTCACCTGACTTAAGTACACTGATAATTCTTGACAGATTGGTGTTCTCTGGAGGTCAGCATTTGCTTACTTGTTTACTATTTAACAATGATTGGTCTCTTAGGCAATTTGTTACTATTTTTTAATGTCATAAGTGACAAATCTTGGCTACTCTGTTCCTAGCCTTTGCTAAATTTGTGGTTTAGGCTTGTGGTTATTTCAGAGTAACAAGCCTGCAGTAATGCTGTGTTCACCACCTCTCCCAAAGATTTATCTTTTCCCCCTGAGGTTTACTGCTTTTGTAGAAATCACTGTTAGTGGTCAGTGTTATGGTAGCTATTGTGTGATGCTGACTGTAACTTACTGGCCAGTGTTTACTGGGGCATGTGACATTTAGTCTGCCATGTAAGTCAGCATTAAGAATGCAGATCTTGGGGCTTAGTCTTGGGTCGCTGACTGAACCAGTGAGCCCAGCTTGCCTAGTCCCTGATAGGAGTCCCTTCAGCACTACGTAGACAACGCAACCACATGGGCCTGTGCTTTTTTCCTATCAAAACATTAAAAAAAAGGGAACTTAAATTCCTGCAGAAGGAGTTTCATCTTCTTACCCAGGTGTCTCCCCAAACTTGCTTATTGGAGGACACTAAGCAAATAGTAGCAGACAAGAAGGTGGAGCTTCTTGTTTTGACACTTTGGATCCTTGTAGGCCTTGCTTGTATCAAAATATGAGTGTGGCCATGAGCTGATTTGTCAGTGTCAGTGTTCCCAGGATGGCATCCTTGGGCATAAAGTCTGAGCCTCTAAATGCTGTTTAGAAAATGTACTGGCTTATAGAGGATCAGAAGGTATTTCCATTTTTTAGGTTTGGTCCCCAGTGCATATAGCAAGCTATTGCCATATTTGGCCTGTCAAATGTTTTTTTGATTCATGCATAGTTTCTCAAGTTTTATTAGCAGTAGTGCTGTAACCTCTTATAAGAACAGAGTGAGAACACTAGCTGGAAGTTTTGTGAAGCCTTACAAAATATGAAGCACTTACCTTATTTTAAAACATACAATCCATGGGACATTTCAGAGCATCAAGTCTGGAGTCCATGTTCTTCTGTGGGAGGAGACACTGGACGCTCTTATTTTATTTCTATAATTGCCATGCTGTCTAAACTTTAGCAAGAATGTAATTGTAATAGGGGTTAAAATAAAGTGTTTTGCTCAACAGCACTGTTCTGTAGGGAATAACTGTCTGATGTTGAAAATTACTGAATCTGAGAAAAGAAGTAAGGGGAGAGTTCTTTAGCTGACCAGGTCAAATAAAATGAATTATCAGCAATAAGCAGTGGCTGAGACCTATAAAAAATTCACTCCTGTATCGTCACAGAACTTGGCTGATGGGAATACCAAGTGTGTTGATCTCTTTAGAAACTCTATGTATTCAGTCTCTCAGTTCAGAGTACTTGTCCAAATGGAGTAAATAATCTCTTGAGAGAACAATGTCACTGATTTATAGAAATTGACAATTGTTTTGTTATTTTAAAGGAAAGATTTATTAAGAGAAATTGAGAGATAGAAACTATATTGTATTTTCCAGCCATTGCCTGTGTGTGGGAAAGATAACCACATGGGTGACTTTGCAAAAATCATGTACAAATACTTAGTTCTGTAAAATTTATCCTACAAGCTAAAAGTAAAGCTAAGTGCAGGAAGCTCTATATAAATACATAAGTCTGCTTCCTGTTTGTTTGGGAGTCTATCAGGCTGTCAGTGTGCTCCTGGTGCATTCCTCTCTGAATCAGTTTTTGGGTAAACTCTTAGACCCCTGATCTTACCCAGTGTGTACTGAAATGTGAATTCTTTTGGTCTCTGAATCAGCCTTGGAGAGCACAAGGCTTACCAAGTAACAGATGGCCTGTGTACCAATTGTACTGTCCTTTCTGTCCTTGAGGAAAACAAGCATGCTTTCTATTCTGTCCTTCCAAAAGCCTTTCTGTTGTACCAGGTTGATGGTAAGATGTGTGTGTCCCCAGTTAAACTGAAATGTTTACACCACTTAAATGTGCCTGCTGATAGCTTTCAGAATGTAAGTATTCATGTTCTAGAGACATTAGTACTGCACTCAGGTAAACTGTGTAAAAAGTAATGGTATCAAATACCATTCTGCACACGTTAAATGTACATTAATGTCTGAACTTCAGCAACTTGCGCCAAAGTATCAGCGTGTCACCTGAGGACACTTTTTTTTCCCCTCGAAGGTTTTGATACAAATTTGTACAGGTGACTTTGGGAGTCATACAATCTAGAAATTACTCTGCTTCCCATTTCCCTAGACAGTAACATTTAGAGCCACATGATTTTGGTTTTTTTCTGTCCTGATTGCTTTAAACACAGTGCTGTTTCTCTTGACAATTTTTTTAGAGACCACTAACATTTAGTGGTCTCTTTGAAGCTGGCTGTTGTTAATGAGCGAGTCAAAATTGCTCATCATAACCACATCTTAGTAGTCTGAAGTTTGCTTCAAATATTTGGCACTCTTTTCTGGCTGAGTACAGGCTGCACCTTCTTTCAGTGTTCCAGGAGAGGACAAAGCATCACTCTGTCCTACACCCCTGAGAATGCTTCCTTCATGCGGAGTTCTGGTTAACAAAATGCCTAGGGATATGTTTACTGGAGACAGACCCAAGAGGAAGACAACCTTCAAAGAACTGATAGTTTGCCAAAGGCTCTGCAAGCACAATTTTTTCCATTCCTGTAACACTGAGCTTGTGTCTCAAGTGTTTGTCCTTGAGATGTTTTTCTAGAAAGGTAAAGAAAAGATAATTGGGGTAGAGAGGACTTCTGTATTTATTAACTTTCCTATTTTTCATATAATTTTAGGTCTATGGACCTGGAACTCAGACAAGAGCTTTCCAGTATGTCAGGTAAGCCTTGTTTGTACTGGCTGATAATTTACTTCATGGTTCTATTAGCCTGGTCAGCTCCGTATGCATGTGCATTTGCTTTACTTTTTTTTATCATTTTTTAATAATTTTTTAATACAAACAGTCAAAAAACCATGCACCCATTGAAATCTGATTTCAGCATTTCTCAGCTGCCTGATTTGCTTTACTGGAGCTCTTAGGCACCAGTTTTACTTTCAGAGGGGAGACATGGAAGTTTTTCAAAATATCAAGAAGAAAAAGATTAATTGGTTTAGAATTTTACTTGAGATACTAACATGCTTTTCCCTTCCAGAGACAGCAAGTAACAGACAAGTTTTTAAAGCTGAGCAGTTTGTCACTCCTTACATTTTAATGCAATGCTGCCACCTCGTGTCTTTGGGACTGCTGTGGTTGGTGTGCAAACTGTGCACAAGCAAAAAAGCTAGAAAAACCCATGCTGGACTTCCGGGTTGTTTTAATCATTCTTTGCTTGGAAATGTTCTTTCCCTCTCCTGAAAGTAGTATCAGCAGTAATAGATGTTGAAGAAACCCCATCAGGTCATACCCATTCCTTTCCTGATTTTAAGTCATAATGAAAAGGATCTGGATTTCTGTGTCAAGGGCTAAGGTGCTAAGTTTGTGGCTAATAATCCAAAATAACTTTGGGTTATATTGCTGGGGGAAAGTAACACCAAAATACTGGTTGTGGTAGCACAGATTCTTTCCCACGGGAATTTTTCTCTTCTTCTCCCTGTGTTCTCTAAATAAAGATAAGGTTTGGATGTTATTGAACCTGTCTCTGGAAAGATGGACAGTTCTACCTGGCCTATGGGCCTAGGGGGAGGGTTTGAATTGACCCAATCCGGAGAAACTTTTAAAAGTCTATATAAGTTTTAGAATTAAATAATAAAATCAGAATTCCGCCTCACCCGATCCAGTTTGGTTCTTGCACTCGGCTAGCGCTCAACAGCGACAACTGGTTTTTAACAAACTTGGTTTAAGAATTTTTGAAAACGAGAAGACAGTTCAAACAATAGGCTGCAAAGCAGGTGGTAGTGTTATGTGCCTCTGTATTACAACTTTTTCTGTTCTGTTTGATGTGCATTGGAAATCAGCCTCCAAATATGCTTGGATACTGGAGAGAAGAGGAAATATTAATCATTTTTTAATACAAACACTCAAGAAAACATGCACCCATTGAAATCTGGTTTCAGCATTCCTCAGCTGCCTGATTTGCTTTACTGGAGCTCTTAGGAGTCAGCTCTCTTTTTAGACAAGAATATTTTTTATAGAGAAGTGAAAACTGCATCAATCTGTTCTTCCTTCTTTTACAGCGATCTTGTGAATGGGTTGGTGGCATTGATGAACAGCAATGTCAGCAGTCCTGTCAACTTGGTAAGTATGAGTGCTCCACTCTACTGAGTTACTCTGCACTGGTCAACATCACCTCTGTGTTCCTCCTTGTCACTGATACTGATTTCTAGAAAAAATAAATGGAACAAAAAAGGTTTTTCCATTATGAAGAACGTATTCTCCCATGTACTTTCTTTATAAATAAGAAGACTAAGCCCCTAGGTGTTGAGATCTTACCGTTCCAAGAACAGGGTAAATTTGCTGGAGTTTTTCATTTGTTTTAACAAGAAGATGTATGTAATTAGAATACGAAGGAAAAAATGTGTGGGGGACACATGCAAAGTACACCAAGAAAATGATTGAAGACTGATTTTACTGGGAAAAAAGCACTGAAGGAATACTTAGCTCTAGACAATTAGAAATTATTTCATACTACCCTGGATTAGAGGAAAATGTGATAGTATTTTATGATAATAGTTCTCTAATAATGTTTAAAATGCTTGGAACTTAACTTGTCTAGTAAGATTTCTGTTCTGTCCTGTTTGTTGTCACCTTATTCTTAGCAGTGGATTTAAGAATAGACGAAGGTTGCATATCCCAAGTCATTTCTTGAGTATGCCAACTTTTGCCAAATTAGATGCTCAACTCTGCAGGGCAGTTGTTCACTTAGATTTTCCTTTTCTCCTGTGGCCATGAATTAATTTCAGTGTTTCTATCCAAATCAGGAGATTATTTGCAAGTTGGTTAAAAAAACATAAAAGGAATATTGTATAGGAAAGCAAGTAGCCCTTATGTATTGATATGTAAGCTGTAGTAAATGCAGAAGCAGTTGTTTGCAGCTAAATGAGTTTGGTTTCCTAACTTTGGATGAACCAAGAACTTAGCATGCTTCTTCATGATATCTGTCCTCGACTGGGCACAGTCCTTGAATCCAGATTTCCACCTGCTGTGGCTGTGTGGGCTTATCAGTGACATAGGCCTTTACTGTGATTGCCAACTCTTTACAGACTGACTTTTTTGGGCAACGATGACACCTCCCTACATACACTGAATTGCCAAGGCGAATATAATGGAAGACAAATTTTCTAATGAGCAAGGACCTTGTCAAAGTTGCTTTTTTTTTTCAACAATGTAGAATAAAGCTTAATGTTTAGCTTTTTCCGAGTTTAACGCGCCCCTGTTGGAACCATCTCATGTCTAGCATGCTGTAAGGTGTTTAATTGTTACTGAAATGAGCATCTCTTACATTTGTAGGGAAACCCAGAAGAGCACACTATCCTAGAGTTTGCCCAGTTAATTAAAAAACTTGTTGGTGAGTATGATTAGTAATTCCTTTTAAAGTTTATGAAGTACTTATTGTCATTAGATAATTATTACTTGATTAGTGTGTGTAATATGTGGATAATTTAATTAGTCTTTGGATTTCTTAATAATTTTATCAAAGGCATTTAATCGTATCATTAAATATTAATAAGATAATCCAAATCCTCTCAATTGTCTGTAAACTATTGCATGAAGAGTAGAATGAATTAATTTTCTGTGTATCTGTGCAGTCTATACCCATTAATTTGTATGATATTTAGACAGTTTTTTATGTTTGTTTTGGCACAAAGACAATACATAAATGAAATGTAAAGCATGTGAATGAAAATGTCCTGCATAATATCTTAACTGTGATAGGGATACTTCAGGAAGGTGGTTCTTCACAATTGTGCAGGCTGTGGTCCTTTGACTACCATTAAAAACCTCATGCTGTGGCAACAGTCTTTCTCTGTTCTTTTCACTGTTTCTAACAGTGGTTCTTGAAAGGTATGTCAGCATCTGGGAAGAAATCACTGTGGCTTACTCTTCACTCTTGCTCTGACACCTGTAGCAAATTGGAGCTCTCAAGAATGGAAGCAAATGGTTGTGCTTGGTCTTCTAGTGTGGCTCCCTAATGAGATGAAACATCCTGCTGCCATTAGCCAAGGGCTTTTAGTCTGTACATTCCAGAAGTGCTTCTGACAGATCTGAAAAAGACAAGTTCAAACATACAACACAGAAGCTGATACATGTGGTGTTTCTAATAAAAGACTGTTACCTCTGGAAAACTTTCGTGAATCCACAGATCACGGAAGGAAATGGAAAAATCACAGCACCAAAACCATTAGACACAGCGTAATTGTCACCTCTGTTTGTCTGTTCACAAGCAGCTTAATGTGTTCCAGTCCACCCAGGGAGGCAGTTTAGTTCTAAAACGGCATGTAAACTATTTGCTAAGATTTGGTTAGAAGAATTGGCCTCTTTCTATGTTTTGTTCTGAGCAAAGGCAAGTGTTTGGTTATTTAAATCAGACTGGAGATAGGGGCAAAGAGAAACTGAAGCCCTTTTGTAATGCCAAAGTGCTAACAATCGTGGAATGGCTGAGGTTGGAAAGGACCTCTGGAGGTCACTTGGTCCAACCCCTCAACTCAGGCAGGGCAACCTACAACCAGCAGTGGCCCAGGACCATGTCCAGATGACTTTTAAGTATCTCCAAGAACTCCACATCCTCCTTGGGCCATCTGTATTTAAGATTGTGCCCATTGTCTCTGGTCCTGTCACTGGGCACCACTGGAAAGAGCCTGGGTCCCTCTTCTTAGTCCCTCTATCTGGTATTTATACCATACATATGCATGAAATTCCCCATAGCCTTCTTTTCTCCAGGCTGAAGGGCTCCGGGTCTTTCATCCTCTCCTCATACTCCAGTCCCTTCATCATCACCATGGCCCTTTTGTTGCACTCTCTCTGTATGTCCCCATCTCTTGTACTGAGGAGCCTAGAACTGGACCCAGTCCTCCACATGGATCTCATCAGTGCTGATTAGTGGGAAAGCTGATCTCCTTTGTCCTGCTGGTGGCACTTCTGCAGCCCAGGATATCGTTTGCCTTCTTTGTGGCAAGCATACATGACTGTTTCATATTCAGCTTGGTGTCCACCAGGACACCCCAGACCTTTCCTGCCAAGTTGTGTTCCAGCTGGTTGGTCCTCAGCCTGTACTTCCCCAGATACAGGACTTTGAACTTGTTGAATTTCACGAGGTTCCTGTGAGGCCTTTCTCCAGCCTCCATTCTCGAGGTCTGGATGGCAGCACCGTACTCTGGTGTATCAGCAGTTCAGTATTCAGGCAGTGTTGACCCTTGGGGTATAGCACTACTTACCAGTCTCTGATCACCACCCTCTGGGCCTGGCCATGCAATTTTCAGTCCCTCCTCACTGCTCATCCAGCACTCAGTGAGGGTGTTATGGGAGACAGTGTCAAAAGCATTACTGAAGTCAAAGCAGATGGTATCCACTGCTCTGCCCTTTGCTGCTGAAACAGTCATTTCCTCATAGAAGGTTAATAGACTGGTCTGTGAGCGTAACTTAATTTTTGTGAATCCCTGCTGAAATCTTTGTGAAATGCTTTGTGAACCCGTGTTGCTGTGGAACAGGTGGATCACGCAGCTTTTGCATGCAGTGCACCTGTGTCTGTGCGAAGCATTTCAGTGGTTGAATTACGAAGCAGAGAGCTGCAGAAAGACCTGCTGCTCCTGTTGGCAGAAAATACATAAATGCAAATCATAATGAATTGCAGATGATAAATCACAGTGTCTTGTTTAACAGGCAGTGGGAGTGAAATCCAGTTTCTCTCAGAAGCACAGGATGACCCTCAAAAACGAAAACCTGACATCAGAAAAGCCAAGTTACTGCTTGGCTGGGAACCTGTGGTATGTACAGATGAATTACTGTTGTTGTGTGAAAAAATGCCAGGAGGCAGAGGGAGCTGAGGGAGAGCCACATAATAACAATAATTTCCCTTACTGGAATAGCTGCTTAATGCCATCTCCAGAACAGTTTTAACATTTTAATTTTTTCACTTGTATATTATGAGATGTTTACCTTTCTGTGAGCCAGATAAATCCTTTGAACTTAGTTACTTAGATACTTATGTTACCAAGCCCATAGCTAATGGGTTTGGTGGTGTTGCTGCAATCCTCTCTCCTGTAGCTGGCAACAGGAGTTGGTTTGGTTGGAGAGGTAAGATCTGCCTAATCCCAGGAAAAGGTGTGACTTTCTTAGCCAGCTCCCCATTCTAACTAGCACAGTGGTTTGTAGCCTTTTTTGAATTTGCAGACAAAAATCATTCCTGGAAACCTACCTAGTAAATGTAGGCCTAATAATAGAAAAAGTTAGATCCAGACCATTCTGAAAGGATTCACAGAGGCACCTGATATTAATAGACTATGTCTGACAGCACAAGGGTGATAGCAAAGTGTTGCAAACACAAAAGGTTTAACTTCTGTATTTCTGGCCTTCTGTGTTTGGCACAGGCAGTAACAAAACTTGCTCTGAAGTAGCAGTACGGTGTTGGTACAGCAAGGCAAGCAGTTTCTGTGCTGCTGTTTTTATCTTCTATATTGGTGATGGTGTCAGCAAGCACGTCAGAGCATATGGCTCCTGAGAAAACAACTCCTCTGTTGTTCCTGTCTCCATATTCTATGCCTGTATTTAAACACTGCAATTTGTAGGATTACAATTATTTGTATAGGATTTAAGAATATCAAATGAGATACTAGATGCCAGCTTTATGCCGTGTTGCGAAAGAGGATCTTTAATCCTTACAAACAGAAGGGGCTTAAATGCTGGGGGTTTGTCTCTTTCAATGCATTAGGAATTGAAAGTAGAATTATGCATGTCTGTTTTGATACTAAACACACCAGTCATAACCATGTGTGAGATTTAAATTTGTTGGGTTTTTCGACTTACTATGTCAGAAAATATATGTGCTGTTTAAAGCTCAGCAGTGAGCATCAGCAGTGAGGAGATGTAACCAGCATGTGGTGCTGTTAATACTTAGATTGGCTGAGAGTGAGACTCCCTGGCTCCCTTGTGATAGCTGTTGTGTAAAAAATACTGTTGTGAAATAAGCTGATGTGAACCTAGAGTGATACAATTCTCTCCTCACTTTCGGGAACAGGTCCCATTGGAAGAAGGTTTAAATAAAGCAATTCATTACTTCCGTAAAGAACTTGAGTATCAGGCGAACAATCAGTATATTCCCAAACCAAAACCTGCAAGGATGAAAAAAGGAAGAACAAGACATAACTGAAGACTATTGGTTGGACAGGAAATTTCCTGCTTGACATTTGACGGATGTAATTTTTTTTTTTTTTTTTTTTTNTTTTGTGAGAGAAAGACTTTAAAACAGGTATCATGAAGAACGAACTGGAATTTCATTCTGAAGCTTGCTTTGAAGAAGTGGATGTGCCTAAAAATAACATAAATATTCCCTTTCCCTGCAAATCTTGCCTTGCACTTTTTAAATCTGTCTTTTTATGTAAAATAGAGTAGAAGCATCTTTTAGTATCTTCAAGTTTTATATCTTGATGTGAGATCATTTTGTTGTGACTGTCCTTGACAGTTTTATTTACTGGTTTCTTTGTGAAGCTGATGATAAACACAAATGGGATGGAAAATGCCAATTTATTTATAAAATGGGTACTATAAAATATGAGATGTTCTACTATGCATAAGAAAAAAACTAGTGGTATTGTCAGGTGAGAGACACTGACATCTGCATATAGAAGAGTTATAAAAGAATTCTGTATGAGAGCTTTATGTATTCTTTAAAGGAGAGATTTTTTCAAAGGTTTAGTTTTAGTTGTACACTTGAATTTGAGATATTTTCATTGATTACCATGGATAAGGATATTTTGAATCACTACTGTGTTATGCGTACTCTGGGAATAAAGTTAATGTATTATTGGTTACAGTGGTTGAATATGCTATTTTAATAAAATACTGAAACTTCTGTTTACTAGTTTCAGGGTTTCACTGTGGGCATTTCTCTGGATTTGCACATCTGTGGATTTATTGTGTATTAATTATAAAGTAACAGCCTGTAAATAATCCACTCAAAGTTAATAACTTTGGTCTTGCATTGTTTGTCTCTTAACAGATGTATAGTAAGGGCTGCAGGATGTCTGTTGAAATAGATTGGACAAAACCATCCTCATTTACTCCAATTCAGGTAGTTGATAGTGATGCAGGAGTGCAATACTTTCTTTAAACCACAGAGCCTAACTTCAGCCTTCCTGAGGAAATGCTGAGGAAGTGTTTCTGCTTAAGCCATTACTAAATTGCCAGTAAATGCTTTCAGCTTTGGTAACTATGCTTGTTGTCTTAGAAAAAAAAACCACAACCAAACCAGTCAAACAAAAAAGCTCCAATTCCCCTTATTTTTAATAATTCTCCTAATTTTTAAAAGGTATTTTGGCTTAGTGCCACTCAAAATTGAAAATCCTAAATCTCATCAGGCAAAGTGACTTGACTTTATCTCATTAAAGTTTGATGTTTTTATTAGCCTTTGAGTATCTTTAGGTTGATGGTAAACTGGCAGTTACCAGTAGTGGTGACGTTATGCCCAGCCCTGGGAAGACTCCGAGAGCAGTGTGGCATTTAGGCCCCTTTGTCTGAGCTGTCTGCCAGAGCCTCACAGTGCTTGCATGGCTTGGAGTCCCATCCAATCTGTCTGGTAAAGTTCCCAGTGAATCAAGCAATGGTGGGGTTGCTTCATTCATTGCAGTGCCTTGCCTGGAGTGGGGCTGCAGGGATCCTTTTAAGACAAAACAGGTTTTTCCTTGCTCATAAGTGCACGTTTTCTTCCGTTGGAAATCTGCCATACAGCTGAGATGGGGAGCCAGGGTGCATTTTCCTGTCTGGATTCAGAGGTGGAATTTAGATATTACACATTACCTGCATCTTTTCACAGCCAAGCAGCTTGAGATCTGCTTTTTTTTGTTTGAAGCCTTTTTCTAGGTACTTGATCTGGGCATTTATTCCATACTAAATTGCCTGAAAAGTACACCATGGTGTGCTGCTCCAAATATGTCTGTAACCTGTCATTACTGAAACACTCACAAAGCACAGCCTCTCTCTGTACTCAAAGCCACAGCTGGACATGTGTGAAAGTAGTGCCCACTTCTTCAATAGTTCTATGGAGAGAACTGTTAATCAGCTCCCAGCATGGTGGTTTTAACCCTTAAAACCCCTAAGGTGGAGATTATATTTGGGGGACGATGCTCTTTCTCCTTAGGTTCCACTCCTTGTGCAAATGTGTCACTGAATGCCAAAGTCTATGAGGAGATGGGACACAGGTGCAGCCCTGGTCCAGCATTCAGTGCAGCCATGGAGAGTAAATGGGAGCTCTGGCTACCAGCTGTTACTTCCAGGGCGGTTTTTTTATTTAATCCAGTGACTTCAGTACAAAGTGTGTGAGCTTGTACAGGCACAAGCATGCTACTACAAGCTAGCACAAAATGTGTATGTTCAAAAAAAATAATCCCCCAGGAAGTCTGAACCTTTAGATACAACCAAGAAGGATTTAAAAGCTCTTTAGATTACCTCACAGCCTGACTTCTTTCGTAAAAGGAGCACATTGAAGAAAGGGCAAGTGGCTGGTACCAGCACAACCCATCTGTGAATGTGTGTGGTGCTTCCCACTGGGCCCGAAGGACAAGACTGTGGGTTTGCTACTTTCCTCATATGCTGTTTCTAGTTTTTGTTTCAGAGGTTCCTGGTTCAGCACCCATATTCTTTCTAAATAGTATCTTCCATAAACAGCAGCTGAGGCAGCTGTTGCCCTTGGGTTTTGAAGCCAGTGACTGGCCTTGGGGCTGATTTGAAGGCGTGAATCATGTTAAAACAGAGTCTGCTGGTGCTTAAGACTGAAAGTCTGGGGTACTTTGAAGTTTTGTCTGGTCTGAACTGGGTCTTCAGGAAGGCAGATGAAGGTTTGCATGTTGGGGCTCTGCTCCTATCTGGGGTTAGACATCTCAGCAGGAGAAAGAGGCATCAAGTGTGTTGGGAGCCACAGGTAAGAAAGAGCTGCTGCCTCTCCAGAAGAGCCACTTTTGATGGAGGGCAGTAGAATGCAGGTCTGAAAGCTTGGAAATACAGGATTTGGGAGTATATGAAGCCGAGATATGCTCTCTTTTTTTTCTCCCCTAGAAAATTTGAGAATTGGAATTTTCTGCTGTCACTTTGTCAGGCAGACACGGTAAAAATAGCATGACCAAACTTGAGGTGCCTGTTTACTCACAGTGATCTGTTCAAATGGGCAGCTCAGCTGGTGTTAGGTGCAAGTCCTCCTCTCTCAGTAGGAAATACACAATGCAGCAGAGGGAAGTGGCCAGCTTGGTGCTGGTGAGTGAGACCAGCTTTCCGGAAGGAAAGGTGTGCAAGGCACCCGCTGCTGTGCGCTCTTTGGTCCTCACAAGGAGGACCACTCCTGCTGCTGGAGGTTACTACAGCATGAGATCCACAGTTGGATTTTTTTTAATTTTTTCAAGCATGATGTACTTTTTCTTTATTTCTCTATGTAGGCTGCTAAGGAGCATTGTCAGCCACATTGCTAGTCTACAGACAAGATACAGAGGGGCTTGCAGATCTAATTTATTTTAAGTAGTTCCATGAATATGTAGTCTAGAGAAGCCTTATGCCTATCTTTTTGCTATATGGGGAAATAATGATCTGACAGTTTCTGTGTCTAAGGTGTTTGTAGCTTCTCTTAACCTATATAGACTCTAGTGGGTTTAGCAGCCAGTGAGTTCACTGCCATCTGGGTATTAATATGTCTTAATCTATTTTTTTCAATAAATTTTTAGAAATATAATATGTTGGAGGAAAAAAACTTCACTTTTTGTCAGGGTTTGAATTGAGTATCAAGGTTGAAAGAGGCATAATTGCCTTAGAGAACAGGCTACAGAGGGCAGAACGAGGTTTCGATTAGTTTGATGGATTGAGCCAGTCCCCAGCCTTGCGTATTGAGTTTAATGCTACTTGAGCCCAGGAAGTCCCTGAGGGTTGTTAGGGGCTGGTCAGGGGGCACCTGTCCACAGGAGGATGCTTTGTTAACAGCAAGTGAGCTGTATACTCAACACTGCTAGCCCTAGCAACCATACATCCCTTCCCTGAAATTGCTGGGAATGTAGCTGCCACAAATCCATAGTTCCTCTGTTGTGAATGTTTCCCTGTGCAAGGGATTTCAGGTGGCAGAAGGGAGTGCCTTATTTTGCAGCTCTTGACTCCTTAGAGCTACCAGGAAGAGCAGCAATAGTTCTGAAGCAAAGCCAGGCTCCTTCTGTATGGCAGGAGGCTCCTGGGTGCAACTCTGTAGCAACAGGGAGGCTTTGCTAAAATAGCAATTCATATTTCTTTCAAAAAGCCCAGATTTTGGTTTTCTGTTCCTTGTCTCAGTCCTTCTCTCACTTGCTTGTTTCATAATAGCAAATCTGACGAGTCTTTGTCCATCTTGGTTTGTTGCCATTTACAGCCTGGAACAAGCACCAGCTTGTTTATTCTTGCAGTGTTTTCCCTAGGTGCTGACATGCTCTTCAGCAAGGGGCAGGATCCTCTGAATGCCGTGGTCCATACCATAGCTGAAAGAGCTGGAAGGTCCAAAGCCACGGGGAGCAGTGGCCTTAAGTGCTGTCAAAGCCATGCACAGCAGTCTGGGCTCTGTCCACCCCACTGCAGAGAAAGCTGTTTTAAGCACAGAAGGCAACATCTTCCACCTGGGAAACAGTTCTGGGACAGACACACTCAATCCCCCATCCCCAACACGTTTGTGTCACAAGTAGGAACTTACAGGGAATGATGACCTGTCACTCTCCAAAAAAAAAAGAGGCTGCTGCTGAAGACACTGAATTTGCAGAGAAAGATCTCGGTCTAGACTTGGGGGAGTGTATGAGAGAGGCTGTGAGGACACAGCAGCAATACTTCCATGCTTTGGCAGAAGGGTTTGCTGGCAGGTGTCACCAGCAAAGGAGGCAGCACTGCTCTGTGAGTCTGATGGATCTGCCTGGCTGACACCAACAAACTCGGGGATGTTACAGCATCAGGCTTTGAAACATGAAGCACTGGAGCATGGCCAAGCTGTTCCTGCTCTGTAGAGAGCTACAATGAACAATTGCTGCTCTTCTGTCTTGCTGGAGAAGTTACATGATGTCAGTGCTGGGATGGCCGAGGGTGATGGTGACGAGAAGTGCTCTGTGCTGTCTGCACAGCAGGATGGAAATGCTGAGATGAGGTGCACAGTTCTGTCTATGTTTTGGGACAGAAACAGTCAAAGGAAATTAAACTTTGAAGTACTCCATGCATATCTGATGAATTTTTTTTTCCAATGATCTTCCTCCTTTTGCCCAAGCCTGATGGCTCATCCTTGCTTGTTTTCCATTATTGCAACTGCTGCACTGCAAGGCAGGTGCACCCTTCTGCAAGAAGGAAGGTGCCCTCACCTCAGAGCAGTGATGAGTGGTGAGTGACCCCAGCCAGCAGCAAAGTACCCTCACAGCCACTCCCTCCCCCTGCCCCAACGAGAGAGAATTAGATACTCAGGAATGAGTACTCTTGAGAGCCGGGGTAAGAGTAGTTTAATGAGTGGAGCAAAGAAGTGGAAAACGCAAGTGATGCAAAGGCCACTCACCATCTCTCCTAAGCAAGACTGGTGCTCACCCAGTCTCTGAGAAATGGCTTCCCTGGAAGGTAAAGCCCCCATCCTCTTACTCGTCTTCCCAGCTTTTTAGTGTTGAGCAAGTCATTATATCATTTGGAATTTGCCAGTTTGGGCCAGCTCTCCCTCCCAGCCTCTCACCCACTCCTAGCCTGTGTGCTGGGGGACATTGTGAAAAACAGGCTGTTCAGGTACTGTCGCCCAAAAGCAAAAACATTTGTGTCCTGCCTACACTTGTTTAGTCACAAATCTGAAACATGGTATCATATGTGTTGTCAGGGAGAAAGGTAACTCTGTCCCACTCCTTAACCCTGCAACACAATAT
The DNA here is from genome assembly GCA_013397815.1 of Aleadryas rufinucha. NCBI lineage: Eukaryota > Metazoa > Chordata > Aves > Passeriformes > Aleadryas > Aleadryas rufinucha. The sequence continues at coordinate 146,710 of VZTH01003642.1, forward strand.
AATACGAAAGACTTTTTTATTATTTTTCCTCTTAGAGAATTCAGAAGACAGAGACCATAGACTTGGTTGTGAGCCTGAAAGGCACAGAAGACTAGGCTGAGTCAGCTTGCAGGAATGGACAGAGTTACAAAGGCCTAGAGACGGATGGTCTTTATTTACAGTATTTTTTTATTCTTCCTTATTCAGCAGGTCTGAATTCTCAGTTGTAAATTCTGGGAAATGACGGAAATTATCAGCATGGTTCAAATGTTGCCAAATTCAGCGTACTTTTTTGATAATACACAAAATGGAAATATTCTTCTAGGAATAGGTGTTTTCCAACTGTGCAAAAGAGTCTGTGCTTGACTCAGAATGTGATTATTCTGTATTTGAAATAAAGGCTCTTCTACTGAGGAAACACACCAATTTAAACCAATTAAACTGGCAAGGATTCTGCCAAGATTAAGCCTAGGGAATGCTGAGAGTTTGGAGCATGTTAGGCTAGCATGGATCTGTGTGTGCAGAGAAGTGACCAACGTGTTCGTTCAGTTTGGCTCTCTCAGCAAAGAGATGTCTCCTGTCTCCTGCAGGGAGCTGGATAGTGCTGGGCTGCATCTCCTAAACACTAGTCCATCACACAACGAGGGCTTTGAGCAAAAGATTAGGAAATACACTCAGAGTTGTGAAAGAAGTGAAGTGTAAAGAATGGTGTTGCCATGATCCATGCTTTGGAAATTTCCTTTAAGCTTTAGGTGAGAGACAGCTGAAGCATCCATGCTGTCTTCTCTGACTGCTATAGTCAGTAGAACACATTTAATCTCTCTTTATCCTGATGCTTCACTTCCAGAAGCCATGGAGTAGCCAGCCCTCCTCACCTGCCCCTTCCCAGTCCTCTAAATTTGTAAAGCGCCAGCAGTGCTTTCCTCTGCCCAGCTCCTCCTGAAGCCCCTGACGGCTGAAATCTCCTTCCTAGGCTGATGTTGCTGTGATACAAAAAGTGGTTGTGTTTTGGGATTCTTAACATACACGGTGCCACCAAAAACCCCCTTTAATCCAGTGTGTTTCACTAACAGATGCCCGGTCTCTGATGTATTTTGATGCTCAGCCTAATGTGCGTGTTCCAGTCTGAATTGGGGTAGAGGGAATTTTGCAGTAGGAAATTATGATGTCAGGGAATTGTGTTGGATGCTGTCTGACACTAACTTAATTTTAAATAGCTTACTTTGTTGTTTTATTCCCTATTTTGAGCTAGGCTGAAAGCTTGACACTAAATGGAATGGACACAAAGGGGAGTATTCGGCAAAGATAACCTTTGGGTTATTGTGCCTGGGAGGGGTTGGGGCCGCTCAGGTTGGATGCTCTGCGCCTCAGCAATTGCTGCTGAAGTCAAGTTCCTGCCTTGAGCCCATTCCCTGGAGAATCCTTTCACAGGCTTGGTAGGTAGGCAAGCTCCTCTGCACTGAATTTAGCTTTTGTGAATATCTCTGTCCTTGACCCAACAGGAGCTGCAGAAGTGCTGTGTCAGGCTTGGAAGGCTGCACGCTGTAGGTATGGAAACGGCAGAGGAGGCAACAAGGCAGCACTCCAGTTGACAGGAATACTTTTTTTCTTTTCTCCCAAGAATAATTGGGTTTATTTGTTAATAGGAATGTGAATGGGAAGGCACATCTTAAATGTGCTGGCTTATATTATGTATTATATATGCCAAAGTAGATAATATAATGTAATTTTGCAATTGATTGTAGGACAGCGAATGAAGAAGCCCTTTAAAAAGGAATCTGTAGTAATACAGTTGAAATTAAACTTGCGGTTATGAAGTCTACTAAATAATGGCAACCCGTTTATTTTATCAAAAAAAGCTTTATTTCTATAACACTTTATATATATAGTGTACTACTAAGTAATGATAGTTTTAAAAAGTCATGTTGTTTTCATCAAAGTCTGGCAGTTCCTTTACTCTTGCTGTTTGACATGAGTAGAAGAGAAAGCGGGGTCATTCTGCCTGAGGGAGGGCTCAGCCTCGCCCAGTGCAGCCCTACAGGCACAGCTATAGTAGGATAAATGGCATTAGTAATCGTCGTAGTTGACGCCTGCTCCGTGCCTGAAGGAGTGTGGGTTTCGTGGGCCAATCGGAGAATCCTCATCGTAGTGGTGCTGGTAGTACCCACCGTAGTATTCATTACGAGCACGCCCCAAGTTTGTCCAGTAGGAGATGTCATCTTCAAATTTCTGCCAGAAAAAAAAAAGACAGCATTTGCTTTCCAGCCTGAAACTACAGCAATGACATGGAACAGAAGTGGTGCGAGAGTCTCTTTCAGAAATTCAGGTCCTTTGCACATTTGTCATAAAGGAAATCTTTAGATCTAAAGGGTTTTGTGACTTGTACCCACCTTCTCTATGGGACCCTGTGTGCAGGAACTGTCCTGCCCAGCCCCACTTGGGACCCAGCCCTACACCCCCTGCCCACTGTAAAGTGCTTAAACTGAGAGTGCCTTCACCTGAAACGTGCACTAAGCACCTTTAATATTTCTCTTACCTTGTCAATGGTGGACTGTAAAATTATGCCAATGTTTTACAGTTAAAAATCTAAAGGTTTCGTTCTCCCTTGCCCTGTGCCTTTAGTTGCAATGTCCCTGACTGGGGTGCAACAGGCTTTTGCTTTCTGTCTGTGATCTCTCCCTCCCACCGTGCACGGCTGAAAAGGAAGGTACAGTGCAGCCTTCCAGCTATGGAAATGCAATAAGCACTTCAGTTCTGCTCACAACAGCAGAGGAAAAATAGTGTGCAAGGATATCAAATACTTGCCAAGCCAAAGCCTTTCCATCTGAATGACTCTTTGGAAATATTTTTGGCTGAGATTTGGGGGGAAAAAAAAAAGTTTTGCAAAATACACAATGAATAAGTATGGACCAAGTCCTTTGCTGGAACAAACAGTTATTTCATTGTTAAAACTGTGTCTTAGTACTCAAATAAAGCTACTAAGTGGATTCATTGTATCCCACAACAGGCCTCATTTCAGTTTTTGAAATGCATACAGGAACTCAGAGGAGAATTCCCTTTATCTGCATGGTTTGTCCTTGTTACTTCTGGTATTTGCCCCCAGTCTTCAGTTTCTGATGTATAAAACCACTTTTCCTATTTTTCCTATTCCTATTAGAGAAGGGGGATATAGCCATGCTGTTGAGAAGTGACTTTTATCCGCATAATATCCAGGAGAATTTAGAAAAAAGTACCCTTCATTATTTTCAGCTCAAGTAAAGGATTATTTTTCTAATTGTTGCAGCTTTGAAAATGAGTGCATTCATCTTCCAAGCCATCCACATAGTATGAAGCTCTAAAACGTATTCCAGCTTGCCTGTGCCAATGCAATCTCATTAAACATATTCATGCAGTTGACAGAAGCCAAGAATTCAACATCTATAACTATTTTTACCTCTTATTAAAAGCAGAAATTATTCAACATGTGGGACTGCAACCAAACACACTTTTTTTGCCCTATTCCAGCATCTATTTAGTAGAGCTTTGTGCAGAGTTTGATTCCACTCCAGTGTTTTTACAAATAAACTGGTTTAAAAAAATGTATCCTTCTCATTTGAAGGGAGATTGGCTGAACGTTATCCAATGGTTTTCCTTTCACATATAGAGTGGAGGCACAGCTGCCAGTGTTCATGATGGTCAGGAGCTGCCCACACCGTGGAGGCACAAGTGTGCATTGGGTGTGTAATGTCAGTGCCATTTCACTGAGGAGTGCCAATCACGGCTTGGTGAGGATTTCTCAGCATGCTTAAAAGCTGATTAGGTTGAGGCTGACAAATTACTTTCCTGAAATATGAGTGATTGCTTTGAGTCTGGACACCTATTTCACAAAGCAAACTTTGTTCATATGTCCAGTTGCAATTTATTAAGCTTAAGTTTGAAAGCAGGCAGGAACTCCATACAAGATCTTAATGTAATTTTTTTCCACTAATAAAATAATGCAAAGATCTCTAACAAGAAACAGAGCTTATATTTCTGTGTCACATTTGCCAATTTTAAAGAAGAAATCTGGGCATGGACACCTTCTACTAGACCAGATTGCTCAAAGCCCCATCCAGCCTGGCCTTCAGCACTTAGAGGACTGGGGCATCAACCACATCTCTGGGCAACCTGTTCTTGTGCCTCACCACCCTCACAGTAAAGAATTTCTTCCTAACATCTCATCTAAATCTCTTCTTTTTTCATTTAAACCAAATCCCCCTTGTTCTGTCTATTCTCCCTCTTTTTTATAAGCCCCCTTCTCTCCATGCTGCTCTCCATTTCTTACCTGCTCGTCGAAGCCCAGGTACAGGAACTGCTGGTACCACTGCTGCACGTCGGGCTGGCTTCTGTCCCACAGCTGGCGCCTCTGGCGTCTCAGGCTGCTCAGGAACTCCTTGGCCGCCGTTTCTTTCACTGACACCTCAGGCTTCACAGCAGCAGCAGGGGCTGAAATTAATTCCCCCCACAAAAGGCATGCCAGGAAATTTTTGGTCAGCCTGAAGCATACTGCTTGCAAGCAAGTAAGAAAATGATTCTGACATCATGCCATTACCTTTGTGCTTGCTGGTGCAATGCCTGTAGCAGAGTAACAGTAATGAACCCAGGAATCACCAATCTAATAGGATGTCTCCGCTACCTTCATTCTCCTGGATTCTCAAAAAGTATTTCTGAGCTCAAATACAGCAGCCAACTGAGGAATTTAAATAGAAACACCCAAACTCAACAAGCATATACACAATGTGTATATGTGCTTTCAGGAGAGAACAGGAGACTGGCCCTAAGTGCTACAGAAATTGGGATGAAGATGAGAGGTGATGTTAAAAAGACTGAGGAAGCTGGAGAAACACTGCTAACATATTAGAGTAAAGGGAGAAACATATAAAAAGATCGATTTTTGAATCTGATATATAAAAAAGTATCATTTAGATGAGTGCTACTAAATGCGCTGTATGCCTGAAAATAAAAACCCATCAGGTTTTCATAGCACCCTGCATGGGGGATGCATGGAAATGCCCTCAACCTGCCAGACCCAGACACGCCATCTGGCTTGCTCCATGCCTAAGAGCAGCTTGCTGTGGCTGCTAGAGGAATTGATGCACGTCCCAAAGGCATGGATGAGAGGACTACACAGGATGAGAAGAAATGGCCTCAATTTGTGCCAAGGAAGGTTTAGATTGGATGTTAGGAAAAATTCCTTCACTTAAAGAGTGGTCAAGCTTTGGAACAAGCTGCCTAGGGAGGTGGTGGGAATTGCCATCCCTGAAGTGTTCAAAAAACATGTAGATATGGCACTTGGGGGTGTGGTTTAGTGGTGAACATGGTAAAAGATCGGACTCAATCTTAGAGATCTTTTCCAACCTAACTATTTTATGATTCTGTGACTGGCTAGCCCCTGGCCACACATGGAAATGATAAAGCATGGTATTGATCTGTCTGTGAAACAAGAAGTGTGTAGGAGTAGGAGGAGTCTTGGCTTCAGATGGTTCATTACAATGAGGGAGAAATCAGGAACACAGGTGTGCATGGGATTTTTGGAGGATGGGAGGGAAGAGACTGGGGTAGACAGGGAAGTCAAGTGGAGATGTGAAAACCACTGAAGTAGGAGCTGGGCAGAATCACAGAGGAAGGCAAAGGACTGCAGAGAGAAGGAGATTCTGGAGATAAAAGTGATAGATGAGTGTTGCAGTGAGTGGGAAACAGCAGGCTGTCCTGCAGTGAGCTGGAAACTGGTAACTCCCCATGAGCTTGAACTGGGTGTTACTACTGGGAAGAGGGACAGCTGAGCAAATGTCCCATGAATGAGCCCTTGCACAAGGGACACTGCCAGCAAGGGAAGCAGTGCTGTGCACTTGGCCTGCTCGCTTTAAAACCAACCAGAGAAGGGGAGCAAGGCTGGAGTTAAAGGGGCTGCATATTCCATCCATCATCAATTTTGCAGTTCTTCCTGGTCTAAGCCATGTTGTCTGCATGCTCCAAGAGCCTTCTCCAGGCAGTCCCTCTCCCCAGGGGACCTGAACAAACAAGTGGCCACTGCTGTGGTGCAGGAAGGTCACTCCTATCTGCACACAAGCGCTGCAGAATGGTGATGCAAGGAACCCGCACACAAGGAAAACAGAGGTGGGTGGGATATGTATTTTAGTGCTGGTAAGAGGTGTGGAGTGATGCCAGGAAAAAAACTCAGTAAGAAATTAGAAAGTCTTGCAGAAAGTGGGAGTCCCCTCTGTGGGGGTATAAATTCTTTGCTTCAGCTGTAGAGCAGGCTGAGGGGAGCTGGCCAAAACTTCTGGGATGTTTCATCTGCCATGGTGCAGCTTGTTCCCAGTTGGCATCGTTTCCACCACCTTCCCTCAACAAGTGAGCCATTCCATGCTTCTGACTGCTGGGCCCTTGGCCATCATCTCTCCCATAAGAGAGCAGTCTTCCAAAAAGGAAGCACACAGAGGGCCAAGAAGACAAAAAGAACAAGTCAAGGCATAATAGGCAAGCCAGGTTTGCACATTTTCTTCTCTGTGCCTGAGCCAGCAGTATTTCCATGCATTATAATTCCTTGGAAAAGTGTGTGACTTCCCAGAATAAATCAGATAAACGCCACGTCTGCCATGCTTACACTGGAAAAGGTCGGTGCTGCGCTCTGTGCAGAGCTAAAGGCAGGCGTGCTGCCTGAGGCTGGGAACCCTGGGTTTCAGAGGGACCTGTGGGAAGCAGAGACTCCAGCCCAACAGCCCAAATGGGCACGCAGGCACGGGCTCTGCCTGAGCAGGAGGTTTTTGGTGTGGCCCGTAGTGAGAGTGGCCCTGTGCTTGTAGCCTCCTGCTCTGTCTGTTCTCTTGGAGCTGGAGGTACAGGGACAGCTCATCAGCAGCTTCGACTGAGAGCAACCGACTCAGAGGAAAACAAAGGAAAGCACTTTGCTGTCTGTTTACTTACCTTCTCGTTTCTGAAGCATCAGTTTAAGCTTATTTCCCCTTGAAACATCTAGACAAATAAAAATAAACCACATGCATTTACTGGGGAGGAAATAACAACAACAACAACAACAACAACAACAAAAGATTATTTCTCAAAAACTGCCAGAAGTATTTTTGTCATAGCTCCAGCTCAACAGGCAAAGCAGACAAGTTTCTCCCAGGAGAAACTTGCTCTCTTTGCTTCCTTTTCCACAGTTGAGTGCAATATACACTGCAGGGAAGCTTCTGACACTCCAGCATCTTCTCCCCAGCTCTCTTGGCCAGAGAAACCCAATAATGGCCTTCTTCACCAAGTAAATTGTTATATTTTCCATCAGAAGACTGCAGCTGATGCCAGTACCAGCACCCAGAGCAGCATGATAATGCTGGAAGTCCGTGGTCACTGGGTGAGGGCTGTGCTAACAATCAGACTGCTCCAAAATTGTGCCTGGCATCCTGCCCCAAAGCATATCGAAGCTGTCATCCTGCTGATCCCCAGACGGGCAGCGCAACAGGAGACCTGCAAGCGCTCTGCTGTTCCGAAATGCTTCAGTCGCTGGCAGACAAGCACCTTTTTAAAAAGATGCCCAACTTGCACAAGCTTTGGAGCGTCCGAAGGCTCTCACCCACGCGGGATGCCGGGGGAAGGCTTTTTGCCGCTCCCCGGAAAGTGCCGGATGATGCTTTCCCTGTGTCCCGCATCCCGCACGCCGCGCTCACTCACCGGGGGCCGCGCAGAGCAGCGGGAGGAGGAGGAGGAGGAGGAGGGAGGCCCCGGGCAGGGCCCCGCGGGGACACGGCAGCGGCATCGCGGCAGGGGCGGCGAGGAGAGGAGTCCCACCTGTGCGGGAGGAGACGGAGAGGACGGAGGTGGAGGGAGGGAGGGAGGAGCGGGAGCGGAGGGAAGGG